>CM055113.1:16125744-16725744 GCA_029204225.1 Diphasiastrum complanatum
GAGATATTGAAGTTCTATGAATCACTAGTAATTAAAGACAAAAAGCATACCAAATGACAATCATCTTCAACTACAAAAACTTTAGATTACAATCCAAAATCACACCTAGATATCCAAAGTCCTGCTGAATATCAATTCGGTTGTTATTCTTAGATTCATTATCCAATTGAGCTCTCTAGGATACAATCACTAATGAGCTGAGTCCCTTCCTTAACTAAGGAATACTCAGTCCCAAGAATACTGTATATCCAATGCATATAATTTCAACTGATGAACCCAAATGATTCACTAATCATGCGTCTTACAAGCAATATAATCAAACCCATCACTTTCTGATTAATCCACATCACACTGATCGTTTTACCAATAACTTCATCCTGGAGTATTCAACTACTCAAGTTAATTGCCAATGATTCAGAAATTTCAAATGTCTAGGTGAAAAACTAGTATAACACCACATTTAGATCCTTACCCAAATCATTTATAAGTTAATCCATAAATCTTCTATACAAGGATTTGTTAACTCTGCAAGTATCTGTCAAAACAATACTTGATCATATGTCTATGTTTGTTGACTAGGTTAAGTGCACCAAATAACTCTAGTAATCATGAATACACAGTAGATTCATACAAGATTAATTGTGCACATACGTGAATAATCTCACTATGACCTAGTACATAAACACATTCTTATCTGGCAGATTCCTCCAGAACCCACATATGTTACTCACATATCTCACTGAGATCTTGTAACTCAGCTACAAAATATTTTCTATTTCTCATGAGTAAATAACATATCCGGAAAATCTCTGAGAAGAATAAAATTCACTCTCAATAGTTTTCCAATCCAATTTCTTTTGATAGCATAATTTCTCCTACTAATCAACCCCTCACCGATCCTAGTACAAAAACTAAGATTAGGTTGATCCAATACAGAACTCTCAGACTTAAATTCTAATCAAACTTACTTCTATTCCAATTAAAATGGACTAGTAACCTTTGACCTTTTACTGTACTACTTATAGATAATGATTCAAATTCCAAATCTGTTTCAATTCCAGATTGTCCACACAATCTCTAGAAATTTCCTCATATTTCGAAAATTTGCAATTAGGCATGTTACTCTGAATCTATCCAAAATTACTTTCAGACCACATCTCATTTCTATACCACAGTTGGTTCTTTCCCGAAAACTACACAAACCATAGATTCCCAAATAGAATTTAATCTGTGTCTCAGAAAATGTCACGCTCTGCTCACAAAAAATGTCACGCTTTTGCAAAGGCAAAAGCTAAAAAACGTCGTTTGAAAAAAAATGGTGAAAAAAATAATGCATCCAAGCCATTTTTTTTCTTTTGGACGCGTGTTTCAAATTTTTCTCTCTCCACCCGTGCGCTCTCTCTCTCTCTCTCTCTCTCTCTCTCTCTCTCTCTCTCTCTCTCTCTCTCTCTCTCTCTCTCTCTCTCTCTCTCTCTCTCTCTCTCTCTCTCTCTCTCTCTGTCGACCGGTCTCTCTCTCTCTCTCCTACAATCCAAATCAGTAACCTCTCTCTTTTCCTCTCTCACAATCCTCCTTCCAAAATCTCTCTCTCTCTCTCTCTCTCTCTCTCTCTCTCTCTCTCTCTCTCTCTCTCTCTCTCTCTCTCTCTCTCTCTCTCTCTCTCCCCTATGATGTCATCTCCATCTTCTTCTTCTCTCCTCCTTCCAAAATCTCTCTCTCACTCTCTCTCCCTCCTACACTGCCATCTCCATCTCTATTTTCTTCTTCTCTGTCTGTCCCCCTTCTTTCCCTGCTACGCTGCCGTCTCCATCTTCTTCTTCTTCTCTGTCTGTCCGTCCCCCTTCTTCGACCATGTTCTTTTGGAAGTACCTAAAATCTATTGTCCACGTTTCTGGACAGTATGTTAATATTCCTTTTTTGAGTGGGTTTTGGTGCAAGCAAACATGCCCTGAGATAATTTGCATTATGGTGGTGTAGAGAACCGGGACACACACAATGCTTATAGTTACTACTTTCATATGGCTTCAGTAGAGGGTCTTTTGTGACGGGGTGATGGAAATGACAGGCCTTTTTATGGTCGTTTCTTTGGTTTTCCTTGTGAGTTGATTCATCCTGTTGTGATGGCGGATTGTTATTCATGAAGTTAAAAGAAACGAAAAAAATAGTTTGTGAAATATATAAATATTCAAGTCAAGTTGTTTCAAACAGTTCAGCTCATCTTTGTTGACATTTTCAGGTGCTGATGTTGTAGGTTTTTTCGAAAATTCTGATTTGGAGTTATTGATACGATGGTATCAGCTAGGAGCTTTTTATCCTTTTTTCCGTGCTCATGCTCATCTTGATACCAAGCGGCGCGAGCCTTGGCTGGTTGAATTAGTTTCAACACTTTTCTAATAATCTTGAAGGGACTACTGAGTGAATGATTTTGACATAGAGTCTGTGTCAGATTTCCACAGGTCAATCTAATGCATTGAAGCCTACGGACGTTGTAGGTGGGACTAATTTCTGTTCGACCTCTTGTGCTTTTGAACAGTCAACTAGGTAGCTTAGAATGGTTGTTGTGGCAGTAGCCAAGATCATGTAGACACAACTCTCTCTCTCTCTCTCTCTCTCTCTCTCTCTCTCTCTCTCTCTCTCTCTCTCTCTCTCTCTCTCTCTCTCTCTCTCTCTCTCTCTCTCTCTCTCTCTCTCTCTCTCTCTCTCTCTCTCTTGCATATAGCAGGCCTCTCTCTCCATCGCAGTTGAAATCCGTTAGGCGGCAAACAACATTCTACAGATCCAGAGCAATTCTGGTTTGTGAGATATTCAATTGCTCAATTTTCGTGTAATTGATACTTTTTTTTTTTTTAAAGCAGATATTTTGTAATAGGTGCTTTAATATGACTGTTTTTTTATTTGATTTTAGCATATTCCATTGAATACTATAAGTGCTTTGCTGAATGAGATGAGATTTGGTTATACTTTGGGAATTTCTCTCATCTTAAGTAGGCAAGCTTACAATTCAGGTTTGATCTACAGGATTGATGTGTAGGATCATCACAATATTTTATAAAGGTTTAAGAAAAAAAAGAGTAGTACGTGTCCAGCTCTCAATCATAGGATAGGATAATTTGGTGCTATCCTAGAAGATTTTACATATTATATGAATATATGGAATCTTCGATGAATGATCTTGGCTTGACCAAAAATGGATACTCATTTGGCCTTGACATATCATGAATCGTTCAAAACACTAAATGCTTGGTCTCTGATGCCTGTTTGTGAGCCAGAATTGGCAAAAAATGATTCAAATAAAAAATCTAAATCTGTAAAAGAAAAAAAAAAACCCAAACCTAGCTGAAGTTGTTTTCAAAAGGCAGCAACAGACATGAGAAACTCTCGCATGAAGGCTATCACGAAGCACAAATTAAGGATTTCTGAGCTACATACATACTTGACTTGTAAGCACAACTAGAAGCCCTATAGACTTACTGTCAGACTTACTTTTTGGTGTTCTATGTGCAGGCTTTTCCGCTACACCTACTGGCAAAAATCATTAGTCGAGAGGAGGTGTTATAGCGAGATTGATAGTAGCAATTTTTGTCTTAGCAATTTTGAGATGTACATAACTTTTATATAAAAGAAGAGATGGAGTTTTATGGTCTCAAAACTTTAAGGTTCCAATATATGTATTCTATCCTTCGACATCTTTATGTCTTGCTCTTATGTTGTATCTACCTTGCCTCATTGGACAAGGAGTAGTCCCCGTGGCTCCCGATACTAAGGATATTGTGATTATGGGACTACCGCTTATCAACTGTTCAAAAACTGTCTACTATTACAATGTTCACCTAATTTTCATCCATCAAATTGTGAATTCTTTCTGAAATCCAGTTTCCACTATTTTTATGTTTAAAAAATAGAGAACTATTACAAAAATTTCTTCGTAATTTATAAATGTTTTCAGGATGAGAGGACGTTGATTTTTGTCTTAAAATAAAAAAACCAAGTTGATTACAAACGCGTTGTGTATGATAGCTGAAGTTGAATTTTGTTTACCATGGTAATGTTTGAAAAATACAGATCCTAAGTGGATCTAAACTCCAAGATCATTGGCTTGAATGCTTGCACTCCAAACTACATAAGCTAGGAATTGGCAACACATTCTATGCTACCTAGAATGCAAAGAACTTGATCAAAAAGCATTTATCACAAATGGAAACTTCCATAAACATCAAGTGCGGCCCAAAATAGCATTATACAGTCCATAATACATCAGCCTACCACTTTTGGAAAGCACCTAAGATCATACACAATAGCTTGAAGACAATACACACAACAATGCTCTCAATGGAGGAAGAAACAATGACAATGATCTATTGATCTCAATGAAGCATACAAAAGGTTTCTCCAACCTGTTCTCCACGACTTCCCTACTATTTATGGATGAGGAAGATGACTCTCTCTCCTCTCTCTAGAAGGTACTTGACCCTAGATATTCCCTATATAGGAAAAATAGCTAAAAATGGCTTATATGACCAAAATACATCAAAATGGTCTCATTTTGAAGGGTATGAAGTTTGACACTTCATCATACTGAAAAAATACAGTAAATAAAAACATTGTGGCCTGGTTCACACGTGCAAAACTCCAGAACCAAAACTATTTACAATTTTAGCCAATTTAGGCCTCAAACTAGCTAGGAAATGTTGACAATTTTCACACTCCCTCTTCAACATTGGATGCTAGTTTCAACATAGTCTTTGAGCACATTCCAAGATTAGATCTATGCATTAAATATAGGTCCTTTCCCAATGGTTTGGTGAAGATATCAGCCACACACTCCTTTGAAGAGACATGTTGAAGCTCCACCTCTTTGGCAATGACTTGATCTCTCACAAAATGGTGAGCAATCTCAATGTGCTTGCTCCTTGCATGAAAAACAGGATTGCTTGCCAAGCTTTGGGCTGAAAGGTTATCACAAAGTATGATTGGAGTCTTCTCTGGTTCCAGCAAGTGAAGATCCAATAACATCCTCTTGATCCAAAGAATCTCCTTGGTGCATGTTGTTAATGCCTTGTACTCGGCTTCGGTGGAAGATAGAGAGATAGTTGGTTGCTTCTTTGATAGCCATGAGACCACTCCATCTCCAAGATAGATTGCAAAGGCACTTGTTGACTTCCTATCCATTTGATCACCTGCAAAATCTGAATCTGAAAATCCACAAAGGTTAGGTGTAGTACCTCCATACAAGATGCCAAAATCTCTAGATCCCGAGATGTATCTAAGTACTCTCTTTCCTAGCTTCCAATGAGCCTCACTAGGATCTTGCATAAATTGACTTAGTTTACCAACCACAAAGCTTAGATCAGGTCTTGTGATGGTTAACCATATAAGAGATCCTATTAGCTTTCTATAGAGAGTAATGTCCTTGAAGGATCTTTCATTACTTCTTGTAGTTAGCTTTACATTTGATTCCATAGGAGTAGAAACAACTTTACAATCTTCCATATGAAACCTTTTTAGAATAGAGTTAACATACTTTTCTTGACATATGAATGTAGATTTAGAAGTTCTAATAATCTCTATTCCTAAGATATAATGAAGTTTACCAAGATCTTGAATTTCAAACTCTCTTTTGAGTGCCATCTTGATTTCATCTATATCTAGATTGTTACCACCACTTAAGATAATGTCATCAACATAGATCAAAAGTAAAGTGATATCATTTTCATTCAATCTAAAGTAGAGAGAATGATCATACTCACTCATAACAAAGTTTTGAGAAAGTAAGAAGGAATTGAGCTTAGCATACCAACTCCTTGGTGCTTGCTTTAGCCCATACAAACTCTTTTGGAGATAGCACACATGATTAGGCTCATCATGTGAAACATAGCCCTCGGGTTGCTCCATGTAAATATCTTCTTCAAGATCACCATTCAAGAAGGCATTAGTAACATCCATTTGCCACATATCCCAATCATAAAGAGTTGCAAGAGAGATTAGGATTCGAATAGTTACCATCTTTGCCACGGGTGCAAAGGTCTCATCATAGTCAATACCATATTCTTGAGCATACCCCTTTGCCACCAACCTTGCCTTGTACTTGTTGATTGATCCATCTTGATTTGTCTTGATCTTGAAGATCCACTTACAACCAATTGCCTTCTTGTCCTTTGGAAGCTTTACCAACCTCCATGTGTTGGCAATGTTCCATTTGCATGTTGCTCTTCCGATGGAATGCACTCCAATTATTAAGAAAAATGCAAAAGTTGTAGAGAATGTTGCTGCAATAGTTAGAGAATTGAGAATGAATAATCATATGAATATAGATTTGTGGGTGGATGGATCAATTTATCCTTTTGATCCAACTACCAATTTGTGTCTAGATTTTAAGTCCGTAACTCATCTACTCAGATATGTATGTGAAGGAAATAGCGGATTACTTGGATATTGTCAAGGGTTGCATGATATTGGAATGCATAGCATATCTTGTATTAATCAACAATTACAGTTTGCTAATCAACAATTGCAACGTGCAAATCAGCAATTGCTTCATTATGTGCAACACATTAGTGCTGAAAACAATGCACTCAAGAATGCTAAGTCAGAGTTGAATGCTACAGTCACTACTCTTTGGGGATCAGACCAAGAAATGTTAGAATCCATGGAAAAGTTGCGATCTGAGAGTTTAAACTCTGCTGTTGATATAAAATTTATCAATAAGGCAATGATGAAGAGGAAAAGAAAGAGAGTACAGATGAAGAATATTGATGACTTATCTACACATATCGGCAATCAGAAAAAAATAATTTGAACATTCAAGTATGTTGTCATATAAATTGTTTATTTGATTTGTATATGTCATTTAAGTTTGATTTGCACTTAATAACATGGATTATTTATTTATGTGCTTGATGCTCATGATCCATGGCTTGGATCCATTCCTTCTTTTGAATTGCTTCACCTACACAAGTTGGTTCATCAAAAGAGGTAAGAAAAGCAAAGTTAGAGTTGTCCACCACTTGCTTTCCTTTTTCATCATAGGTTAGCCTTGATGGCTTAGCCCTTTGCCTTTGAGTCTTCCTTGAAGTTTGCTTTGGAGTGGCATCTCCATCTTCATCCAAGACATCTTGCACATCATGATGATTAGTAGGCACATCAACATCAACATCAACAACATTGGAAACATTCTCTTCATGAAAGATGACATCCCTACTTATGACAACTTTCTTTGTAGAAGGAATGTACACTTTGTAAGCCTTGCTTACTTCACTATAGCCAACAAACACACCCTTCTTTGATGAAGGATCTTCTTTAGTTCTATCATCAAGTGTGATATTGACAAAACATGTACATCCAAAGATCCTACAATGCTTGACACTCGGCCTTCTACCATAAAGAACCTCATGAGGAGTTTTACCATCCAAGGAAGCACTTGTCCATCTATTACATAGATAGTTAGCACATGCTAAAGCTTCCCCCCAAAAAGACTTAGCAAGATTAGCATGTAGTCTCATTGCCTTGGCACATTCACAAAGGGTTCTATTCTTCCTCTCGGCCACTCCATTCTGTTGTGGAGTCCTAGGACTAGACATCTCCCTCTTAATCCCATGTGCTATACAAAAGTCTTTGAACCTATTTGAGGTGTATTCCCCTCCATTATCAGATCTTAAGCATTTGATCTTTGTATTGAATTGGTTTTCCATTTCATTCTTGAACTTGACAAATGCAGCAAACACTTCATCCTTACTTTTAAGAAGATAGATCCAAGTATACCTACTAAAGTCATCAATGAAAGTTGCATACATCTTTGCCCCACCATTGCTAGTTGTACTAGAAGAATGAAAAAAGCTTCTTTAGATCTAGAAGTAGATCTAGAATAAGCAAGTCTATGAGATTTGGACAAGGCACAATGTTCACAAACACTATTGTTTGCAACAAGACTTTTAGGGAGACCAAGAACAAGCTCTTTCTTTGCCATTACCTCCAAAGATTTGAAGTTGGGATGGCCCAACCTCTTGTGCCAAACTTCTTGGTTTGTCAATTGCTCCCTAGCCATACATCCTTCATGATTAGAGATCACACATGCATCAAGCTTGAAAAGTTTACCATGCCTCCTACCTTGAGCAATCAAGGATCCACATTTACTTATCAAACATGCATCTCCAATGAACTCCACATCAAGTCCTTTGTCAATCATTTGACTTACACTAAGCAAATTCTTAGTGATTGAAGGAATGTACAAAACATTTTCAAGATTTGCTTTCCTATTTGTTGAAAGGGAAATAGGAATAGTGCCTATGCCTTTGATGTCACATTGACCATCATTTGCAGTGTAGATGATGTTACCTTCTCCCTCATAAGACAATAAGGATGTAAAGTATTCCTTATGTCTTGTCATGTGAGATGAGGCTCCACTATCAATCCACCAAGGATCATTATCATCTATGTTGGCTAACAAACTTGAAGTCATAACAAGTGATTCACATGTGTTATGTTCTTCCTCATCTATTGTAAGATTTCCTTGCCTCTCTCCTTGCTCTCTTTTCTTCTTATAACATTCATTTGCAAAATGACCTTTTATCCCACAATAAAAGCACTTGAACTTTGACTTATTGTTCTTAGTAGAAGAGGAAGAGGAAGAGTGATCATCATGATCAAAGTTACCACCTTTGGACCATTTCCCTTTGCCTTTACCTTTGCCCTTGAATTTGCCTTTTGTGAAGAAAGCCTCTTCACCTCCACCTTGCAAGGATGCACCATCAAGCTTTGATTGCAACCTATGTTCTTCAGCCAATAAGATTTCTTGCAAGTCAACCACACTTGGCAAGACTCTTTGAATGGCAAAACTTTGCACAAGGTTAGCATGTTCATTTAGCAAACCATTCAACATAACTTGGACTATTTCACCATCTTTTATGTTCTCATCAATGCATGCTAAATCATCACTTAGGGACTTAACTCTCAAGATAAATGCATGAGCACTTTCACCCTCTCTTTGCCTACTAGAAAATATTTGTCTCCTTAGGGTCAATACCCTAGATGTGGACTTTGATTCAAAGAGCTTCTTTAAGGCATTCCATGCCTCACTTGCACTTTGACACTTTCCAACTTCCTTGAGAAGTTCATTTGTAACATTCATTTTAATGATATGAAGAGCCCTTTTGGCCTTCTTATCAAACCTTTGTTGCTCTTGAAGTGTGAGAGGTCTCTCTTCAATTTCTGCAACTATGTCCATGAGTTCATTCAACTCAAGTAAGGACTCCATCCTCACTTTCCAAGTAGAGTAGTTTGATGAACTCAACCTTTCACTAGACTCTAGCATGATCCCACCATTGGAAGCCATGATTCTAATGTTTCTTCAACTTTTAGGTTCTGTCCTAAAGCACTTAGCACTCACTTTTCTCTCAACAAATGATAGATAAAGAGATCTATGAAGATTTAGGACCCTAAAACACTTCTATCTTGAACCTAGATGGTTTCCAAGCATAGAAAGGAAGATTGAAACACATGCAACACTTTGCACACACTAAGAATGGATTACAAAATCAAACCAACCTGAACACACTCTTGCTTAAGCTCTCAAACTTTCCAGCAAGTGACCAAATCAAGTTATGGTGTGAAGAGTTACTTGCATTCTTAGAAAATACCCAAAACTAGGATGCCAAGATTACCTAGTAATGAACAAACTTGATCAACATATGATCAACACACTAAGATATTGATTCAACCTGTAAAACCACATGTAAACCACACTTCTAAAAGTTTATAAACTCCAGCAAGTGATAAATACAAGATTTAGAGGTGAATGAATGAGCACACTTAGTGAATCACAAGACTAGCTTCACTATCTTGTCAAATCTTGGTGTTTAGATGTAGATCTAAGATCACTTCACATGAGAATGTTCCTCAACCTGTTAAGAACCTGAAAACACACTTGCATAATGGTTAACACCTTCCAGCAAATGCTCCAATCAAATTACATAAGGAGAGTTACTTACATGCTCAACAAAGTACACCAAAATTTATGCCAAAATTGATGACAATCTTTACAATATGCTCTTCACAATGGAGCTTACAATATGTTCACCCAAAAAAGGGGATCTTTCATCCAAATGGGAGCTTTGCTCAGCCTTTAGGAGAATTACAACTCACTCAAAAGAGCATTTGTCATCCACTTAAGGAGAAGTTTCATCCACTTAAGGAGAGTGTTCATCCAAGAATGGAGATTGTCAACAATAGGATTGAAAAGAACATTGTTAGTATTGAATATGCACAAGCCTCACAATCACAAATGATTAGGTGTTATGATCTGATCCAAAATAGTTTCTTTTCAGCCTCTGATCTTCAATAGACTTGAAATATGCTTTTGATCCACAAGTTCAACTCACAAAACAAAGGTTAGTAAGATTTGATCAACAAAGCAATGCAAAATCATGCTAGAACTTGATCAAACATCCAAATATCACCAAAAATGGAATACTTACTGTAAATAGAAGCCAACCAGCTCTGATACCATGTGAAAAATACAGATCCTAAGTGGATCTAAACTCCAAGATCATTGGCTTGAATGCTTGCACTCCAAACTACATAAGCTAGGAATTGGCAACACATTCTATGCTACCTAGAATGCAAAGAACTTGATCAAAAAGCATTTATCACAAATGGAAACTTCCATAAACATCAAGTGCGGCCCAAAATAGCATTATACAGTCCATAATACATCAGCCTACCACTTTTGGAAAGCACCTAAGATCATACACAATAGCTTGAAGACAATACACACAACAATGCTCTCAATGGAGGAAGAAACAATGACAATGATCTATTGATCTCAATGAAGCATACAAAAGGTTTCTCCAACCTGTTCTCCACGACTTCCCTACTATTTATGGATGAGGAAGATGACTCTCTCTCTCCTCTCTCTAGAAGGTACTTGACCCTAGATATTCCCTATATAGGAAAAATAGCTAAAAATGGCTTATATGACCAAAATACATCAAAATGGTCTCATTTTGAAGGGTATGAAGTTTGACACTTCATCATACTGAAAAAATACAGTAAATAAAAACATTGTGGCCTGGTTCACACGTGCAAAACTCCAGAACCAAAACTATTTACAATTTTAGCCAATTTAGGCCTCAAACTAGCTAGGAAATGTTGACAATTTTCACATAATGTTTTCGTCTCTTTATTGCAAATGGACCAAATTGTAGCTAATTTTTGTTCACAAAGCTCAAACAGACTCATGTGATCACTTTTACATCTACTGGCGCCTTTGGTTTTAATAAGCCTTCGTGACAATCAAATTAGGACAGATATACATTGTTGTTAGTCGTGAATAGTATCCCTATATTGTCCCAAAACGGACTTGAAAATCACTTCAGAACTCTAACTCACCAAGTAGGATGATTTTATGTTCCGACCCCACCCGACCTGACCAAGGGTCGAAAATTTTTGACTCGACCCCCCCCCCCCCCCGAGGGTCAAAAATTTTTGACCCGACCAAGGTTCGAAAACTTTCGACCCGACCTAACCCGACCAAGGAGTTGGATTTTTTTACCATTGGGTCAGAAAATTGAGTCAGATGTGGGTTGGATCCTAACGATGAAGGTACTCATAATTGCCAATTTTCATCTACAAAACTTGAGATTAAGACATAAAAAATCTAACAAAAAAAATTTCGTATTAATTTTTTTGAGAAAGCTACCTATTTCAATCTTGGATTATTCAGACTCTCTCAAACACCGAGTGGAGGTACTCGGGAGGAGTTGGGACTGGGAGTAGTTCTAAACCTTGAATCTGAGAATGAAAAGAGACAGAGTTTATTAAAAACAAAAAAGTTATAGTATCAAAAAAAGCTCAAGATAGGGTGATAATTGATAAAATTTTCTAGAGCGGTGGTGGGAGGTAGGAGGACACCTCAAAGACGAGGAAAATGGAGAATAACTCGAATATATGGACGAACTCAACGAATTTTTGGACGAAGTCGAATTCTGTAGACACAACTCTCTCTCTCTCTCTCTCTCTCTCTCTCTCTCTCTCTCTCTCTCTCTCTCTCTCTCTCTCTCTCTCTCTCTCTCTCTCTCTCTCTCTCTCTCTCTCTCTCTCTCTCTCTCTCTCTCTCTCTCTCTCTCTCTCTCTCTCTCTCTCTCTCTCTCTCTCACTTGCATATAGCAGGCCTCTCTCTCCATCGCAGTTGAAATCCGCTAGGCAGCAAACAACATTCTACAGATCCAGAGCAATTCTGGTTTGTGAGATATTCAATTGCTCAATTTTCGTGTAATTGATACTTTTTTTTTTTAAAGCAGATATTTTGTAATGGGTGCTTTAATATGACTGTTTTTTAATTTGATTTTAGCATATTCCATTGAATACTATAAGTGCTTTGCTGAATGAGATGAGATTTGGTTATACTTTGGGACACCTTTCCAATCCGTTCTTCGGTACGATCACCAAAAGTTTTTGAAGCTACGCTACCAGAAGGATTTGAAGATGAGGATGTTTTTGAAGAAGAAGATCTGCAGGCCATTCTTCAAGCCAAATCATCGCAACCTGCTGGACCTTCTGCAACATTACCTTCTTAACCTGTTGTCACTCTTAATATCTTAAGTAGGCAAGCTTACAATTCAGGTTTGATCTGCAGGATTGATGTGTAGGATCATCAAAATATTTTATAAAGGTTTAAGAAAAAAAAGAGTAGTACGTGTCCAGCTCTCAATCATAGGATAGGATAATTTGGTGCTATCCTAGAAGATTTTACATATTATATGAATATATGGCATCTTCGATGAATGATCTTGGCTTGACCAAAAATGGATACTCATTTGGCCTTGACATATCATGAATCGTTCAAAACACTAAATGCTTGGTCTCTGATGCCTGTTTGTGAGCCAGAATTGGCAAAAAATGATTCAAATAAAAAATCTAAATCTGTAAAAGAAAAAAAAAAACCCAAACCTAGCTGAAGTTGTTTTCAAAAGGCAGCAACAGACATGAGAAACTCTCGCATGAAGGCTATCACGAAGCACAAATTAAGGATTTCTGAGCTACATACATACTTGACTTGTAAGCACAACTAGAAGCCCTATAGACTTACTGTCAGACTTACTTTTTGGTGTTCTATGTGCAGGCTTTTCCGCTACACCTACTGGCAAAAATCATTAGTCGAGAGGAGGTGTTATAGCGAGATTGATAGTAGCAATTTTTGTCTTAGCAATTTTGAGATGTACATATCTTTTATATAAAAGAAGAGATGGAGTTTTGCTCCTTCTCCTCTATGTATTATCAGCAATTTCTATGTTTTATGGTCTCAAAATACAGATAACAACTTTAAGGTTCCAATATATGTATTCTATCCTTCGACATCTTTATGTCTTGCTCTTATGTTGTATCTACCTTGCCTCATTGAACAAGGCGTAGTCCCCGTGGCTCCCGATACTAAGGATATTGTGATTATGGGACTACCGCTTATCAACTGTACAAAAACTGTCTACTATTACAATGTTCACCTATTTTTCATCCATCAAATTGTGAATTCTTTCTGAAATCCAGTTTCCACTGCTTTTATGTTTAAAAAATAGAGAACTATTACAAAATTTTCTTCGTAATTTATAAACGTTTTCAGGATGAGAGGACGTTGATTTTTGTCTTAAAATAAAAAAACCAAGTTGATTACAAACGCGTTGTGTATGATAGCTGAAGTTGAATTTTGTTTACCATGGTAATGTTTTCGTCTCTTTATTGCAAATGGACCATATTGTAGCTAATTTTTGTTCACAAAGCTCAAACAGACTCATGTGATCACTTTTACATCTACTGGCGCCTTTGGTTTTAATAAGCCTTCGTGACAATCAAATTAGGACAGATATACATTGTTGTTAGTCGTGAATAGTATCCCTATATTGTCCCAAAACGGACTTGAAAATCACTTCAGAACTCCAACTCATCAAGTAGGATGATTTTATGTTCCGACCCCACCCGACCTGACCAAGGGTCGAAAATTTTTGACTCGACCCCCCCCCCCCCCCCCGAGGGTCAAAAATTTTTGACCCGACCAAGGTTCGAAAACTTTCGACCCGACCTGAGGAGTTGGATTTTTTTACCATTGGGTCAGATAATTGAGTCAGATGTGGGTTGGATCCTAACGATGAAGGTACTCATAATTGCCAGTTTTCATCTACAAAACTTGAGATTGAGACATAAAAAATCTAACAAAAAAAATTTCGTATTAATTTTTTTGAGAAAGCTACCGATTTCAATCTTGGATTATTCAGACTCTCTCAAACACCGAGTGGAGGTACTCGGGAGGAGTTGGGACTGGGAGTAGTTCTAAACCTTGAATCTGAGAATGAAAAGAGACAGAGTTTATTAAAAACGAAAAAGTTATAGTATCAAGAAAAGCTCAAGATAGGGTGATAATTGATAAAATTTTCTAGAGCGGTGGTGGGAGGCAGGAGGACACCTCAAAGACGAGGAAAATGGAGAATAACTCGAATATATGGACGAACTCAACGAATTTTTGGACGAAGTCGAATTCTGGGACGAACTCGACTTTTGGAACGAACTTGAATTTTTGGGCGAACTCGAATTTTCACTCGACTTGAATTTTTTGAGACTTGAATTTCTAGGAATGACTCGAATTTTGAAGGTTCGAATTTGTTCAACAAACTCGCATTTTTTCAGTCAACTCAAATTTCCAGAGGTTCAAATTTTTCTAGACTCAAATTTTTGGACGGATTCGAATATTTTTTCAGTCGACTCGATTTTGGAATGAACTCGAATTTTTGGACGAAAGTAAATTTTTGGACAAACCCAAATTTTTGGACAAACTCGAAATATTCTAGATTCGATTTTTTGGACGAACTCGAATATTTAGACGAAGCTCAAATTTTTTTATATTTGAATCTTCGGGTCCTTATTTATATTCCAATTGAAATAGTTAGAACAACTATTCGCACGGTGAAATTGAACATTCAACAATTCTAACATAATCTAGTGATGTAATTTTCACTCGATTTTAGCCAATTTTGTTCAATGACCGTTTACCTACACATACATACATATAGACGTACACATACATACATACGTGCATGTGTATGTGTATTTTAAAATTAACTAACAATGCATCTTAAGTTGAGAATAGGTAGAGATATTATTTTCTGACCTAAAAAATCCTACAGGTGTTTGGGCATGCCAATTTTTGGCAAAAATTGTCAGTTCCATTCTTGGACTTTGTCGACCTCTCCCAACACTGATGCTAAGAATTCTCATAGATTTAAATGTACTTTCAGCTTTTAGGAAATTCTAAAACTTGATTTTGGACAAACAACAATTACAAAGATGTGAGGTAGGTGCAAGAGTTTTCATTTTGCGCATTCCTTTGGTACCCACTAATTCATATTTGCCTTTTGAATTTTAGCGAGTGCAATTCCCCATCAGACCAACATTTTCCATGACTATAAACAAAGCTCAAGGCCAGACAATGGAGTTTGTTGGATTGTATTTGCCTAGACCAGTGTTTAGCCATGGACAACTATATGTCGCCCTATCAAGGGTGCAAAGTTCAACTCAAAACTGTCATGAACAAGACACTGTCACGAATAATAAACTGTCGTGAACAAAAGTCATTCGAGTATGAAATTGTCACGATCAAGACAATCGACACTCGAAACTATGACGAACATGACACTCGAAACTGAAAACTCAAAACTATCGTGAAACTGTCGCGAACTCGACACTCAAAACTCAAAAAAGTCGCAAACTCGACACTCGAAACTGTCACGAACAAGACACTATTGCGAACAAAAATCATTCAAGTCTGAAACTGTCGCGATCAAGACAATCGACACTCAAAACTGTCGCGAAACATGACACTCAAAAGTGTCGCGAAACTGTCATGAACAAGACACTATCGCAAACAATAAATTGTTGCGAACAAAAATCATTCGAGTTTGAAACTGTTGCGATCAAGACAATCAACACTTGAAACTGTCGCGAAACTCGACACTCAAAACTATCGCAAAACTGTCGCGAATTCGACGTTCAAAATAGTCGCGAACTTGTCACTCAAAACTGTCATGAAACTGTCACAAACAAAACACTGTCATGAATAATAAACTGTCGCGAATAAAAAATATTTGAGTCTGAAACTGTTGCGAAACTCGACACTCAAAAATCACTCAAAACTGTCGCAAAACTCAAAACTCGAAACTTGACACTCGACTCTCGACACGCAAACAAAAATCATTCGAGTCTTTTTTCATGGACTTGAATTTTTTCATGGACTCAATTTTTTCCAAAGACTCGAGATCGGCCATTATCCAAATGATCGGCTACCACCTAGATCGGCCTCCATTGCTCATCAATGATGGGCACTCACAACTAGTATTTGTATAAAATTTTTCTATACATGTATCTCATCCACATCAAGAGAGGCCAACTTTTTATCTGTATCAACTTGAGAATCATTCCACAAGTTGAGAGTCATGTTTTTCTATGATCTCTAAATCCATTTCTCTAGATGGAAGTAGCTTGGGTGGAGAACACTCAGCCACTAAAACTGAATATGAATTTTTGATCACAAGTTTTATCGTCTCCTACCTGAAGTGCATTATCTCCATTGGGGAGACCTTCGGACATCTAAATTGAAAAAAAAAAACACAATTAAATGTTATCAATCAAAGATTAGTTATTAGGAATGTGATTATGAAAAAAACAAAAACTCAATTAAATGTTATTAACCAAAGATTAGTAATTAGAAATTATCAGGAATATATTACCTCTTCCAGATTAGAAAGTTTATCTTGTAGTGCAAGCCAATTGAAAAAGAATTTGGCATTGTATATCGTATACCAACCATAGCTGACAAAATCAACTTGTTGGGAGGACTGTAGTATTCAAATATAAATGAAAGTTAGTAACAAAATTTCAACTATATGTAACATCGGATCAACGCGCACGAGGTGATAATAAAATCTACAAAGGAAACAAGCGCATGTCGAACCGATATCAAAAAAATATCAGGTCAACGTGCACGATATGAAAAAAATCTCAAAGAAAACTACAAGGGCACGTCGAACCGATATTGAAATTTTTTTACTTCCGCATCAAGCATTTTTAGTTTTGTGTGCGTTGTTGCACTTGGTACTGGAAAGAGTTCCAGTATTTTCTTGATATGGCTCCTCTCAATTTTGTGGGTGTGTGTAATAGAGCTCATCTTTATACAAACTGGATTACACACACCCTCATCATTGACATATAAGGACAACACATATATGCTCCAATGTTCATTGCAATTAGAAAACAATAAATTTATGAGAATAAATGTAAAATCAAAATTCATAAAAAATACTCAACTTAATAAAATCTGAAAAAAATACACTAACTTTGTTATGTATAGGAGCACGAGGATTGGAGTCCCTAGTCTGATGTATTGGAGCATATCATCATGCAGACTTTTGAAATCGGGAAAATCAAAAGTAGCCATGAATTTAAGCGGAAACAATGCGACATCTATAAACAATGGGGTCTGAAAAAACTCCATCCAATACTGAATTGCCCCCCTTCCTACATTGTCCCCTAGCATTTTATCTCTACTTTCTAATTGACTTGTGCGCGTCATTAGGATCCAATGTCGGAACAAAGCGCAAGTAGGGAGATTCCAAGATCAAAATTCAGGTCATTTTGATATCGATAATCTAGTTTATGAGAATCGTTATAATTTACTTTCTGTTCTTGATAATTTTTCTCAGATTATTAGTACTCCTGTTCAGGATATAGATAGTTTTTGTTTCGTTCATTTTCAGGACCTTGTGTATTCCCAATCATCCTCTAAGCATAAACATAATAAAAAGTACGCTAACTTGCATGATCATTTCAAAAGAAATATATATTGTGGTATCCATAAAAGAGCATGTCGTCTTCTAATCAAAGGAATGGCTTTTGTCTTTTGTATATCTACTGAAATTCCAGATGATGAGTTTGTTGGATCTTCTATTGTTCTCATGATTGAAGCATCTGCATCTGCGCCAGTTGATGTAGATGATGTAGATACTGATATAGGGGTTGAAGTTGAAACATCTATAGTTTCAAATTATCAAAAAACTCTCTCTCGTTCTATAATTCTCTCTAATTCTCTATCTCCTATTAATCAATTAACTCTACTCCATATTCCCGTATACTTTATAAATAATGAAAATTATATTTTTTTTAATGATAAAGAAGATGTTTTGAATTTGAGAGAGGATGAAATCCTCTCAATTTTTGCACAAAATTTATCATAATTTTTTGACATTGTTGATTACACATATAATAACCTTGAAAATGAGATAGATTATGATAAAGATGGCAATTGGCAATCTGGCAATGAGGCCTTGGATGCCATAGTTAAAAAATTTAAAGCCTATAAAAAAACTTTGCCTACAGAGAAAGAATTTTTGGAATTCCAAAAAAAATATCTCCCAAGGACTCAATAAATTCAAGGGAAATGTAGAGGCCATTGGAGGACATGACATTACCAGAACAAACGTCATTAAATATGATGATTATGATACGGTAAGTAGATATTATATTGGTATTGATATTGTTCAGTTTTCTTAGTTCAAATACTATGTTGAAGTTTGAGTTTGCAGTGTTATGTATCATTCTAAATTTTTTTTCTTGACTCGTATACATGATGCTATTAAAATAGATGCCTTTGGTATGAGACATGGAGGTGTCCGAGGTGTATCAACTCGGAGAAAGGATGTGTCTCTATCTCATTATTGAAAAACTTTCAAAATAATGAGATTTGTATATATCATTCATCTTCTAATCCATATGCTACCATTGTCATTATGGCCATCAAGTCTTTATCAGTTTATTTAGGAGGCCATACGTATGTCAGAGGAACATATAAAGTAATTTTTGTGAAAAGGGATTTGGCAATTAAAACATTGGGTTATACTCTCAATGAGACTACAAAAACATCATCTATAGTGGCCCTTTATTCGGGTTACATTGATATGAGCAAAATGAAAAATTTAGAATTTTTGGATTCATATGCAAGGAGATTATTCCTTCATGACAATACCATCCGTCTGAATCTTGAAGAGGATGATGATAAGTAAACAATTTTCTATAATAGATTTTTGATATATTACAAATGATCTCTCTTTTGTTATGAATTTGAATGCCTTTCTAAAAATTGTAACATTTGGTGAGTGTTTAGCTTGATATTTAAATTGTGCTCTTCTATAAAACCACTGAAAAAATTCAATTAAATATTTATTTTTTGAATTGTGTCCTCCATCATTTGTAACTCTATGGAATGCTCCTCTTGCTTGCCAATGAGATTTTTCCATGCCTTGTGATGACCAGATATTTAAGCTCTGATATTCCTTTGCAAAATAAGTTGCATGATGAAAAAAGATGTGCTGCAAACAAGATTTTGATTACTTACATCAGGAGAAAAAAATATAAGCATGAATGAGATAAGTACCAGATAATCAAATAAATTAGTACCATATAATGTGTAATGTTGTCTTTCCCCAACAATCATGTACAAATTTCACAAATGTGGTACTATGATTTTGCAAAGTCCTCAAATCTTCTGATGATAGATTTTCTTTCCTGATAACACCTACGAGTTTGTCTAAGTTGTTCCAGACGTGTCCCTTTTCCACTCGATTACTTACTTCTAGTGTTCGTGTTGCTTGAACAATTTCTTTCAAAATTTCGTATCTGACACTAGATTCTTTACATGTGTGATTGGATAAGAATCTTCTTGCTTTAGAACCAAAAACGACGACCAGAAGTTCGCATTCTCTTTCTATGTAACCTCTCTCTAAAGTAAAACTTTTTAAAGGGCCCATTTTGAGCCCATATTGTTCCTAGTGTGTGTGTGTGTGTGTGTGTGTATATATATATATATATATATATATATATATATATATATATATATATACACACACACACATAGTAGTGAGTTAGCGCGCTGTTGACGGGCGACCGACAATCTGGGTGGCAGCTTGTGATCGAGACGTGTGGATGATGCTTAGAGTAGGTGATTGATGAACTACTCAGCCAACCTCCCCCTCCCCATGGCTTGGGGTTTTCCACACAGGCCTACCATAGGCTTTGTATAGTAGGCCACATATGCATGTCATAGGTTACCAACCGTAGGTAGAACACATGGCAAATAATCCAGACTTGTACACCTAGGAAAATGACCATCAGCTTTCCTCCTAAACCATCAGTCGCCATCCAAATGAAGTTTTTCCATTCTAAAATTTATAAGATCCTGCTTTTATCAAAAATTTATAATCCCAAAGGCAATTACTAATAGTCATAATTTATTTGAGAGGGTGGGGGCGGGAAGGGGGGGGGGGGCGGCTAGTTAGGCATGTATCACATGGGTGGGTCACATGTATGATATTTTTTGCTGTTGTTGGGTTGGGATGGGTGGTTGGACCATCAACTCTAATGACTTTACTCGCTTGTCGCCACGTTAGGTAATGTTTTTTGTAACCATTGGCATGGGCCATGCAAGGCCCAAGGACTACGGGTCACCCAAGGACTATGGGTCATCACTTTACTGTGAGAATCCAATGGCATTTCCAAAAAATGATGTTAAACAAAGATAAATATTGGGCTCGCTACCAAACCATAACATTTTTGCCTAAAGCAAATCTCACATAATCATATATGTAACCAAAGATTGCCAAGAAGAAGTATCTATACGAGCATTTTGTGGATTATGATGCCAACTCGTATTATTCTATGGATTTGTAGGAAAGTTCATTAAATTGAAGTTATTACATAATAGAATTTCATTTAGAGAATTAAGCCAAGGTCTAGGGGATAGTAATCCACCTTAAAATATTTATCATAGAGGATAAATGCATAATCAAACATTTGTATAACCTATGCTTTGAAACAACTTAGCAAAAAAAGGAGAGATGGAGGAGGATTTACATTGAAATAATTCATGAAAATACATTCTAAGCGATACACATCATTTGGATAAAGATAAAATACATTTCTGAAAACCAATAAATAAAAAGAATTTGGAAGAAAAAAATAAAAAAGAGTGGTATTATATAGGTACTTGGAAATTGAAGTAAAATCAACCAGAAAGTTCTAATTCTCAAAACTACTCTAACAAATATCCTTTGCTAAAAAGAAATTACAATTAGAGTGCAACAAACTTGAGAGGCTTTGGTGATTATTAATTATTGTCACTGATATTTGCAGGCAATAAAATACATACGGAAAAAATTGCAGCTTGCCAATCAATTTGCCATAACATTTGATGACCAAGGAAATTGTTCTATTAGAGGTGATCCAGCTTTCTCCGTGCTACTTGTCGATATTGATAGTTCCAATTGAAGTTACGGTGAGTATTTTAGTTTTTAGAAGAATTGGCTTAACAAATACTCCTCATTTCAATGCTATGAGTGGGGAATATATATATATATATATACATACATATACATTGTATAGATATATCACAGATTCTTAACCTATAGCATGATGAAGGGGACGCACCTGCCTACGTTTCACATGGACAATATCACATTTTTATGACCTACATTTAACTCCACAATCTTACAATATTATCTCACCAATTGTACGTGGATTGGTGAGCTTGAGCAGCAGATGCTAGGAGGGCAAATAGAGTGAATAGGAGAGGCTTGTGGGAGAGGTATGACCAGCTGTAGTGGTTGCAAATGGATTGTTGTCTTGTGGGTGTGGTACTTGATCCATTTGCTAAGATGGGTGGTGGTGAATTCTCAAATAGATCCATCAGATTTGGTTGTGCTATTCACACGTGTGAAAATAGTGTACTTGTCATGTACCATAAGTTAGAATTAAAGTTAGAATCACTGTGTGACTATAAGTGGGTACTATCAGTGGATAAGGATCAGTTGGCCTCGCCACGAGGCAAGTCGATGGAACACGCGTCCCGCCAATGGCAACCTGGTTCATGCATGGGTTGCCTGAGTGAACAACTATATGTACAGTGTAATTTCATTTTGAGAAATACAGTTGCTATGTGAGCTTGCTGAGGAGAGTGATTTTCTGTCTGTGTTACTGTGTAGCATGATCTGTGTTCCTGTGCAAAGCAAATTCTAAGTTGGTATCAGAGCCGTACAGGGAGTGTACACAGTACAGTGTCGTCGTTAAAGAGAGCTTCGGGAGAACTATCTTCTGAGAGTTCGGGGTTTTACGGTGGGTTGAAGACGGAAAGAGAAGCACTGGTGCATGGTTTCTAATTTATAGAGGCTTGCTAAGCTCAGCAGAGGGATTATTAGCCTGTGCATAGCATCAGACAGGGAAAAATTTGGTGAAAGATTGACAATTTTGAAGCCAGCTAAAAATTGAAACCGGACTTGGGGTTACGATTTTTATACATAACTGGTGATTTCTTCGCTGTTTGTGCACCGTTTTGGATGTCGTAAGGACAGAAACAAAGCTAATCACACTTCAATCAGCCATGGAGAGATTCTGAGGTTTATGTCAGAGATTTGTCTCCAGACAGTTAACCTAGCAGATTTGCGGTAAAAATGTGAAAAAGCCACTTTGTCAAGTTGAGCTAAAATCACCGTTTCTCCACGGAATTTCCTAACTGAACATTCTATAGTCATGGATTCAGTAGGGCGACCCTTCTCCAGGCCTCATATTGTGCTCAAAACGATCCACAGGAGAGCTTGATCCGATCTTTTTGAGGGAAGGGAGGCACGGCCGCAGGCAGGGAAGTCTCGGGCAGTTCGCGCACCCAACGCGATGAAGAACTTAGTGTATCGAAGCTTTTAGCGTATGCAAGAGTTTGGTTTGATGCCCAGATGTACTTTGAACCTGTAGATGAGGTGTCAAGTGAATCAACGGTCCAGAATCTGTGATGGGAGAGAAATTTGAACTACAAGATTTGGTTCAGCCATTGGATGAGCTTTAAACAAGGTCCTGAAGAATTGAAGTGCATTATGGCCTTCAACTTCATTAAAAATTTTCATACTGAAAGTTGAGCTGGGTCCCTTCACAAGTGAAGAGTGAAGTTTCTCCAAAGTGAAGAAATAGTTCAAAAGCTAGAAAAGTCCCTATTTTTGGGTCCTTTGCCCGTTTTGACCCAAACGAAAGGCTATAACCTCCAAACGAAGGGCACCCGGACTGTACCTGCAAGTACGGTACAGCAAAACAGAACGGTTGCAGCGGAGAAAGTGTTTGGAGTACGTCAGAAGTGGTTTCACCATTCCACTGGGCACGTTGTTGGGAATTGACGACTGAGTGCATTTCGGAAGGCGACGCCGATTTGGCTTTCAAATTGGTGGAAAAGCGGCGAGTGGCCTGGTAAGAAAAAAAGTGCAGGTCATTATTTTCAACTTTTGACATCACTGTTGGCCTCGACATACTATTCTTAGCCTAAGGCATAAGTTTTAAGCAGTTTTGCGATGGCAAACATGGGAGAGTCCATTTTGAGTGAAAGTAGCAAATTGGACGGGATGGAGATGGTAACAGGACTGCCTACAATAGAAGAACACTTAAAATCGATGTGCGAATCTTGTATATATGGGAAGCAACATCGAGAGAAGTTCAATAAAGGGGGTGTTGCAAGAGCAAAGAACATCCTAGATTTAATCCACACAGATTTATGGGGGCCCATGAGGACCATGTCCTTAGGAAAAGCCTTCTATTTCATGACCTTTATTGATGATATGTCAAGTAAGACGTGGATCTACTTCTTGAAGAAGAAATCAGATGCTTTTGATAGCTTCAAGAGCTTCAAAAACTTGGTAAAAAATCAGACAGGTAAGAAGATCAAAGCCCTAAGATCAGATAATGGAGGTGAGTAGAAGTCTAATGACTTCAATGATCTTTGTGATCAATGTGGGATTAAAAGACAATTTATGCAAGCTCATACTCCTGCTTGTTGATTTTCACACGTGTGGACTGTCCACTACATGTACTTGTGATCTCCTAAGGTGTGTAGATGCACCAAGATCAAGACTAGATTGAGATTCAAGATCAATCTTGAATCCTATGGAAAAAACACACTACTACATGCATTCAATCACTTCCAACTCTCACTCACACGTGTGGGAAGTATTCAAAAAATAATCTAAGTAAAAACAAGCTGCTCTCCTCGGGTAGAGAGAGAAAATGCATCAAGAGCTCTCGGGTAGAGAGAGAAAGCTAGAAATCAAAAAACTCACAAAATCCATGAAATCACCAAATCAATTGATTTCAAAATGAGGAGTACAATGATACTAGTAGGTCCACGAGCTACCACTATGCTTAACTATGATTGGACCACATTTTGTCACCTCTTGATCCTATTGGATCATTGATCTATGCACCTCTTAATTCTATTGGACTATATTCAAGCACACCTCAATTTCCTATTGGACCTCACAAGGTTCCACCTCTATATCCTATTGGACCTCTTGGAATTCATCAAACAAAAACTTTACACTTGTCTACACTCTAATTAGCAAGTGTTTAGCCTCTTACTCTATTTTGGCTCAATAGTGGCATTACAAGTGGAAATGCATAATTTGCCATCTATGCCAAATTTATTCCTATCAACATCCTACATCTAGATGCTTGATGTAAAAAACATAAGACCCCTATATCTAACATAGATTGAATGTCATATTTCTGCTATAAGAAAGGTTCAACAACGAAAACCTAGCAGCATACAGGTTGTAAGTTGTAACGAGTCAACATTTTCTTACTGCGACTCACTGCTCTCAACAGCTCAGCGTGTTCTTGAGACAACAAACCGTCACATGATGAAGTGCCAAGTAGCAGGTGTGAGCGGGCCCGCTATCGGGTGTAATGGGTGGTCACTACCTACCGAGCTGCAGAGCATCTTAGTATCTACCATCATATACCACCCACTACACCCTAGGGCGTGCTCATGCCGGCTACCTACTCACATGTTCTCATTAAGGCCAAGCCATTTTCCTAGATTTCTGACTACACTAATTGTGTAATGAGCATATTAACTTTTTAAATGGAGAATATTCATCTGGAAGATAGAATCATCTTTACCTCTTTTGCTCTGCACATTTGCTTCACATTCTTGCTTCTTTTGCTCTTCACATTCTGCTTTTTAACGAGTCTGAAAGATTGGGCAAAGCAACTCACATCTTGTAGTAAGTGTGCTTGAGTGTCAGTATTGGCACTCAATGTGTGAAATCACCCTGAGACTTGAGAAAATTGCTCAGCACCTCAAATTACCTCAGCTAGGTGTTTAGGTAGTGTGGTTGGCAGATTTGATCCACAGTTTATTCTTATGGTTGCATTCATATCCTAAATTGTAGTTTAGATATTGGGTTTGGACAAATGGATAGTAACATGAATCTGATCCAAATGTGGAATGCATTTTTGCTCGCTGCAGTGATGATGGGCAATATATTGATGACAGATTGCCGCACACTATCCCAATCTGTTGATGAATACTTTGTCTGGAGTGATCCTTTGGGAAATCTGGTCTACAAGCCCATGCCAAATGGGGACATGCTTATGGATTTCTCATCTGTGGGGTATAAAGGCAGCGACGCTCCCTTCCCTTGTGCTCCAGTGATCAAGACACTGTGTCCCTCAGGTGGGGACGATACTGATCAGATTCAGGAGGCTATCGACGAGGTTTCGGCCATGCCTTTAGACGAGAATGGCCTGCGAGGAACGGTAAAGCTCACTCCAGGCACATTCAACGTCGGTAGCAGAAGCATTGTGATTGAAGCTAGCGGTGTAGTACTTCAAGGTAGCGGCGTATCAGAGACAGGCACGGTGCTGAATGCGCATGATCTTCCAGCAACTATCTTGTTTAAAATCGGAACGTATGGCCAGATTCAAGGAGTTGGGCGTCCGGCCATCATCAGTGAAACTGTGCCGTCGGGTTCAAGAATACTGATCGTTGATTGTTCAGACGGCTTTCAAGTTGGAGATAAGGTGCAGGTCTTCTGGCCCTGGACAGACTCATGGATTGCCATGATGAATATGACTGAACTATGGGGAAATCGTCACGGAACATTGACCACTATCGAGCGTGTAGTCAAAAATATTTATGACAACGTTCTTATCTTGGATGTTCCAGTTCCATTTCGAATAGATCAGCAGTATCTTGGTGGAGAACATGTTGCAGGAGTTCAGCTCATTCAACTGCCAGTTGAGAAAAGAATCTCCAATGTGGGCATTCAAGATTTGATGGCTGTGAAAGACGCCACCATGCCCTATGGCTCGGGGAGCTTCCTTCACAGCGTCAACGTAGAAGATGCATGGTTCAGTAACATGGTCGTGGTGGATTTCGGTGGCAATCTAACGGCCCGGGCCAACATCAGTGGAGCTCAAGCTACTGTGTGGCTCAGTGGCAGCAAGATCACAGTGGAGAGGCTAAACCTCATCAGAACGATTCCAGCTAAGTCCCTTGGTCCCAAGCCCTTTGATATCGCTCTGGAAAGTCCTGCTCAGCAGATTCTGGTACGAGACACGCATGTGGCAGGAGACTACCAGATTGCCCTGCTTACCAACAACGGAGTGCAGGGTCCCAATGTCTTTTACAACTGCAGAAGCTCGGGGAAGAACCACGCCCAGCCGCATGCCCTCTTCGCCACAGGACTGCTTTACGACAATGTGCAGATGGACATAGAGTATGGGACTCTGGACTTTATCAACCGGGGGCTTACAGGATCAGGAGCAGCACAAGGCTGGGCTGTGGCCTATGGTGTGGCATATAACTGCAGTGCTTATGCGATTAATGTGCTGAGTCCTCCGGGGGCATATAACTGGGCCCTCGGGTGCAATGGGCAATCCATAAACAAAGATACACGGGTGATTGGCTTAATAGATCCATCCATAACCTCGCTATATGAAGCCCAGCTCCTGGCAGCATCAACAATATTTTGATCAAATCTCTCTCGTGAAAACTAAGATCCCACTTTTGCTTCAAGTTCTCATGCAAAGGCGTTGGAAATTGGTGAACTTTGGAAACCTTTGAGATTTTGCGAAGCCTTCGGGAGATTCTCTCGTTTCGGCATTTTTGTGAAGCCTTCGGATTTTCGCGAAGTCTTCAGGACATTCTCTCTCTTCGGCTTTCTCTCTTTCTCTTCGCTTTTTCCACAAAGCCAATTTTGCATGATAGGCATTTTTGGCACTTGTCGCACTTTTCGCGTATTTCGCACTTTTGTGAAATCAGAACCAGAGAGTGAATATGTAACGGAATACAAAAAAGCAAAAGTGGACAAGGACAACTAACTAGAAGAAATCAAAGTAAGGATGTTCTTTTAATTACTAAAAATTAGATCAGCTGTCTCTCCATTCTCTATATATAGATAGATAGATAGATAGATCAAGTGTTGGAATCAGATGATCAAAACACAATGTGTGCTATTCCAATGTGGCAATCCATGCAATCATCTTCTCCGCCTGCACAGGTCCACTTTAATGTTATATAAACAGCCTACTTTGGTTGTCATAATGCAACTTTTTCAACACAAATTATGTTGTTATTGTATTTCTCCTATGTTCCTCTCCATTTACATGTATCTCTTGTTTCTTGATTCATGATCTTTGTTATAATGGTAGTTCTAATTCATAGTTTCCCATAACCTGAAGAAAACCTGGCATCCCACCCTCAACTCCTAGCCACCCACTTATCTACCTGAACCCAAGAGGGCTCGTCCCAAGGGACAAGAGATAATGTGCATTTGCTTCTTATGAGGAGAAGAACCTAAGGCCCTAATTACTTATGAAACAAGTGTGTATGGGACAAGTGTGTAGGAAATGGCATCGTTGGGCAAACTCAATGACAGCCACAGCTTTGTGCTGGCTTGCGCCACCGTCTCCTCCAACATAACCAACATCAAGATAGAAATCAACCTACTATAAAAAAAATACAAATCTACCAAAGTACACCAGCTAACGTAAATCAAGATTAGCTTCAATCAAATAAAAAATTGCAGGCAACGTTCCAAAGTTGCACTTTGCTGAACGCCACGTTGATTAGTCGGCCAAGTTTGTGGTTTTAACCAAATGTTTTTGTTGTATATATTTTATTAGAATTGGTGACAATGGTGAGGAACTTAGTAGCCAGCCAGTTTAGTGGGCCTTGATTTGGTTTAGGGTAAAAAATGCATGGAGAAGACATCCAATTCAACTTGAATAATGGAGCTAGAGTAACATTTTAGTGAAACTAAATATAAGTAGGAGAGTTAATGTACATTGAGGAGAAGCTACATTGAATAAACAAATGAGAATAACAAAGAGAAGAGCAAGTCTAGTTATATTCATGTATGGATTCATCTGTCCAAAATAGTAAATTTTTCATATATCTCTCTCTATGTTCTTTCATTCTTTCGCTCTTTCCATCCACTCAGCCATCTCCTTCATGATTTAAAGATTAGACTAAATTGTCAGAGAACATTTGGGTTTAATATAAGCAAACTAGAGTCACAAAAACGATTAGAGATCTCTAAGGAATCTGAGGTAAGAGATTGGTGCCAATATGATTATTAGGCTCATAGCAAATTGTTTCTTATTGTAGCTTCTATGTAGAAGGTGCATTTGAGCCTTCTTAAGTGAAATCTGTGCCAAAAAAGATTTCATAGCAAATGGTTGCACCTTCCATGGAAAAGGTGCATGCTAATTTTTTTTTGTGTTGTAGTTTTACTAAAAAAATCTCCTCAAGCAAAATTTGTGCTAAAAATCTCATATTTAATAGAAAATCTTTTTTAGCAAAAATTTTGCCCAACATAGATTATCAAGCCAAATTTTTTATATTTTCAAATTTGTCTATATGGGAAAAAATTAAATGTAGAATTTTTTTTAAAATTTTAAATCTTACAGATTATTCAAAAAATAGATATTTGACAAAAAAAAAAAATTCAGAATATTTTGGTTTTTTTAATTCTTATAATTACTCTATTCGCTACAAAACGAATAAACTAATTATAAAAATATATATACCTTCAAAGTTAAATTTTAGAACTTATCTCAATTATTATAAGCTTAAACTATCGTAAATCAATTATCATTGAGATTTACTAAAATTGAAACATACTATTATTTCTAAAAAGTTTTATAATCATACATATAAAATATAAAATATTTCTAAAATTTGCATATATAATATTTAAAAATTTCAATATATTCAATAAACATTTCAAATAAAATAAAATATAATCCTTTTGAATATTAACAAAAAATATATATCTATATATATAACAAAATAGCATTCAAATTTGAACTTTGAATAAATAACATTGAAAAAATAATTATTTTCATTTTTATTTTCATAGAAAATTTGAATATATTTCCAATTGTTCAAAAGTCAAAGGAATTGATATTTTGAGAGAGTTTTTTTTTTTTTTTGTACAATATAGAAAAGTATTGGCATATAGTATTTCTCAAATGGGAAATAGACTCTAAATATTGATTGTTCTCAATGAGCTCATATTGGATGACAAAGTTTAATGAATATAAAAAACAACCATTGAACAATTGGAGTTCAACAAAACTTTGTAATCTCTAGATTTTGTTCTATAGGATTGTATAAAGTTTTTGTAGTTGAAGATGAATCTAAAATAGTTTTGGTATGTCTTCTGTCCTTAATTACCTGATTGATCACATAGTTTAGATAACTCATATCTTGCTAAAAATCAAGTTGGAAGAATAATATTGAAATCGATAATTTTTCTTGAAGTAAAAGATTTTGGAATGATTCTTATATTTTCTGAGTTGTGTGTTGGACATACACTCCAGTATCTTTTAATCATTAATTGTGATTTATAATTTTGCTAATTATAGTTGACGAATCATAAAATTCTAAATATTTACAATTGATGGATCATGAATATATGCTTAATTGTTATTAAGTAAATATGATGCTTCTTATGTATAATGAGTAACTTACGATCTTCTAAACGAGTGACAATTAGATCAGTAATTTGAAAAATTTAATTTCTTTACTCTAACGGTTAATTGAGAATGTATGTATCTTACATGCATTTTCATAAGATAATTTGTTTTTGCTTATAGAGGGGTTGCTTAATCTAGTGGATGCTATTCTGCTATAGATTTAGATACATTGTTGATTTCTTGCATGTGATGCTAAAAATGGGACATTTAACTCATTAGAGTAGTTGTAGTTCTCTAGATTGAGTTATAAAAGTATGAGGCTTCATAGATCTCCTAGAGATTTTGGTTGATTGAATTATTGTGCTTGGAATATTGGGATATTCTAGTAATATACATACCGAAAAGCATTGTTGTCTATAAGGAATTGTGGACAAGTTTTAGACTATAATTGAAATGGAATTTCTTTAGCCTTGGAACATGGTCTTTCAAATAATGAATGATTCAACTAGTGATTCATGTAAATTAAATTTGCATGAAGGTGATATTATTGGTTTGGAGAGAATCATACCCAATAGGAAAATTTATTTCTTATTGTACTTCTAGAAGTTGATGTAGTACTTTAGAGCAGAGATAAACAATTGGGGAATTGTTCTATCTCTAAATACTTATTTGATATTGAAATCAGACTAAGGATAATGATTTTATGAATAAGTGCGAAAGTTAACAAATTGGTTTTTTAGCTTTTTGCCAGCTTTGAGGATAGAACTTGTTTAAGGGAGGAAGATTGTTACGTCCACATCTTGTACATTAGGATTCAAAATAATCTCACACTTGAATATTTGGTACTCCAGTGTACAAGATTATTAGTTATGCCACGTCACTCCAAACTGGGTTAAAAATGTAATTAATAATCTTGTGAGAACTTAAATGCTCTAATTAGGACTTATGGAGCTAGTACATAGTAAGTGCTTGAAGTGCATGTTAAGAAGATCAGAAGCAATTGGTTGAGAATTGACATCCTATATGGAATATTCCTAGGCTTTTGGAGTCTATATAACATGTAGGAACTCGCCCATCCAGGACCTGATTTTAATCAATCATTGTAGCTCGGGGGAGAAGCTGACTAGGAATTGACTCTTGGCTTCCAACTAGCTGGGTGGTTTGGCTCCACAATAGTCCTTTTGGAGCATGCAATAGGATCTAGAGGAACCTCACTTGATGATCCTTACAATGAACATTTCAATCTTATATGTCTTATGGTACAAAGAAATTAGTTCATCTTGACGACAATAGTTCACACACTATTGAAGGTGAAGTCACAATAAGATTGAGCTTCCAAGCATGATCAATTCAAGTTACTACTGGATGTTATGTATGTACCAAAATTGTTAACAAATCTGTTATCAATAGGCAAATTTACTAATTTAGATCAGAGGATAGAATTTGAATCCAATTAATGCATAATTTTTGATAGGACAAATAAGGTCCTTGCACTCAAGAAGAGACATGGATACTTAAATATAGATTGATTTATTGTTCTTTTGAGACAAGTCAGGCCTTAAATACTTCACTTCTAGTTAATAAAACATTACTTTGGCACTATAGGCTACGTCACTTGAATCATACATTTGTATCAAATAGTCCTTAGTACTTGATGTCAATTATCTAGACAAGGGTCCTTGTATGCCATAGCTGCATTGTCAGATTCCATTTAGATCAAGTCATAAGCATGTAACAACAAGTGTTCTAGATGTTGTTCATTCAGATATATGTGGCCCAATGCAAATCTTATCTTTGGTTGGTACGAAGTTCTTTTATTACTTTTATTGATGAATTTTTGAGAAAAATAGCTGTTTATTTTAATAAACAAAAATTGAAAGCTTTCAACCTCTTTAGACAATTCAATGAGCATGTAGAACTCGAAACTAATAATAGAGTCTTATACAACCCAAATTCAAATTTATAATGGAAAAGCATTGAGTTCAGACAACATTGGTAAATACATCTCAACCAAATTCAAAGAGCATTGCCTTAGCATAGACATTGAGAAACACTTTCTTACTTCTTATTCACCTTAGTCGAATGGACTTACTAGGAGAAAGAATCGAACCTTAGTCAAAGCGGCTAAGTGTATGCTTGCTCACGTGACACTACCTAAGTTCTTTTGGACTTAAGCTATTTCCACTACAGCTTATATTTATCCAAATCACTTTTAAGTTAACCAATAAATCCTTCATAAAAATATCTGTTAACTCTGCAAGTATCAGTTCCAACAATACTTGATCATATGTCTATGTTCACCGACTAGGTTAAGTGCACCAAATAACCTAGTAATCATGAATACATCATAGATCCATACAAGATTTAATCGTGCACATATGTGAATAATCTCACTATGACCGAGTACATACACATATGTCTTTATCTGGTAGATTTGTAACTGATCTACAAAAAAATTCTATTTCTCTTCAATAAATAACATATCTGAAAAATTCCTGAGACTAAGAACACATTCTCTCTCAAGAGTTTTCTAACCTCCTTACAACTTGGCACCAAAATTTCACCCAATTAACCCATCCTTGATCCAAGTACTCCAACAAAGATTAGGATGATTAAATATATGATCAAAATTACTTCTATCCCATAACAACTAGGATTAGTAACTTCTGATCTGACTCAGTAATACTTATAATGATTTCCAATTTCAATCCATCTCTAGTTCTAGATTGTTCAACATAATCTCTAAAAAATTTCTCTCAAATCTATACAACTAACAGTTTTTTTAATAGAATCTTACTCATCACTTCACCCATCATTTTTAAAGAAATTTCCAATTTCTTATAAAAGTTTGTCCAAGAGATGAAATAAATATATCAAAATCGTGAAAAGTCAATAATAAGCACTTTCCAAATAGGATTCACTCTATTTTACACAGGACCTTTCCTCTAGATATTCTCAAGTTGAACACAAGTGACAGTAACTATCATCTATTTGAGATGTATCTATGCATAAGAGATAATCTGGGATTTAAAAAATTGAAATTTCCAATATCTTGGAATATTTAAATTGCAAGCCTAATCCAAGTAGTAATTTACACGATTATAAACAGTCCTTCAGAAAAGAAATAATTCTCAAACTGGACGGATCATATGAATTTAATTTGATATCCAAATTTGAGAAATTTAAAAGAATTAAGGGTTCTTTAAAAAATGAGAAATAGCTTTAAGGGCTCTTTGATTTTGCAAATTATGAGATACTATTAATGGGTCCGGACTAGCCTCAAAATTTTTCAAAATACCCTTTAAGTAACCAATGGTCAATTTTTCTCATATCATGAATAGGTACTCAAATTTACCATTGACAATCAGATCTTTACAGTCCTAGAATTTGCTTTCCAAAATTACTGATGTCCCATACCACCAATTCTTCTTTCCAAATAACCCTTAACCACCATATCTGATAATCTAGAATTCAACCAATTCATTCGGATATCCTATAACAAGTATAAGTACATATCAATATAACCAATCAATGAAGAATCAATAAATTTTATTTTCTGATAGATAACAATCCATTTACGAAAGGATGATCAAACCATAAGGCTTCACACATGGATTACTGTCAGATCTTAAGTATCTCTGGTTAGTAAAAACTTTATCAATCAAGGATCCTTATCCTTAAAAGAAAGCCATTTACTGTACTAACAATTTTTAGAATAAGAATTGACATAGCTAGTCTTGAAATGGATGCTTTTAGGTACAAAGGAGTGTATGTCTCTTTGTGCAATAGAATCTCGTCTTCATCCATCTCAAATTGTTTGTTATCTATTAGAAGATGTATGCGTATCATCATTTACATAGGTTTCAAAGTAAGATTCAAACATATTTTGCATTGCTTCATCGTGTTGTACCTCATCATCATCATCATCATTAGAATCGAGTGCATTACTCTTTTCTCCAATTGTATTTTCCTCTTGAATTTGTTTCATTCTTTGTTCCCTCATGTCTATCAAAATTGACGTTGATTGTAACTAAACATGGAAGGATAAACTCCATGGAAAGGCATTCGATTTATTGGTTACACACATTAAACAAATTCAATAAGTGACAAACATAGATTGACGAACATTATAATTAAAAACAATCATATAAAGTCAACAAACCTCAACGTCTTCCAAATTCGATGGTTGACCCTCATCTTTTTCGTCCAAACTTCCACAAATGATTTTCAACAATGCGTCTTTCACACATCTCTTGCCCATCACACTTGATGCATGTCCACCATATTTTATCTTGAAAATAGTTTTTTTGCGAGAAACAAAAATCAAGTACATGTCACTATTGTGCAAAAAGTACAAAAAGGACCAAGAGTGGATCCTAATCTGATCCTCAAGAGGGATTGGTTGTCAGATTACTTGATCTATCAATCTACTTGAGATTAAAATCAATCTAGATCAATTCTAGACACAAAATCCTAACAAGAACAATAATTAATTGAAGGTAGGTGTACTTTCTGGTTTCACGTGTGAAACACTGTCTGAGTGCGAACTCCGACCTAAAAATCAAGTACACATTGATAGAACCTCAAAACAATCGAAACAAATGTAGACAAATGGAGAGAATCACTCAAAATTGCTTCCAAAACCAAGATTGGTGTCTCACATTGATTATGGCCAAATGTGGCTCTATATATACAATAAGTGGGAGCTCGTGGTACTGATCATCCCTATGATCCCACATGTGTGAAGGTGCTTTGTCATATGATGATTCATCATGCAAAACTGACACTTGGACAAAACCTTCTATTTTGAGCACTTTTGGCCCATTTGCCTTCTATATGGAGATCTTTTTGGATATCTTCTATAAGTCAAAATTCGCCTACTTCAGCTTATTCCACACATGTGATCTATCCTCTACACATGGGATATGACACCTAACCAAAGGATGTGGCTCATGCAATCAATAGATTGATGCCATGTGTCATATGTCTAGAAAACTAGTTTTTGGCCTTTTTAGCCACTAGAACTTGAATTAAATCATATGTACAACCTATATGATTATGTTACATGACAAGTACACTACTTTTACATGTGTGAACAGGCTCACACATGTGTGTTTATCTATATACAAGATTTTTGGCCTCTACCAAGCTTATTTTTGCATTTTTCACACTCCTCAAAAATCTAGCTTGGTAAATCTAGCTTGATGGAAAACATGATGATCTTGAATTTGACTCCATGGGCTGAATTGGTCTTTGCTGGTTCAAAAAGGTGTGAAGATCAGCCAATGAACTTGATGTTGACTTGCAATCACCATATCCATGATAGTGCTTCTTTGATGTTGACATCTTTGATGAACTTGAGAGCTTTGCACCATCTTAGCACCTCCAAAATTGATTCCTTCCAAGTTTCATGTAGATGCTTGACCTTGAGGCTTGCTCCTTCTTCATGTGCATGCTCCTTCATGAGAAAATAAAGATTTCTTCTTGATTTATTAGGATCACAAAGATCTAACATCATGTTACCACGATCTAGAGAAATAGACTCATCCAAATTAGCAAGACTATGCATGCTATAATAACAAAGTGTTTGCATCATATCTTCATGCTTGTTTACCATGCCAATCTCAGATCCAATGAGGCTAAATACTTCATTATGGAGATAAGTGTCTTTAGAAGATGATTCACTTACTCTCATAAAGAGTTTACAGTTTGCCTCAATACAAATTTTCAAACTATGAGTGAACAAATCACTTTTGCTCTAGCATGACTCAAGAGCATACATTTGATGAAATAACCATTTGCTTTCTAATTGATCTAAAATCAATTTCGGCCTTTTAAGAGCATCATCTATGTTCTCAAGAGAGAGTTCATACTCAACTAGTATGGCTTTACGCCAATTTTGAGATGCAATGATCTCACTAAAGCAAATTGATTTATCAAATGATATAAGAGAAGTAAGTATGAAATGTATACCACATGAGATATGCTCCTCTTTCCCTTGAAATGTGAGCCACATGGACTCAACCATATTTCTTGAGTTTCTTTCTGGAATCACAATTTGAGAAGGTCTCTCCTCCTCAATCCTTGGCACACTTGAACCTTGAGAAGGATTCTCCTCCTGAATCCTTGGCACATTTGAACCTTGAGATGACTCCTTAAGATCCTCTTCATGGTGCTCCCTTTTTATGGAAATTCGAGACCTCCATGTCTCATGATAATCACAACAAGTATGACCATACAATATGCACTTCCTATGATTATGAAGATTACTTATGCTAGAAACATAAGTCCAAAAATCACCACAACTTGGCATGATTTTTCCAGTATTGAAATCAAAAGGTATTTCCATCTCAATAAGGCTAACTACTTGCTTATGGATATAAGTGTCCAGTTTGGATGCTTCACTTATGCTCATAAGAAGTTTACAACTTGCCTTTAAGATTGAAAACTTACAACTTTCATCTTTATGAATGAACACATCATTCATGATCTTATTAAAACCAAAAGATCTTACATTATGAAGATATTTCCATTTCCTTGACCTCATAACTAATGTAAGCTTACAAGGAAAACATGCTTTGCTATACTTTAAGGCATCACACTCAACTAGTATTGCCTTAATCCACCTTTGAGATACAAAAATCTCTTCAAAGCAAAATGGTTCTTCATAAGTTGACATGAGAGCATGAATGAAACTATTTTCATTATGTGATTGCTCCTTATTCTTGATTGATTTCTCTTGGATAATAACAATAAGTTTGAACTTGTCCAAAGTTCCAAGCAAAATACTTTCCAAGGACATGAAATAAATGCAAGTTACTTTCATGAAAGTGACATCTATCTTTGCTAACATCTTCAATAATCTAGAATGATCTACAAAAGATCTAGCTCACAAACCTAAGAATCAATCTTCACACTAATGACTAGTCACTTGGAAACTTTGCTTTGGTCACTAAGACAAAAGCGCACAATCTTTGAATCAAATCACAAAAGAAATCAGATCCAATGTCCTATTGGACTCATCAGATACCAGTGACTCCCTCTTTTGAAAATTGAAATGGATATGAAAAGATTTGACACCTAGATTTTTCTTTTCACTTGACTAGTTCTCTCAACACTTGAGATTCTTGAACAAAAGATGGGTTTTGTTTCAAACACATGAAAATCAAACTTAATCACTTCTTTTGGACTCACTCTTGACCCAAATAATCTCACTCTTGAGATGTAGAATGAATTTGATTTGATTTGACAACAAACTATACCATCAAATTTTCACAAAGCTTAAAAAATTTAGACAACTAGAGATTCACAAAGATCTCAACCATGCATGAATACTCAAATATGGACTCCTCATTCTAGACATCCAGTGGGATCACAAATTGACCCTCACACTCTCACAAAGAAAGTTGAATAGAACTAATTTGAGTTTCATACATTCTATGTCAATTTTTGCTCAACAAATTGAATTCAATCACTCCTATTGGATTCCACCAATTACTCTACCTTTTAAGACTTGGAATGAAATTCAAAATCAAAAGTTGTGATTTTTCTCACTAAGATATTGTGCTTCAAAGAGCTAATGCCACTTAGAAAGATTTGATCACTTAGGAGAAGACAAACTCTCCACCAATAACAACACAAAATGAGCTTCTAGATCTTGCCCTCTACAAAGGAAGGAACTCTTAGAAAATTGGATCTCTCTCTACAACAAGCTATCCAATTTTTTGAAGAAATCAACTAGAAATCAACAAGCTATCCAGTCAAAATTATTGTCATCTAGGTATACTATATGTAGTGCATGCAGGCCATTTACATAAGGCAGAGGCCCAGACAAAGAGTTCTTCTACAAGACTGATCCCTTGGCATTGGATATAGGTCCACCTACCACATGGATCGCTGCCACTCCATCCCAACACCTCTGGATTGCTCAAGCCCTTCATCAAAGACTGCAGCACAACCAAATCTGATGGATCTGTTTGAGAATTCACCAAACTCGCCCTACTCATTGTGATCATTGATTCATTGCCAGAGTTTCACTCTACATTCATGCTTCTTATTCCTTGGCTTGGGGGTGAAGCTTTTAGAGTTGATTGGTTGCTTCTACTTGGTTGGGTGGTTGTTCCATAGTGTGTTTTCCATTGTGGTTTATCTTGTAAGCAGGATCTTAGGGAGCTTCCCTGTTGTAAAGCTACCTTTACAAGATTTACTTCCGGCGCCACAGGCAATAAGCATTGTCCCCGATGCCAGTAGCGCCGGCGCCGCTCCCGGCGCCACTGTGACTAGCATCCAGCCAGCGCCAATTTCCTATGGTTGAAAATCTTTGATCGGTTCTAGCGAAGTCCAGAGAGCTCAGATCGATGTGCAATCACCTCACACGATCTAGGCATGATTAAAGGAAGCCTGGGTATCAATAAATTCTAGAGAGAGAAAATGACTTTCTAGAGAGAGAAAATCCTAGAGAGAGAAAACGTGCTTTACCAGCCTGGGTAGTGTACTTGGTATGAGGGGAGGTGGCGAATCTCACCAATACTATAGGGGAATGCGGGTTGCAACTCAGGGCGAGCTCCAACCAAGTCTCAGTCTCCCTTGCTGGAATGTTGTCCTGGCACTCGCCTTGGCATGCCAGCGCCCCGGAGACTAGGGTCGGTCACACACTTGAAATGTAACCTTCTTAGATTTTATTTGTCGCGGCTTGTGGTTCTGAGTGTTTCTTGTATGAACGTGAATGAGTTAAGCTTTTGGGGAACGGGCTCTAACCTGTCGGTTGAGTTGGATGACTTGCTTGGGTGGAAGTTACCTGTTTATGGCTGTCCAGTCTGGTGTGGCGCCAGGTTGGCTTCTAGCGCTCGTGACGAAGCTTTCAGTTGGTTAAGTCTGATGTCAGTTAGACCGCTTGCTTGGAATGGATGTTACTCGTTTATAACGAAGCTTCGAGTTGGTTAAGTTTGATGTATGTCGGGCGATTGGCTCAGAGGGAAGTCACCCACATCGGGACCCCCGATCTGGCATGGCACCAGGTTGGATCTCAATGTTGGTCTCGAAACTTCAAGTTGGTTAAGTCTAATCTTTGTTGGCGAGTTGGCTGCTTGTATGTCAAGTGGGTTTGGATGGCAAGAGTTGAAGGCTGGGAAGCTAAGTCGTGGTTCCCGGCTCCCTTTGGGATGCCTGCGCTACATGTGGTATCAGAGCCGACTGGCTGGTCAGCTATGCGGATCTCACAAAAATGGCCACTGTTTGGGGTTTATCAAGACAACTGTTGTGCAAGGTGTTTCCCACAGTGTAAGCACGGGTGCGTCCACGGTCGGGGTGGTCGAAAGAAAGGTTGAAATTGTCAACCGGGAAGGAGAAACAAGTGGATCTTTTATTGTAGGAGGTTGTTTTTGCACTGTAAGAAGCTACAATAGGGCGCCTTGGTACAAGGTTGATGTTTGCAAGAAGCCATGCTCAGCCATGGAAGGATGGAGGAGCAGCAATTGGTTGCTCTCTTAGATAGCCAAAACATAGCTAGGGTTTACATGGTAAAAAGACCCTGGATTTCTCTCCATTGAAGACAATTTTTAGTAATATAAAGGCACAGAGCTAGGCGCCCTAGCAGTGCGACCCAGCCTGCAAAGAGCCGTGGCTAGCCATGGAAGTAGAACTTGCTGAATCATCTCCATAGCTGTGAAGAAAGAAGAAGGTTGTGTGATGCCAATGAATATGACAGAATTGCATGGGGCTTCAAGTTTAACTTTTCAGAAGTTAGAACCTACCAAGGTCAGGGACTCTTGGAGTGGCATCTCAAGGTGAGAATCAATAATGGTATTGTCAGATTCGGTGGTTGTGGTTGCTTCACATGCTTTTGCAAAGGGAGAAATGTCACAATTGGGGAGACATTTACACTAGCTTGTTATTGGCGACAATGCAATGATGGCAATCACAAGGTGAAGGATGTCAGTGGAAAGGTCAGCTTGGTAAGCCAAAGTTAAAAATTGGTAACAAGAAGCAGCAAGCAGGATACATGTGGTGTGATGGAGCTTAGTAATCCATGATCAAGAAGCCTTGATGGTAAGTTAGATGCTATTTTAAGATAGACCACTTGACTTATAGGTCAAAGCTCGCTAGCTTGTTTTTTGTGAAGAGTCCAAGTTGATATATGATCCATATTTTTTGTGAATTCTTGTCAAAGCGTGTAACCTACAGAAGAAAGCTCATGAGATGTAGGGGATTCATCAGAGTCTTTGGAAGACATGTATGCCATGTGCATGAAGGATGAATGGTAGCTTGGCAAGGCAAGACAAAGTGGAATGGATGGTTTTGATGGGGCAATTGGACAATAATATATCTTTGGGAGGTACATGCTGCATTCAAAGACATCTCAGGGCATATACGTGGAGCTTTGGATGCATGGTTATTGTAGCAGTGGATCTACCTATGAAAAAGGTGTATGGTATAGGTGGATATCTTCTTCGACAAGCAATGATCATCAGTTGATATGTTTATCATTCGTGTTGGTTGCATGAATATGATTGCTTGCATGTGACTTTGACATGAGAGCCTTTTGTGACTAGACGTAAATCTGAGTTGGATTGGTTATGCATTTGCTACTTAAAAGAAAAACAAAGTTCTCATTTGATGCTTAGTGACTTGTTGACATGTCTACTAGCTGATTTTTCGGTAAGAGTATAATCTTAGTGGCAGTAAGATTTTCTCAAGTTGAGCCATAGTCGCTCATTGTTATCAACATTATGATTTTGTCTTGTAAGTGTCTGATAGGATGTCAGCCTAGTAAGATAGAGGATGATAATCCCATGGTGGCAATGAGGTTTCCTCGGTGTGAGTCTTGTGTCTCACGTGGTCCGCTTGTGTTTCAAGTTGGATAGTAAACAAGTCCAGTTAAGAGTGTGGCAAACTCTTGTTGAGAGCATGGTGTTTGGTTGATACTTTGTGAGTCGAGTACTAGTAGCAGGAAAAATGCATATGATCTCTACGGATACTCTAGGACATTGCTACAAATTTTTATTCTGATACTCTTATCACATTTGAGCTTTGATTTGATTTGATTTATTTATGAAAGATTCAAATGTGATACTGTAATAAGTGTACAGTTAGTTTGATACTTAAATCACACTTGAGCTTAAGAGAGGAAGTTAGAATTAGTAAGCGGACTGTTAGTGTAGTTAACAATTGCTATGTATTGATTCAATTTAGTAGGCTTTAGTTAAGAAGCCAGCCCGGGGGTGTCTCAGGCCGATAACAGGATTACACTTGTATATAGCCTAAAATGCCACATAGAGGCCAATAGTGAATCAAATGCATTTATTAGGTCTATGCCACGTGGTGTCCTCATGCAAAGGGGACCTTTGCTTGTATATGTATCATCCTCTTTGTAATAAAGATGCTTTTGCATTGAGAGCTCTTTTGCTTTATGTGAGCTCCTCCATCACTCTATTACTTGTGGATGTTGTTTATGGTTTGATGGTTGGCAATCAATCAATGATTGCATCTCTAATCTGCACTCTCTACTAGATCAAAATTTTTGCATAAAATGTTAACTCTAAGTTGCATCTTAGAAGGAAATTCTTCTCACTCAAGGTGTCTAATGGTGATTCACTTCAAAATCATGTTAACCAGTTCAATAATCTCTTGCAAAAGTTGGCAGTTAGGCACAATCATGACATTGCTAGAAAGTCTACCACGTACCTATGAAAATTGGGTAATGATCATAGAGACATACTCAGATTTAACTCTCTCTAGAGTAATCACTATGTTGTTGTAGGAAGATAATGGCAGCTCTTCTAATTTGGCATTGCATGTTCTATATATAAATAAATGTTCTAAGCATGAAAAGAAGAAAACTCAAAACAATTTGCATAGAATTAGAAGCTAATAAAGAGTCAAGAGCAATATTGAATCATAGTCAAAGAAGAAGATGTTTTGTAAGTATTGCAAATGCACTAATCATGAGATTGAAGATTGTAGGATATTGAAAGCCAAGAATGCCAACAACAAGCAATCAGATTAACAAGCGAATGTAGTTATAATAACATCTCAATCTCCCATTCAAGACATGTACGAAGGATCATTTATTATCAAATATCAAAAAGTGCAAGTAGATAATACTTGATTTCCAAAATCCTCTCCTTTCTTGTATTCAATCAATGTGGCTCAAGAGAGATGTTGATTGGGAATTGACTCACGACTTCTAGTTCGTTGGCTGGTTTGGCTCCATAGTAGTCCTTTTCGTGCATGCAACAAGGTTTTCACTTGGCAATCCTTACAGTGGTATTAGAGCTTGGCTTTGCATCGATCATAAGGTGGAGTTATTTTCCAGCTTTTTGGTATTGCCTCTTTGCTTTTGACTTTTTGGTGGTGTTATTGACCTCCAAATAGGTGGCTTCTCCAATTTTGCTTTTTTTCAATCTGAAGATTGTTATTATGAAATTTTTCCACATAAAGTGATGGGAATCTTGGTTTTTTTTATGGTTTTTGAGCTAGTATTCAATGTTTTGGCTCAAAATTTATCAAAGTTACTATTCATGAAAGTTTTCTAGATTTGTACTTGTTTTTTAATAGTCATTATGACACTATCTAATGATTACATGTCGATGATATGGTCAAAATGGGATTTAGATATCGATTTTTGGTCAAAATTTGGCAATTTTGAGCTAGAAATGGACTATGTGAAATAATATTGATTCAAATCATACCTTTTTATGCTTTCATGTTGTCAAATTATAGTATATCAGGTTTGATTGCACTTGCATGTGGATTAGATCCACAAGATCATGTTGAAAAAGTTGAAAAAAAAGTCCAAAAACCAAGGTTTTTAATGGTTTTTTTTTTTTCATTATTTTCAGGAGTTCTTCTCAAAATCTTTGAACAAAACTTTGGATGCACATTCTCAAGTGTGTAATGAAGTTGTCTAGAGGCTCTTGCAAAGTTTGGTAGGAATCAGTCACCATTAAGGGCCTCAAGAAGTCAAAATTAAGTGTATTTTTTTATGATTTTTGAGCATGACTAACTCTTGATAGTGGATCTAAAACCTATGAAAATATCTACAATATGAAAGATAGTTGTATTGCCTCCAATTTGAGCCCTCATGCACCCAATTTAGTGGTGGGAGGCTTAGGCATCGATCTCCCTACATTTTGCTTGTTGGCGCCCTCCATAAAAGCTATTTTTGGTGGATCTAACCTATGCTTTCTTGTTGGACATGTTTGAAGCTTCTATTCCACTCTAAACAAATCTAAAAGCAAATAATTTTTAAGCAAAAAATTTGGTGGTATGGGACATCAGTGATTGTTGAATTTCACACGTGTGGACTGTCCACTACATGTACTTGTGATCTCCTAAGGTGTGTAGATGCACCAAGATCAAGACTAGATTGAGATTCAAGATCTATCTTTGATTCTATGGCAAAAACACACTACTACATGCATTCAATCACTTCCAACTCTCACTCACACGTGTGGGAAGTGTTCCAAAAGTATTCTAAGTAAAAACAAGCTGCTCTCCTCGAGTAGAGAGAGAAAAACCATCATGAGCTCTCGGGTAGAGAGAGAAAGCTAGAAATTCAATGACACTCAAAATCCACTCAATCTCAAAATCAATTAGATCCAAAAGGAGGAGTACAATGATACTAATAGATTCATGAGCTACCACTATGCTTAACTATGATTGGATCACACTTTGCCACCTCTTAATCCTATTGGACCATTGATCCATGCACCTCTAAATTCTATTGGACTATATTCAAGCACACCTCAATTTTCTATTGGACCTCACAAGGTTCCACCTCTAAATCCTATTGGACCTCTTAAACTTCATCAAACAAAAGCATGACACTTGTCTACACTCTAATTGACACAAGTTTGGCTCTATTTTGGCTCAATATTGGCATTACAAGTGGAAATGGATAATTTGCCATCTATGCCAAATTTGACCCTATCAACATCCTACACCTAAATGCTTGACTATGAAATTCTATGAGATCCCTATATCAAACATTTTGATTTACTTTACAATTCTCCACACGTGGGAACATCCTCCACACATGTGAGATTCACTTACAAACTTCTATCATAAAAAATACCAAGCTAGATTTTTGCCAATTTCTCACAGTGATTCCAGTGTGTGAGAGTGATTTGTAGACCAATGGTTAGTGGGTACTGTAATGGTAATGGTAATACAAGCAAGCGAATTCATTGACTATCTGTTTTAGGGTATTTTGAAAAATTATGAGATAGATATTTGAATCCCAAATGGTATCTCATTATTTACAAAATTTGGAGGCCTTAAAATTTATTTCTCTTTTATTAGAACCCATATTTTTTATGAATTTATTGAATATAGGACAATTGGCCTTAATATAAATCCTTTCTAAGATGAACTAAATTCTGAAGGACTAGTTACTATTATAAGAAATTCTACTTCCATATGGATGTGAATTCGACTTGGAATATATTGAAATTTTTAGTTCATTCAGATTCAATGAAGGAATGACTAAATTTATGGAATTTAGACTTCTTGAGCCCAGACGGTTTTTCTAATTGATACTCAATTATTGAGAGTAATATTTGTGTCACTTGGGATAAAATATTTTATGATCTGGAAAAAAATTCTGGTTTGTAATAGTGTCGGATGTTCATTATTGACTTTTTTTGTAATAGTGTTAGACGCTCAATACTGACATGCTTATGACCTTTTAATATTTTAAACATTGTTTTGCGAGGAACTTTTTAATTGAAATTATGGAATTTCTTTTAAAAAAAAGGAGATGAAGTGATAAGATTGCATAAATTTCTTAGAGGAATCCAGTACTATACAAAAGTTGGACTATCCAAGGAAAATAGAGGAGCTCTCTAGGGATTGTTGAGAATAATCTAGAACTAGAGGAACTTTGGAAATTGAATTGTAAGTTATTCGTGTCTATTGATAGTAGAGATAAAGATTAAATTTAAGTTTCACTGATCGAGTTTACCAAATACCATTATGTTATGGAAAAAATAGATTCAAATAAAACTCTAATCTTAATCTTGTGACCAAAAATATTTTGTTTATGTACATATGAACAAGTGATGTTTGGAATAGTTACTTGTTGGTTAATGGTTCTTTCTTTGTGAAAGAATAATTTATAAACTTAGTGATGGTTTAGAAGAGGTTCTAAATGTGGTGTTATTACTAGTTCGCCTACACCTAGACATTTAAAAATTCTAAATCATTAGCAATTAACTTGAATAGTTGGATTACTCTTGAATGAAGTTAATTAAGTTAATAGTGTAAAGAAGATTCACCAGGAACTGTTTGTTTTAATCTATATTGCTTATAAGACACATGATTTGTAAATCACTATGATTTTTTAGTAAAAGTTATGTGTATAAAATATAGAAAAGTATTGGCATATAGTATTTCTCAAATGGAAAATAGACTCTAAGTATTGATTGTTCTCAATGAGCTCATATTGGATGACAAAGTTTAATGAATATAAAAAACAACCATTGAACAATTGGAGTTCAACAAAACTTTGTAGTCTCTAGATTTTGTTCTATAGGATTGTATAAAGTTTTTGTACTTGAAGATGAATCTAAAATGGTTTTGGTATGTCTTCTGTCCTTAATTACCTGATTGATCGCATAGTTTAGATAACTCATATCTTGCTAAATCAAGTTGGAAGAATAATCTTGAAATTAGTAATTTTTCTTGAGGTACAAGATTTTGGAATGATTCTTATATTTCCTGAGTTGTGTGTTGGACATACACTCCAGTATCTTTTAATGATTAATTGTGATTTATAATTTTGCTAATTATAGTTGACGAATCATGAAATTCTAAATATTTATGATTGATGGATCATGAATATATGCTTAATTGTTATTAAGTAAATATGATGCTTCTTATGTATAATGGGTAATTTACGATCTTCTAAACGAGTGACAATTAGATCAATAATTTGGAAAATCTAAATTTCTTTACTCTAACGGTTAATTGAGAATGTATGTATCTTACATGCATTTTCATAAGATAATTTGTTTTTGCTTATAGAGGGGTTGTTTAATCTAGTGGATGCTATTCTGCTATAGATTATAGTTTAGAGGTGCTTGTGCACTAGGTTCAATCTAGATCTTCGTAAATTGTAGGAGACAAGTAAATCTATTGAGATTTAGATAGATTGCTGATTTGTTGCACGTGATGCTAGAAATGGGACATTTAACTCATTAGACTAGTTGTAGTTCTTTGGATTGAGTTATAAAAGTATGAGGCTTGATAGATCTCCTAGAGGTTTTGGTTGATTGAATTATTATGCTTGGAATATTGGGATATTCTAGTAATATACATACTGAAAAGCATTGTTGTCTATAAGGAATTGTGGACAAGTTTTAGACTATAATTGAAATGAAATTTCTTTAGCTTTGGAACATGATCTTTCAAATAATGAATAATTCAACTAGTGATTCATGTAAATTAAATTTGCATGAAGGTGATATTATTGGTTTGGAGAGACTCATACCCAATAGGAAAACTTATTTTTTATTGTACTTCTAAAAGTTGATGTAGTACTTCAGAGCAGAGATAAACAATTGGGGAATTGTTCTATCTCTAAATACTTATTTGATATTGAAATCAGACTAAGGATAATGATTTTATGAGTAAGTGCAAAAGTTAAAGAATTGGCTTTTTAACTTTTTGCCAGCTTTGAGGACAGAACTTGTTTAAGGGAGGAAGATTGTTTCGTCCACGTCTTGTACATTAGGATTTGAAATAATCTCAAACTTGAATATTTGGTACTCCAGTGTACAAGATTATTAGTTATGCCACGTCACTCCAAACTGGGTTAAGAATGTAATTAATAATCTTGTGAGAACTTAAATGCTCTAATTAGGACTTATGGAGCTAGTACATAGTGAGTGCTTGAAGTGCATGTTAAGAAGATCAGAAGCAATTGGTTGAGAATTGACATCCTATATGGAATATTCCTAGGCTTTTGGAGTCTATATAACATGTAGGAACTCGCGCATCCAGGACCTGATTTTAATGAGTCATTGCGGCTCGGGGGAGAAGCTGACTGGGAATTCACTCTTGGCTTCCAGCTGGTTGGGTTGTTTGGCTCCACAATAGTCCTTTTGGTGCATGCAATAGGATCTAGAGGAACCTCACTTGATGATTACAATGAATATTTCAATCTTATATGTCTTATGGTACAAAGAAATTAGTTCATCTTGACGACAATAGTTCACACACTATTGAAGGTGAAGTCACAATAAGATTGAGCTTCCAAGCATGATCAATTCAAGTTACTACTGGATGTTATGTATGTACCAAAATTGTTAACAAATCTGTTATCAATAAGCAAATTTACTAATTTAGATCAGAGGATAGAATTTGAATCTAATTAATGCATAATTTTTTATAGGACAAATAAGGTCCTTGCACTCAAAAAGAGACATGGATACTTAAATATAGATTGATTTATTATTCTTCTGACACAAGTCAAGTCTTAAATACTTCTCTTCTAGTTAATAAAACATTACTTTGGTACTATAGGCTAGGTCACTTGAATCATACATTTGTATCAAGTAGTCCCTAGTACTTGATCTCAATTATCTAGACAAGAAGATTGATTTCCTTGTCTGTCATAGCTGCATTGTCAGATTTCATTTAGATCAAGTCATAAGCATGTAACAACAAGTGTTCTAGATGTTATTCATTCAGATATATGTGGCCCAATGCAAATCTTATCTTTGCTTGGTACATAGTGTTTTATTACTTTTATTGATGAATTTTTGAGAAAAATAGATGTTTATTTTAATAAGCAAAAATTGAAAGCTTTCAACCTCTTTAGACAATTCAATGAGCATGTAGAACTCGAAACTATTAAAAGAATCAAAGCATTGAGTTCAAACAACAATGGTAAATACATCTCAACCAAACTGAAAGAGTATTGCCTTAGCATAGACATTGAAAAACATTGTCTTACTTCTTATTCATCTTAGTCGAATGGACTTAAAGAATCGAATCTTAGTCAAAGCGGCTAAGTCTATGCTTGCTCACGTGACACTACCTAAGTTCTTTTGGACTGAAGCTAATTCCACTACAGCTTATATTTATCCAAATCACTTTTCAGTTAACTTCATAAAAAGATCCATTAACACTACAAGTATCAGTTCCAACAATACTTGATCATATGTCTATGTTCACCAACTAGGTTAAGTGCACCAAATAACCTAGTAATCATGAATACATCATAGATCCATACAAGATTAATCCTGCTCATATGAGAATAATCTCACTATGACCCAATACATGTAACTGATCTACAAAAAAATTCTATTTCTCTTCAATAAATAACATATTTGAAAAATTCCTGAGACTAAGAACACATTCTCTCTCAAGAGTTTTCTAACTCCTTAAAACTTGGCACCAAAATTTCACCCAATCAACCCATCTTTGATCCAAGTACTCCGACAAAGATTAGGTTGATTAAATATATGATCAAAATTACTTCTATCCCATAACAACTAGGATTAGTAACTTCTGATCTGACTCAGTAATACTTATAATGATTTCCAATTTCAATCCATCTCTAGTTCTAGATTGTTCAACACAATCTCTAAAATTTTTCTCTCAAATCTATACAACTAATAGTTCTTTTAATAGAATCTTACTCATCACTTCACCTCATTTTAAAAGAAATTTTCAATTTCTTATAAAAGTTTGCCCAAGATATGACAAATAAAAATATCAAAATCGTGAAAAGTCAATAATAAGCACCTTCCAAACAGAATTCACTCTATTATACATAGGACTTTTCCTCTAGATATTCTCAAGTTGAACACAAGTGATAGTAACTATCGTCTATTTGAGATCTATCTATGCATAAGAGACAATCTGGGATTTAAGAAATTGAGTTTCCCAATATCTTGGAATATTCAAATTGCAAGCCTAATCCAAGTAGTAATTTACATGATTATGAACAGTCATTTAGAAAAAAAATAATTCTCATACTGGACGGATCATATGAATTTAATTTGATATCCAAATTTGAGAAATTTAAAAGAATTAAGGGTTCTTTGAAAAATGAGAAATAGCTTTAAGGGCTTTCTGATTTTGCAAATTATGAGATACTATTAATGGGTCCGGACTAACCTCAAAATTTTTCTAAAATACCCTTCAAGTAGCCAATGGTCCATTTTTCTCATATCATGAATAGATACTCAAACTTACCATTGACAATCAGATCTTTGCAATCCTAGAATTTTCTTTCCAAAATTACTGATGTCCCATACCACCAATTCTTCTTTCCAAATAACCCTTAACCACCATATCTGATAATCTAAAATTCAACCAATTCATCCGGATACCCTACAACAGGTATAAGTACATATCAATATAACCAATCACTGAAGAATCAATAAATTTTATTTTCTAATAGATAACAATCCATTTATGAAAGGATGATCCAACCATAAGGCTTCACACATGGATTACTGTCAGATCTTAAGTATCTCTGGTTAGTAAAAACTTTATCAATCAAGGATCCTTATCCTTAAAAGAAAGTCATTTACTATACTAACAATTTTTAGAATAAGAATTGACATAGCTAGTCTTGAAATGGATGCTTTTAGGTACAAAGGAGTGTTTGTCTCCTTGCGCAATAGAATCTCGTCTTCATCCATCTCAAATTGTTTGTTATCCATTAGAAGATGTATGCATAGCATCATTTACATTTGTTTCAAAGTAAGATTCAAACATATTTTGCATTGCTTCATCGTGCTGTACCTCATCATCATCATCATCATTAGAATCGAGTGCATTACTCTTTTTTCCAATTGTATTTTCCTCTTGAATTTGTTTCATTCTTTGTTCTCTCATGTCTATCAAAACTTGACGTTGATTGTAATAAACATGGAAGGATCAACTCCATGGAATAGCATTCGATTTATTGGTTACACACATTAAACAAATTCAATAAGTGACGAACATAGATTGACGAACATTATAATAAAAAACAATCATATAAAGTCAACAAACCTCAACGTCTTCCAAATTCGATGGTTGACCCTCATCTTTTTTGTCCAAACTTTCACAACAGGACAACATTCCAACAAGGGAGGCTGAGACTTGGTTGGAGCTCGCCCTGAGTCGCAACCCACATTCCCCTATAGTATTGGTGGGATTCGCCACCTCCCCTCATACCAAGTACACTACCCAGGCTGGTAAAGCACGTTTTCTCTCTCTAGGATTTTCTCTCTCTAGAAAGTCATTTTCTCTCTCTAGAAGGTCATTTTCTCTCTCTAAAATTTATTGATCCCCAGGCTTCCTTTAATCATGCCTAGATCGTGTGAGGTGATTGCACATCGATCTGAGCTCTTTAGACTTCGCTAGAACCGATCAAAGATTTTCAATCTTGAAAATAGTTTTTCTGCAAGAAACAAAAATCAAGTACATGTCACTATAGCATAATATTCGAAGTCATGTTTAACTTATAGTAACAAATGTTTCATGAATATGAAAACATGCATGTTTATTATTTACCCTATTGACTTGAGTAGTGTCTCCAACACTAGACTGATCTAAATGTAATTCATCTCCTTGTGGTAAACCACATATATGCACAAGTACAAAACACAAATAATATAAAATTAGTTAATATGAAAATGCATTGATTCTTATCTTTCGATATTTAGATAGTTTGATTCCATATGCAGATCTAAATATCGAAAGATAAGAATCAACGTATTCCCGAGCAAAAAGAAGAATTAAAAAATTAAATGCTCAACTAGGGTGAGGGTGGTTCCTCACAAGCGGCTGCGGCTCCCTGAACAATATTGGAGTAGGCAGCCAGTGAAAATGGGTGTAGTGAGTGGTAGTGGGTGGTCATACCTATACTGACCACCCACTACCACCGGTAGTAGGCCTGCTCACACCCGCTACAGGAGCGTTTGTTGTGACGGTTTGATGTTTCAAGAACATGCTGCACTGCTTAGACTAGTGAGTTGTAGCAGTAAAATGCTAAGTTACAACTTTCATGCTGCCAAATTAACATTGTTAAACCTTTCTTATCAAAGAAAAAATGACATTCTGTGGCATCTGACCTTTTTCCGTTGAAGGAAACGTCAACCTAGTGAAAGTATGTACTAGGTAGGTATCTAAGAACGTACTAGATACCAAAATACGAGTGTTCACACCCTATGAACATTTGATGTGTGTATGCTATAACTCAAGATATTCATATTATGCGTTCTAAAATTCTCTCTCTCTCTCTCTCTCTCTCTCTCTCTCTCTCTCTCTCTCTCTCTCTCTCTCTCTCTCTCTCTCTCTCTCTCTCACACACACACACACACACACACACACACACACACACACACACATGTGAAGAATTGAAAAATATTATCTATGTTAGATATAGGGGTCTTATGTTTATTACATCAAGCATCTAGGTGTAGGATGTTGATAGGAACAAATTTGGCATAGATGGCAAATTATGCATTTCCACTTGTAATGCCACTATTGAGCCAAAATAGAGTAAGAGGCTAAACTCGTGCCAATTAGAGTGTAGACAAGTGTAATGCCTTTGTTTGATGAATTCTAAGAGGTCCAATAGGATTTAGAGGTGGAACCATGTGTGGTCCAATAGGAATTTGAGGTGTGCTTGAATATGGTTCAATAGAATTAAGAGGTGCATGGATCAATGGTCCAATAGGATTAAGAGGTGACAAAGTGTGGTCCAATCATAGTAAGCATAGTGTTAGCTCATGGATCTACTAGTATCATTGTACTCCTCATTTTGGATCTAATTGATTTGGTGATTATATGGATTTTGAGTGTTATTGGATTTCTAGCTTTCTCTCTCTACCCAAGAGCTCATGATGTTTTCTCTCTCTCTACCTGAGGAGAGCAGCTTGTTTTTACTTAGAATAGTTTTTAAATACTTCCCACACGTGTGAGTGAGAGTTGGAAGTGATTGAATGCATGTAGTAGTGTGTTTTTGCCATAGGATCTAAGATTGATCTTGAATCTCAATCTAATCTTAATCTTGGTGCATCTACACACCTTAGGAGATCACAAGTACATGTTGTGGACAATCCACACGTGTGAATTCAACATGGTATCAGAGCCTACCTAAGGTTACCATGCATTTTGATCCATTTAAGTGAAAACTTTTCATCAATCTTGAGCTAGAAATTGTCAAGGCCCATTTTCCTAGCTATCTTGTTCAATTTTGGATCAAAAGAGATCAAAAGGACATTGATTGGGTCTGACCTGGTACTGTACGGAATCAGGTGTTCAGACACGTGTGAGGAACATCCAAATTCAGTTTGGAAGTTCTCTCTCATGCTTGATCCATTTATCTTGGTTGATAGTTTGTTTTAAAGCTATTTTTGTCTAGTTTCTTATGCAATTAGTTTCATTCCATTTGGTTGAGCCAATCAGAAGTTATAAGCTTTTGAAGAGGGTTAGGTAGGGCACCTAGACCTGGGTGGACACATTTGGTTTGGTCAAGAGATTGCTTGGTTGTTCCAAAATCATAGTTGTATGCTTGCCAATCTCATCTATATGTGATCTAGGCATTGTTTTGAGATCTTAGCCATTTTGTTTCATGCAATATCATTGTATTTGAGTCAAATTTGGTTTCTTAGAGTACTTCACACGTGATAAGAGTGTTTGATCCTAACTTTGCCTATACTCCATTATTTGATGTGAAATAGATCTTGTTTTAGAGAGATTTGTGTAGGCTAGTGAGAATCAATTCAGAAATAGTTGCAAGATCTTTTATAAGAGGAGATAGTACTCCATTATTGGATCCTATTGAGAGTGTGTAGCAACATTTATTGTTCATCATTTGAGTTTTCTTCACTTCAAATGTCTTCAATGGGTTCATCCTTGTTGGAACCAAGTGAAAGATTGTCCACTTCAAACTATTCAATTTGGAAAATGAGGATGGAGTCCATCTTGATCCTTCAAGACGTGATGGACATAGTTGTTGGCCTTGAAGAAGAACCACAAGTTCTTCAAAAGGTCCAAAAATACAAAAAGAGAGCTAGGATGGCTCTCCACTGCATTAAGATGAATGTCTCTAATGAGATATTGAGGGAGATAGGTACTTGTACAACAACCAAAGAAGCTTGGGATTGTCTCAAGATTATCTATGAGGCTAAAAATACCTCTAGGCTTCTCACTCTTAGGAATCAAATCTTTCAAAGTAGCCAAAAGAGTGATGAGAGTGCATCTAGTTATGTTTTGAGAGTAAAAGATATTCATAGAGAACTTGCTTGTATTGGTGATTCCATCAATCAAAATGAGCTAGTTCAAGTCATTCTCAATGGCTTGAGAAGTGAATTTGATAACCTTGTCCAATCCTATGCCATTAAGGAGGAGCTACCAAGTTTGGAGGCTCTCCAAAGTGTTCGGAAGAGTCAAGACAAGAGTACAAGCTCTTGAGGATGGACAAGCTTTCTCTCACTCATAATGATGGCAAAGCTCTCTTTGCCAAGGATAAGCACAAAGGGAGGAGCAAGAACTAACATCAACAATCCTCAAGAAAGGACAAAGTCAAATTCAAAGACAAAGATGAGGAGGAAGATGATTCCTCTAATGCTTCATCATCCAAGCTCAAGAAGAAGAAGATCAAGTGTTTTATTGTGGCAAGAAAGGTCATTATGCCACCAATTGCTTCAAGAAGAATTAACTCAAGAAAGCCAACATCACCAATGAGAAGGAAGACACTATTACAAGTGATGGAGAGGGATCTCTTATGGTCTCTAGTTTCTCATCTACTCCTTTCAAGAAGGACGACCTATGGTATATTGATAGTAGAGCCTCTTCACATATGTGTAGCTCCAAGGACTCTTTCTCTTCTATTGCACCTTATGATGGAGTCAAGAATTCAATATACACTGCAAATGATTTTGAATGTCCTATTGAAGGCATAGGGAACATTCCCTTGAAGCTTGCATCCTCTAAAGTTCTTTCTCTCTCTAAAGTTCTTTATGTACCTAAGCTTACCAAGAATCTTATTAGTGTTGGCCAATTGCTTGATAATGACCTTGATGTAAAATTCAATGTTGATACTTGCACTATCAAGAAGAATGATGAGATACTTGCATTAGGATCTAGATTTGGTGGCATCTATAAACTAGATCCAAATGAGTATGTGAATGCTTGTAATGTTGCTCTTGTGAACAAGCTCTCTATGGAGGAATTATGGCATAGGAGGTTGGGACATCCCAACTACAAATCCATGCTCTCTATGATCAAAGAAGCCAAAGCTATTGGCTTGCCAAAGTCATTCTCCAAGAAGATCAAGCCTTGTGAGGCTTGTGCTATTGCTAAATCTAACAAAAAGCCATTTACAAGATCTTCTATCAAAAGCAAGCATCCTTTGGAGTTAATCCACTCGGATGTGCATTTCTCATCAACTACAAGCAAGGGAGGAGCCACTTGTTTTGTTACTTTCATTGATGATTTCACAAGATTCACTTGGATATATCTTCTTGCTTCTAAATCTATGGTGTTTGATCATTTCCTTATTTTCAAGGCTTATGTAGAGAAGCAGTTCTCATTCAAGATTAAAGCTCTTAGAAGTGATGGAGGTGGTGAATATATCTCCAATAAATTTCAAGATTTTTGTGAGCTTGAAGGCATCAAAAGAGAGTTCTCTTGTGCCTACTCTCCATCTCAAAATGGAGTGGCCGAGAGAAAGAATAGATATCTATGTGAATGTGCAAAATCTATGAGAATTGAGGCATCTTTGCCCAAAGACTTTTGGGGAGAAGTCATTAATTGTGCAAATTATCTTTGCAATAGGCTCCCACATATAGCTCTTGGAGGAAAGTCACCATATGAAATCTTATATTTGAAGAAGCCTAAGGTTGATCACCTTAGAGTTCTTGGATGCTTATGCTTTGTCCATATTCCCTTGGAAACAAGGAAGATCATAGAAGCCCAAGCAGACGGTTCCATTCATGAGATGATGCCTTTTCATCCTATCCCTCGTCTTCAAGATTTTTGGACAAACAACAATTACAAAGATGTGAGATAGGCGCAAGAGTTTTCATTTTGCGCATTCTTTTGGTTTCCACTAATTCAAATTTGCCTTTTGAGTTTCAGCGAGTGCAATTCCCCATCAGACCAACATTTTCCATGACTGTAAACAAAGCTCAAGGCCAGACAATGGAGTTTGTTGGATTGTATTTGCCTAGACCAGTGTTTAGCCATGGACAACTATATGTCGCCCTATCAAGGGTGCAAAGTTCAACTCAAAACTGTCACGAACAAGACATTGTCGCGAATAATAAACAGTCACAAACAAAAATCATTCGAGTATGAAACTGTCACGATCAAGACAATCGACACTTAAAACTCAAAACTCAAAAGTATTGTGAAACTGTCACGAACTCGACACTCGAAACTCAAAAAAGGTGCAAATTCGACACTCAAAACTGTCGCGAAACTGTCACAAACAAGACATTGTTGTGAACAAAAATCATTCAGTCTGAAACTGTTACGATCAAGACAATCGACACTCAAAACTGTCGTGAAACGCGATACTCAAAACTGTCATGAACAAGACACTATCGCAAACAATAAACTGTCGCGAACAAAAATCATTCGAGTCTAAAATTATTGCGATCAAGACAATCAACACTCAAAACTGTCGCGAAACTCTACACTCAAAACCATCGCAAAATTGTTGTGAATTCGACACTTGAAATAGACGCGAACTCATCACTCAAAACTGTCATGAAACTGTCACAAACAAAACACTGTCATGAATAATAAACTGTCACGAGTAAAAAATATTTGAGTTTGAAACTGTCGCGAAACTCAACACTTGAAAATCACTCAAAATTGTCGCGAAACTCAAAACTGAAAACTCGACACTCGACACTCGACACTCGACCCTCGACATGCAAAAAAAAAATCATTCGAGTCTTTTTCCATGGACTTGAATTTTTTCATGGACTCGAATGTTTTCAAAGACTCGAGATCGGCCATCATCCAAATCATCGGCCGCCACCTAGATCGGCCTCCAATGGATACATGATGTTTGCTTAGTGCGCGTCATTAGGATCCAATGTCGGATCAAAGCGCAAATAGGGAGATCCCAAGATCAGAATTCAGGTCGGGCGCGCCGAACCAATACCTCTATGAGTAAGGAAGTAAATCTGATAGCGGATGGGCATGCACGAGTGAAGACGGTAGGCAGGTCAGTTGTTTCAGACACACTGAACCGATACCACATGTGAGTAGAGAATGAAAGAAATTTTATGCAAAAAATTTTAAGCATCGTGCATTTGATTATATAGTGCCAACTCCGAAATGATTATATTCATGGTGGTTTGAAATATCGAGGCACAGATTATGGTGATCTCTTAATTCGAGATATTTTGAGACTTGAAAATCAAATCCTAATTAAATGTCCATCGGTCATCAAAATGATTAGTCCATATGGCTAATGATGACCGTAATTATGAAAAAGCATGGAAAACTAATTATGAAAAAGTATGGTCACAGACTACAATTAATTTCTGCATCTAATTTGATATCCATTCATATAGTTTCGAAAGATTTCAATGATTTTTTTTTCTTCGACACGTGCATATTATATGTGTCTCCAGAGAAGCTATTCTCGTGCACGGAACCGATATTGGACGTCAATATGAATGATCAGAGCTTGCCTAGATAGATTCTTCTTAGCTTTGGACTGTATGAAAAATCTACCAAAGCAAGCTTTGATCATACATAATGTCGTCCAATAATTTCAATAGATTTTAAAAACTTTTTTTTTTACAATAGCGATTTGACATGCGTAGTCCTAGGAGAAAGACTCTTTATTCTCTCAGACGCACTCATCTGATATCTGAGTCCCTAGTAAAGCTATCTGAGTCGCGCTGAACCTATATTGGACGACACTGTAAATCATCTGAGTTTGTCTTGGTAGATTTTTTTAGCTTTGGATTGTATGAGAAATATATCGAAGTAAGCTTTGATGATTCATAATGCAGTCCAATAGCAAATCCACGTGCACAGTCCAAGCTGAAAAAATCTTTCTTGTGATGGGTGTGCTGATCTGATATATGAGTCATCATACCGGAGTATCACATCAACGCGCGTCTATTCGATGTGTTTCTATGAAGCATTTCTCTTTGCATGCGAAATCGATATCGTCTTTTTATGAATGCTCTATCTTTTGAAAATGTTCTGAATGAATAATTATCTCAAAAAAAAAAATTCATCTTTAAGCTGCTTAAATAGGACGAGAGTATGTAATAATTGCCCTCATGAACATTTTTCAATGATGCCTATTTAATATTTGTTTAATGCACAGATAATGATCTCGGTCTAATGTTGTGTGACGCAGGTACAAATTTAGAGTCAGGGCCAGTGATGATTAGGAAAGACTATTGATAGACTATTAAATGTATTGCAGCGGAGGTACAAATTTGTCTCACTCTGATTGGTGGATAAATATAAACAACGAGTCTCAATTCATTTTTTGACAAATGTATGGTTGTGATAAACAAGAATAGACTATAAATATGGGCACCAATCTCCATACTATTATTTCATGATTTTTTATTCAAATTTTTTTTGTCATTTTGTTTTCTGTCTTTTTCTAGCGATATTGAATCGACGTGCACCTCGTCCTATAGTGCACAGTCAAACTCATTCAGGCACGCTGAATCGATATCAGTCTCTTCTAACGTAATATTGGATCAATGCGCGCATTACTCGTGTCCTCGTCCAAAAAATTTCAGTCGCGTTATTGACCTTTTCTAGTGGAATATCGGATCAACACGCATCCTGTTTTTTAGTCCTCGACCGAAATCATTCAGGCGTGTTTAGTCGATATCACATTCAATATCAAAATGAGTAGATATTCAACATTTATCTTTTGTATATCTACTAAAATTCCAGATGATGAGTTTGTTGGATCTTCTACTGTTCTCATGATTGAAGCATCTGCATCTGCTCCAGTTGATGTAGATGATGTAGATACTGATATAGGGGTTGAAGTTGAAACATTTGTTGAAAATTCCAAAATTTACACGTGTGGGAAATGTCCACAAGAGTGACTGATCTTGATTAAGCTTTGTGATTGGCACAGTACCCTGATTCTAGATTGTTCAACAAGATCTAGTTCAGAAGATATGGCTAATTCACAATCTAGCACGCTAATCAATAGACTATGATAGCAATGAATCAAAGAATGATTAAAAGTACAAGATCACAATGTATAAGCATTAGCCTCAACACGAGCTAGAGAGAGAGAGCTAGAGAGATAACAAGAAAAAACAGTTTAGATCCAACCAAACATGAGATAGCTACAAAACTTTGGTTCTTCATTACTTTGTGAATGAGAATGATATGTACATATATAGGAGAGCCAAAATTCGTGGTACTCCTTGCATTCAATGCACATCCTACACCTATTCAAGTGCAAACAACTATCAACTTGACACCTAACTGCTAGCATGCATAGGTTGCACCTAACTTCTACCTACTTTCTCCAAATGGCAATTTCTCAACTAGCCATGTACAAATCTACATGCATGTGTCCATTAGAGTGATTGCATGCTTTGCATGTCACTATGGAGACTTAGGACATTATGCATTTATTGTGGCTCGAGTTTCTACAAGGTTATAATTGACCAATTCCATGTGAATCTCTATATGCATGTCAAACTAGACATTGTCAACATTATTGCATATCATACTAGACCAACTAGACTTTATGCATGTCACTGTAATTTGATCTACCTAACCCAAAATCGCCCTATTCTACAAGGATATGTGCTCAATTCACATACCTTGGATATGTACAAAATATTTACATGGGTAGGATCCCCCAAACATTAGCAACAGATGATAGATATGTTTTACAATTTTTAACACTCCTCCTTAAAATATATCTATCTGATGTTGGTGAAGATCCTTTGAGTTTGGATTCTTTGCTTTGCATTTGAAGTGAAGATGAACAAAGAATCCATCATAGCAGTATGCTTACCAAATCCATGATAAGTTCTCTTTGATAAAAATCTTTTCCAAATGCCTTTGAAAAATATTCCACCAACCTGCTACTATGCTAATGTACCTCCTACATGTCTGATGTCGATCCTGGGTATGAAAAGTCCACATACATGAAGCTGGCTGCAAGAAAGACTAAAAAAACCGAGGCTTCCATGCCTCATCATGACCACAAAGATCATACAGATCAAGATTGTACCATGAGCAATATTCAAGATTAAGCATACTAGCTTCACTAGTCCAAAAAATATGAACTCTATCCAAAATGGATCTAATCTTGAAACCATACTCAAACTTGATCAAATTAAGGCTAAATACTTTCTTGAGGGTGTAAGTGTCCTCAGTGGATGCTTCACTTAACCTCACAAGAAGTTTACAATATGCCTCAATACATGAAAAAACTCCTTCTTTCAAACTATGAGTTCTAAACTCATACTTGCTCTTACTCAATTTAAGAGCATACAAATGATGATACAACATCTTGCTTTCTAGATGTTTTGGAAACACAATCAAGTCACAAAAGACAAGAAGTAATTCCAAACTAAAAACTTCATTCAAGAACAGAATAGTCTTACTTGATCTTTGAGATAAGCAAATCTCAATTAGGCAAGATAGATCATTAATCAAAGAAAAAGAAAAATAGGTGAGTAAAACAAAATGAATACCACCTTTACTTTTCTTTTCTTTTCCATGAAATAAGATCAAAAAGGACTCGGCCTTGTACAATGATGAAGATCTCCTTGGACATGCATGTTGAGGATACTCCTCCTCAAACCTTGACCTCATCACAGCTTGATTACTTGCCATAGTATTGTGATGCACTATGAGACACTATGCTCTCGGCCACTTCCAAGATAGAAAATAGATCTTCAAAATCAAGAACTTCTCCATGCTCAAACACCTTCGAGATAGAGAGTGTAAAGGGTATGTAGCCTTCCTTGGTGGATAAGCATCCAACCATGATCCACAGACTAGGATCACCATCCTTCTTTCTTTCCAAGAAACCACATACAAAGCAATAGTCTTCAAGAACACTAAGGTATACAACCTTAGGCTTATAGCTGAACAAGACTTCATAAAGTGCACTCCTTCCATTATCTTCATAACTCCATAAAGTTTTGCATGATGGAACATACACATGCACCAAAAAACTTGAAGAGACAAGACATAGCCAAATGTAACTTGTGGATCCATCAATAGTACATGCAAAGCAAAAAACACCTTCTTGGCTTACTGATAAAGAAAGATGAACATCGGAATGTTCCAACTCCATAGAATGTTCTGCCTTTTTGGAAGACATTAAATATGGATCCATAAGTGATTTTGCCATAGAATAAGCCACTCTTGGCTTGATCTCCTTGACTATAATAGGCATAGACCTGAAGTTGGAAACATACAACTTCCTATGCCATAGCTCCTCCTTGGAAACATAAGTCATCAATGCAGTATCACATAAACTTGAATTTTCATGCACATCTAGCTTGAAAATACCTCCATATCTAGATCCACTTGCAAGGATCTTATCTTCTTTCTTTATGAAACAACCATTGATATTGAAATCTAGTTCATAACCATCATCTAACAACTTTCCTACACTAATCACACTCTTTGTGAGATTAGGCACATAGAGAACATTGGAAAGTGTAAAATTCATAGAAGATGTAAGTTTTAAGGAACGACTTCCAACACCTTCAATTGCACATGCATCACCAACTGCTGTGTATATTGATGTCTTAGAATCTAGAACAGATTCAATAGAAACAAAAGAATCTTTGGATCAACTCATATGAGTTGTTGCTCCACTATTAATATACCATGATACATCATTAAAAGGTAAAGAAGAAAAACTAGACATCAGAAGAGATGCATCTCCACAACTTGCATGTGAGTCTTCTATGATACAACTGGTTTGAACTTCTTGTGTCTTGTTCTTGAAGCTGACTCATCTTCTAGTCCACCATAGTCTTTGTTCTTTGTTTTTTTCTTGGTGAAGGCACGAGAGTACTGGTTCTTACTCCTCTTTCTTGACTTGATCTTGGCTTCTTGAAGGTTCTTCAGAGTCTCCCAAGTCTTCTTTGCTGAGGTGCATGAACTAATCTCTCTCAACATGTCATCAGAGATGTTAAATTTGATGATATGTAGAGCAATTCTTGCTCTCTTTTTGAATCTCTGAGCCTCATCAAAAGCTGCAGGTTCAACTTTAGTTCCAGTTACAATATCCATTACACCATAGAGAATCAACAAGGATTCTATCCTATCCTTCCAAACTGAATAGTTAAAGGTGTATAGTCTTTCACTAGCTTGAAAGAAACAATCTCCTACAGATGCCATGAATGTGAAGACTCTTGTAATTGGACTGCGATATGTTTGAGCTTGTTCCTATCTGACTTGGAGTTGCTACTCTCTTTCACTATAGGTATTTTCAAAAAATGTACTAGCTTCCTATGTGAAACACATGCAACTGTATTTGAGACAGATCTCAAATATTCCACAAGACAAGCTAACTAGATCAGATACACAAAGTGGATTGAGACACTTTGGTTAGTTTGAATCCTACTTTTGGCACGTGTGAATGCAACAAAAGAAAACACTATTGACACTCAGAAGGCTCAATGGGTGTTCAATTACTTCAAACTCAGTCTTGATCTTTAGTTTCTTGTGTAGAATGCTCAAAACCATGAATTCAGAATAAAGTAAAAATTGATTCAAATCAAAATGTTGTCACTTGGATTTTGGACCTATCCTATTCCTCTTTAAGATCTTATAACTCTTGCTAGACACTTCACAATGATTTGGTTCTGATTTCTATGGAAAATACATATTATAAGCTTTCAATCAAGCTATAACACTACTATCTTTGGATCTATAAGTAAGGAGAACAAAGGGACTAAAAATCTCTGATTTTCACACGTGTGGAATTCCAGAATTCCGTACTACCTTAATTCAGGCCTGAAAATTCAGTTCAGGTCCGATTTGATCCAATCACACTTCAGAAAAATGTTAGAAAAGATGAAAAACTGTTTTTTTTGTTTGTTTATCTCTCAAACCACATAGGCTTGTGTGGCAAGCCAACCAAGCTCTACCATGTAGGCCTGAGTGGACCTAGAGAGAGAGAGAGAGAGAGAGAGAGAGAGAGAGAGAGAGAGAGAGAGAGAGAGAGAGAGAGAGAGAGAGAGAGAGAGAGAGAGAGAGAGAGAGAGAGAGAGAGAGAGAGAGAGAGAGAGAGAGAGAGAGAGAGAGATACATCTCTACTTACAACAACTTTCTTGGTAATAGGATCAAATATCCTATAAGCTTTACTCTTTTCACTATAACCAACAAAGATGTCTTTGAATGAAGTGGCATCTTCCTTTTTCCTTGTTTCTAAAGGAATATGTACATCCAAAAACTTTCAAATCACTAAGTTTTGGCTTTTTGCCATACAGTACTTCATAAGGTGTAAGTCCTTTAATGACACTATTAGTCATTCTATTACATAGAAAGTTTGCACATAAAATAGCTTCTCCCCAAAATGAAATAGGAAGGGATGAATCTAATCTCAAGGCTTTAGCACACTCACATAGTGTCCTATTCTTTCTCTCAACTACTCCATTTTGTTGTGGAGTATATGTGCAAGAAAACTCTCTTCTAATGCCATTAGTTTCACAATACTCTTTCATCCTATTGGAGATGTACTCCCCTCCATTATCACTTCTTGATACTTTCAAGTTAGTATTAAGTTGCTTTTCCACAAGATTTTTGAACTTTACAAAGGACTCAAAAACTTCACTCTAAGATAAACCCAAGAGTATCTTGATCTATCATCAATAAAAGTGACATACATAAGAGCTCCACCATTAGATTCATGTGAAAATGAATGAACATCCGAGTGTATAAGGTCAAGAGGAGAGTTGGATCTTGTCAAAGATCTCTTGAAAGGTAGCTTATGAGATATGGAGAGTCCACAAGCTTCACAAAGCTTGCCACACTTCGATATGGTTTTGGGAAGTCCACTTGCTAGCTCCTTTGTCACCATGGTCTCCATAGCTTTGTAGTTAGAATGGCCTAACCTTTTGTGCCACAATTCCACTTGAGTGAGCTCCTCCCTTGCCATGTTCACACTTCCAACCATCACATTAGCATCCTATTTGACTAACCTCTCTTCCTTGAAACCACTAGCAACACATTTTTCATCTTTCAAGATAGAACATGCTCCATGCTTGAAATGTACATCTAATCCACTATCCATAAGTTGTCCTACACTCAACAAGTTCTTTGTAATTGAAGGTACATAAAGAACATTGTCTAGATCTACTTTTTTAGATGATCCTATACATAAAGGAATGGATCCAACGCCTACAATCTTACATTCTTGATCACTTGCAGTGAAGATAAATCTCTTAGAATTATTGTAAGAAAGTAGATTAGAAAGTAGTCTTTTTGGTGAGTCATGTGGGAGCTTGCCCCAATATCAATCCACCAAGTGTCTTGATTGGATGTTTGTGGTGAGGATACCATCAAAGATAGATTGCATTCTTCCTCCTCCTCCTTAAGCACAAGGTTGTCTTGATTGTCCTTCTCTTGGGCATTCTTCTTCTTGTAGCACTCGGATGCAAAATGTCCCTTTTTTCCACAAAAGAAACACTTTAGCTTCTTCTTGTCCTTCTTGCTCTTGCCTTTGGAACTTGATGCTCCATCCTTGTTCTCCATCTCCATGTCTTGAGACTTCTTGGATGGAAACTTTTTCTTCTTGCCTTGAGAGAGAGAGAGAGAGAGAGAGAGAGACAGAGAGAGAGAGAGATGACACACACAAACATTCTCACACGTACACATACATTCATGCATTCACTCATGTACGTACACCTAGAAAAATGACCATCAGCTTTCCTCCTAAACCATCAGTCGCCATCCAAATGAAGTTTTTCCATTCTAAAATTTATAAGATCTTGCCTTTATCAAAAATTTATAATCCCAAAGGCAATTACTTATACTCATAATTTGTTTGAGAGGGGGGGGAACGGCTAGTTAGGCATGTGTCACATGGGTGGGTCACATGTATGATATTCTTTGCTGTTGTTGGGTTGGGTTGAGTGGTTAGACCATCAACTCTAACAACTTTACTCACTTGTCGCCACGTTAGGTAATGTTTTTTGTAACCATTGGCATGGGCCATGCAAGGCCCAAGGACTACGGGTCACCAAGGACTATGGGTCATCACTTTACTGTGAGAATCCAATGGCATTTCCAAAAAATGATGTTAAACAAAGATAAATATTGGGCTCGCTACCAAACCATAACATTTTTGCCTAAAGCAAATCCCACATAATCAAATATGTAACCAAAGATTGCCAAGAAGAAATATCTATACGAGCATTTTGTGGATTATGATGCCAACTTGTATTATTCTATGGATTTGTAGGAAAGTTCATTTAATTGAAGTTATTACATAATAGAATTCCATTTAGAGAATTAAGCCAAGGTCTAGGGGATAGTAATCCACCTTAAAATATTTATCATAGAGGATAAATGCATAATCAAACATTTGTATAACCTATGCTTTGAAACAACTTAGCAAAGAAAGGAGAGATGGAGGAGGATTTACATTCAAATAATTCATGAAAATACATTCTAAGCAATACACATCTGTTGGATAAAGATAAAATACATTTATGAAAACCAATAAATAAAAAGAGTTTGAAAAAAAAATAAAAAATAGTGGTATTATATAGGTACTTGGAAGTTGAAATAAAATCAACCAGAAAGTTCTAATTCTCAAAACTACTCTAACAAATATCCTTTGCTAAAAAGAAATTACAATTAGAGTGCAACAAACTTGAGAGGCTTTGGTGATTATTAATTATTGTCGCTGATATTTGCAGGCAATAAAAGGCATATGGAAAAAATTGCAGCTTGCCAATCAATTTGCAATAGCATTTGATGACAAAGGAAATCGTTCTATTAGAGGCGATCCAACTTTTGTCCGTGCTACTTGTCGATATTGATAGTTCCAATTGAAGTTACGCTTAGTATTTTAGTTTTAGAAGGATTGGCTTAACAAATACTCCTCATTTAATGCTATGCGTGGGGAATATGATATATATATATATATATATATATATATATATATATATATATACATGTACATTGTATAGATATATCACAGATTCACATACCAAACGTGTCTCTGTCTTAACCTATAGCATCATGAAGGGGACGCGACCTGCCTGCGTTTCACATGGACAATATCACATTTTTCTGACCTACATTTAACTCCACAATCTTACAGTATTATCTCACCAAATTGTACATGGATTGGTGAGCTTGAGCAGCAGACGCTAGGAGGGCAAATAGAGTGAATAGGAGAGGCTTGTGAGAGAGGTATGACTAGCTGCAGTGGTTGCAAATGGATTGTTGCCTTGTTGTTGTGGTACAGGCGTTGTTGAACCTGTCTCTTACTAATACCAGCTTAAGTGGGTCGAATCCCTCCCTATTTGGGTAGTATGGCTAGCTTGAGAGTGCTGAATCTACTACATTCAGAGATGAATATGGCGATCATAGATGAGACAACTAGATACGATATTCCCACTAGGAATGAATCAAAATCTCTAATTATGTTTGCATACAAACATGATGAAAGAGATACCTTAGCAGACAAATGTGATGAAAGGGAGACAATCTTGGAATACGACACTATTTCTGCCAACAATGCAGTCATGTATAGAGAACGTAACTCTGAAGCAATCACTACTTTAGCGAGTTTTAACTAATATTTGTCTCTTACTAATATCAGCTTGAGTGGATCAGATCCCTCCCTATTTGGGTAGTATGGTCAGCTTGAGAGTGATGAATCTACTACATTTAGAGATGAATATGGCAATCACAGATGAGACATCTAGATACGATGTTCCCACCGAGAATGAATCAAATTTTTTTATTATGTTTGCACACAAACGTGATGAAAGAGATACCTTAGCAAACAAATGTGATGAAAGGGAGGCGATTCTCGAATACAACGCTTTTTCTACTAGCAATGCAGTCATGGATAGTGAATTTAAGTCTGTGTGTGTGTGTGTGTGTTGTTGAATTCACATGTGTGGATTGTCCACATCATGTACTTGTGATCTCCTAACGTGTGTAGATGCACCAAGATTAAGATTAGATTGAGATTCAAGATCAATCTTAGATCCTATGGCAAAAACACACTACTACATGCATTCAATCACTTCCAACTCTCACTCACACGTGTGGGAAGTATTCAAAAATTATTCTAAGTAAAAAGAAGCTTCTCTCCTCAGGTAGAGAGAGAAAAAACCATCATGAGCTCTCGGGTAGAGAGAGAAAGCTAGAAATCCAATAACACTCAAAATCCATATAATCACCAAATCAATTAGATCCAAAATGAGGAGTACAATGATACTAGTAGATCCACGAACTACCACTATGCTTACTATGATTGGAGCACACTTTGTCACCTCTTAATCCTATTGGACCATTGATCAATGCACCTCTTGATTCTATTGGACTATATTCAAGCACACCTCAAATTCCTATTGGACCATAGATGGTTCCACCTCTAAATCCTATTGGACCTCTTAGAATCTATCAAACAAAGGCATTACACTTGTCTACACTCTAATTGGCACGAGTTTAGCCTCTTACTCTATTTTGGCTCAATAGTGGCATTACAAGTGGAAATGCATAATTTGCCATCCATGCCAAATTTGTTCCTATCAACATCCTACACCTAGATGCTTGATGTAAAAAACATAAGACCCCTATATCTAACATAGATAATATTTTTCAATTCTTCACACTCCTCCTAAAAAATTATCTATGAAGATTTGAGCATTGATCTTGATATAACTCCAAGATTAGATCTATGCTTGATGAAAGCACTTTTGCTCAAAGGCTTGGTGAGTAGATCAGCAATACAAGAGGATGAATTGACGTGCTCCAAATAGATTTCTCCTCCAATAAGCTTTTCTCTCACAAAATGGTGTGCCACTTCTATGTGCTTGCTTCTTGCATGAAATATGGGATTGTTGGCAAAAGCTTGGGCCGAGATGTTATCACACTTGATCATTGGCAGATCATCTTCCTTGATGCACTTTAGCTCCATTAGTAACCTCTTGATCCAAAGCACCTCTTTGGTAGTTGTAGTGAGTGCTTTGTACTCGGCCTCACATGAAGAGAGAGATATAGTATCTTGCTTTTTGGAAAGCCAAGATATTAGATTGCCTCCAAGAAAGATAGTGTATGCACTAATAGACTTTCGATCCATCTTGTCACTTGCAAAGTCCGAATCCGAGTAGCCAACAATGGATAGATCTTCAGTTTTATAGAGTAGACCATAATCACAAGATGAAGATACATATCTTAGAATCCTCTTGGCCATCTTCCAATGATGGATCTTAGGATCTTGCATAAATTGACTCAATTTGTGCACACAAAAACTTAGATCGGGCCTAGTAATGGTAAGCCAAATCAAGGAGCCTACAAGACTCCTAAAAAGTGTGATGTCCTCAAAGGATCTTTCATCACCTTTATTAGGATCTTTTACAATTTGCTCCATTGGAGTATCTATGCTCTTAGAATTTTCCATATGGAATTTTTTCAACATAGAGTGAGCATATCTAGATTGGCATATAAAGACATGATTTTCATAAAAATCAATTTCTCGGCCTAGGATGTACATGAGAAACTCTCACATGAAGGCGATCACGAAGCACAAATTAAGGACTCCTAAGCTACATACATACTTGAGTTGTAAGCGCAACTAGAAGCCCTACAGACTTACTATCAGACTTACTTTTTGGTGTTATGTGTGCAGGCTTTTCTGCTGCACCTACTGGCAAAAATCATCAGTCGAGAGGACGTGTTATAGTGAGATTGATAGTAGCAATTTTTCTCTTAGCAATTTTGAGATGTACATATCTTTTATATAAAAGAAGGGATGGAATTCTGCTCCTCCTCCGCTGTGTATTATCAGAAATTTTTATGTTTTATGGTCTCAAAATACAGATAACAACTTTAAGATTCCACTATCTGTATTCTATCCTTCGACATCTTTATGTCTTGCTCTTATGTTGTATCTACCTTGCCTCATTGAACAAGGCGTAGTCCCCGTGGCTCCCGATACTAAGGATATTGTGATTATGGGGCTACCGCTTATCAACTGTAGGATCAACTTGTTCAAAAACTGTCTACTATTACAATGTTCACCTAATTTTCATCCATTAAATTGTGAATTCTTTCTGAAATCCAGTTTCCACTATTTTTATGTTTAAAGAATAGAGAACTATTACAGAAATTTCTTCGTAATTCATAAACGTATTCTGGATGAGAGGACGTTGATTTTTGTCTTAAAATAAAAAAACTAAGTTCATTACAAACGCGTTGTGTATGATAGCTGAAGTTGAATGTTGTTTACCATGGTAATGTTTTCATCTCTTTATTGCAAATGGACCAAATTGTAGATAATTTTTATTCACAAAGCTTAAACAGAATCATGTGATCGCTTTTACATCTACTGGCACTTTTGGTTTTAATAAGCCTTCGTGACAATCAAATTAGGATAGATATACATTGTTGTTAGTCGCGGATAGTATCCCTATATTGTCCCAAAACAGACTTGAAAATCACTTCAGAACTCTAACTCATCAGGTAGGATGATTTTGTGTTCCGACCTGACCTGACCAAGGGTCGAAAATTTTTGACTCGACCAAACCCGACCAAGGGTCAGAAAATTTTGACCCGACCAAGGTTCAAAAAATTTCGACCCGACCCGACCCGACCAAGGAGTTGGATTTTTTTACCATTGGGTCAGAAAATTCAGTCGGATGTGGGTTGGATCCTAATGATGAAGGTACTCATAGTTGCCAGGTTTCCTCTACAAAACTCGAGATTAAGGCATAAAAAATCTAACAAAAGAAATTTCATGTTAATTTTTTATAGAAAGCTACCGATTTCAATCTTGGATTATTCAGACTCTCTCAAATACCGAGTGGAGGTACTCGGGAGGAGTTGGGACTGGGAGTAGTTCTAAACTTGAATCTGAAAATGAAAAGAGAGAGAGTTTATTAAAAAGAAAAAAGTTATAATACCGAAAAAAACACGAGATAGGGTGATAATTGATAAAATTTTCTACAGCAGGGGTGGGAGGTAAGAGGGCACCTCAAAGACGACGAAAATGGAGAATAACTCGAATATTTGGACGAACTTTTTGAACGAAGTCTAATTCTGGGACGAACTCGACTTTTGGAACGAACTTGAATTTTTGAACAAACTCGAATTTTTTGAGACTTGAATTTCTGGGAATCAAATTTTGGAGGCTCGAATTTTTTCAACGAACTCGAATTTTTCAGTCAACTCAAATTTTTTGAGGTTCAAATTTATCTAGACTCAAATTTTTGGACGGATTCGAATATTTTTTTAGTCGACTCGATTTTTGGAACAAATTCGTGGACGAACTCAAAATATTCTAGATTCGATTTTTTGGACGAACCCAAATTTTTCTAGACTCAAATTTTTGGACGAAGTTCGAATTTTTGAATGAACTCAAATATTTGGACGAAGCTCAATTTTTTTTATATTTGAATCTTCGAGTCCTTATTTATATTCCAATTGAAATAATTAGAACAACTATTCGCACGGTGAAATTGAACATTCAACAATTCTAACATAATCTAGTGATGTGATTTTCACTCGATTTTAGCCAATTTTGTTCAATGACCATTTACCTACACTGTACATACACGTAGGCGTACATATACATACATACGTGTATGTGTACGTGTATCTTAAAATTAATTGACAATGCATCTTAAGTTGAGAATAGGTAGAGACATTATTTCTTGACCTAAAAAATCCTACAGGTGTTTGGGCATGCCAATTTTTGGCAAAAATTGCCAGTTCCATTCTTGGACTTTGTCGACTTCCCCCAACACTGATGCTAGGAATTCTCATAGATTTAAATGTACTTTCAGCTTTTAGGGAATTCTAAAACTTGATTTAGACATAGAATTAACAAAATTATGCTAGTAAAAACTCGTGGCAATTCACTTGCATTAATTGTAAGTGATCCATAATGACATGCAAGGCATGCACAAAGTGTAATGGACAAATGCATGATGATTTGTACATTTCTAGTTAGAACTAGGACACTTGGAAAAAGTTGGTAGAGATTCATGATGAAGAACCAAAGCTTTGTAGCTATATCTTGCCATTTTGGATCCACACAAATTTTGCTTGTTATCTCTCTATATTTCTCTCTCTAACTCGTGTTGAGGATAATGCCAATACACTAATTTCTTGTACTTATGCTCATTAATGATTCATTGCTATCATTTTCTGTTGCTTAGCATGCTAGATTGTGGTTAAGCCATAACTTCTGTACTAGATCTTGCTAATCAATCTAGAATCAGCTTATTGTGCTAATCATAAAGCTTAATTAGATCTATCATACTTGTGGATCTTCTCCACACATGTGAATTCTAAAAATTTTGTCATGGTATCAGAGCCAAATTGGCTTTGCATGCTAACATCTCTGATTATACAAGAATTTGAGAGCTAAATCAAGCAAAAAAAAACAGTTTTATACTTTTTCTCATCTTTTTTTGAAGTGTGTTGGATCAAATTGGATTGGAACTGAATTTTCAGACTTGAAAAGTGGTAGTACGAAATTCTGGAATTTCGCATGCGTGAAAATCAGAGATTTTCAGTCCATTCTATCTCCTTTCTTGTAGATCCAAATATAGTGGTCTTATAGCTTGATGGAAAGCTTATGATGTGTACTTTCCATAGAAATTGAAACCAAATCAATCTGATGTGTCTATCAAGAGTTATAATCTCTTAAAGAGGATCGGGATAGGTCCAAAATCCGAGTGACAACATTTTGATTTGATTCAACCTTGCTTTGTTCTGAATCCATTGTTTTGAGCATCCTTCACAAGAAATTGAAGATCAAAACCAAGTTTGAAGTAACTAAACATCCTTCGAGCCTTCTGAGTGTCAATAGTATTTTTTTTTGAAGCATTTCACACGTGTCAAAAGTAAGATTCAAACTTGCTAAAGTGTCTCAATCCACTTTGTGTGTCTGATCTAGATAATCTTGTCTTGTGAAATATTCGAGATTCATCTCAAATACGGTTGCAAGTGTTTCACATAGGAAGGATGTACATCCTTGGAAATACCTATAGTGAAAGAGAGCAGCAACATTAAATCTGATTGGAACAAACTCCAACATATTGCAGTCCAATAACTAAGAATTCTTCATCAATTCTATAAATCCTTTAATCTAAACTCTAAACACTAAAGCCCTTTTCAACTGTCTTACTTATTTTCATGATTTTAAAACGTTTATCTTTATCAAGCTATAGCATATGCTCTTCACATTATTTTAGAAAGTTTCAATTGAAAGAAAATACCCACAAACAAATCAACAAGATTTTAATAAAACAAAACAACAATATTTCAACAAAACAAAGAAACAAGATTTACAATAAACAATGCTCACCTTGTCTCCAAAAACTTTGTTTCAAAAGCTTTACCCCAAGAAACTTTACTCCAAACTGAGGATACTGTGATAAAAAAGAGTGTCAATGAGAGGGAGAGATAGACAGAGACAAAGAGAGAGAGGGAGAGCAAGTCTTACTACAAACTTTACTCAAACTACTTTAACTCTAATGAAAGAGAAACAAAAGAGTGTCAATGAGAGAGATAAAAGAATAAAGAGTCATCAAGGTTTTCAAAAAACTTTACTCCAAGCCCTATTCCAAGCTTTACACTCTTTTAAATAGCTTTACTCCTTTGAGAAGCTTTCTTATGCTCTCTTTGAAAAGGTTTACAAGCTTTTAAATAGCTTTACCTCAAGCTTTTGAAAAGCTTTAACTCTGATGAAAAAAAAAACAAAAGAGTTTCAATGAGAGAGAGAAAAGAACATAAACAACAATAAACACAAATGTAACAAAGCAAAACAAGTAAACTTTTGAATGTTGGCTACGATGCTTACCTTTGTGTCCAATGCTTAAGTTTTTGCTCAAGCCTTGGCTATGGTAAGAAGGTAAAGAGCTTTGGCTATGACAAAAGAACATAAACAACAATAAACACAAATGTATCAAAGAAAAACAAATAAACTTTTGAATGTTGGCTATGGTGCTCACCTTTTTGTCCAATGCTCCACTTTTTCTCCAAGCCTTGGCTATGGTGAAATGGTAGAGAGCTTGGCTGTGACAAAAAAGCCTAAGAAAGATCAAGCATCATTAGAAGAGCCATAGAGAGCAGCACCATCGCTAGGCACAAAAATATCCTCCTCTTCGCGCTCAAAAATTCGAAAATCAAAATGAAAAGATGGCAAAAATTGCGGAAGTATTTCGCAATTTTGTCCGCAACTTTTTGCAATTTGCAATAATTTCCGCAATTTATGCCATGTCTAAAAATTGCGAAATTTTTTTCTGCAGTTTTGTCTGCAATTCCTACCATGACAGGAGAAATTGCGGAAAACTTTTTGCAATATTTTCTTCAATTTCAGCCAAGGAAAGTTTTCGGCAATTTCTGCCATGGCCTAAAAATTGCAAAAAAAAAAAAAAATCGCAATTTTGTTTGCAATTTCTACCACGATGAGAAAAATTGTAGAAAACTTTCTATAGCTTTTTTTGCAATTTCTGCCGTTGAAACATTTTTTGCAATTTCTGCCATGGCCTAAAAATTGCAAAAAATTGTTTCCACAATTTTGTCTGCAATTTTTACCACGACGGGAGAAATTGCAAAAAATTTTATTCAATGTTTTCTATAATTTCTTCCGCGAAAACATTTTTCGCAATTTGGCCACGACCAAAAAATTGCGAAAAATCTTTTTCACACTTTTTTTCGCAAATTCTGTGATGACGACAAAAATTGCAGAAGTTTTTTGCAATTTTTTCCGCAATTTCTGCCATGATGGTAGAAATTGCGGATGATTTTCTACAATTTCTACCATAATAGTAAAAATTGTAGAATTTTTTTCGCAATTTTGACCAAAAAAATTGCGAATTTTTTTTTTTTGTTGCAATTTTTGCCACCTTTTCTTGTAGTGAAAGAATACTTCTAGAATACTCACTCTTAGGAATCAGATTTTTCAAAGTTTCCAAAGAAGTGAAGAGAGTACATCAAACTATGTTCTGAGAGTTAAAGATTTAGATAGAGAGCTTTTCTGTGTTGGTGTTACTATTAACCAGGATGAGCTAGTTCAAGTCATTTTAAATGGCTTGAAAGATGACTATGATAACTTTGTTTAGTCTTTTGTCATTAGGGAGGAGTTGCCTAATCTAGAAACTCTTCAAGGAATTCTGATTTCTGAAGAATCTAGGCAAAGCTATAAACTGTCCAGGATGAACAAACTCGAGCATGGTGGAAGTGACAAAGCCCTCTTTGTCAAGGACATCCATAAAGGAAGGAGTAAGAATCAGTTTTCTCAAGCATCCAACAAAGACAAAACCAAAGATCGAGACAAAGATGGGGAAGAAGATGATTCATCTCATCCCTCTACTTCAAAGACCAAGAAGAAAAAAGTGAAGTGTTTCTTCTGTGGCAAGAAGGGGCACTATGCCTCTAATTGCTTTAAGAAGAAAAACCAACTCAAGAAAGCAAATCTCTCCAAAGAGATTGAAGAAGATTCTGTTGCAAGTGATGGAGAAGGATCACTCATGGTGTCCAGTTTTTCTTCATCACCTTTCAAAAAAGATGGAGCTTGGTACATAGATAGTGAGCTTCTTCACATATGTGCTATTCAAAGGAGTCATTTGACTCAATTGTACCTTACAAAGGACATAAGAGATCTATTTACACTGCTAATGATCATGAATGTTCTATAGAAGGAATTGGCAGCAATCCAGTAAAACTTTGCTTTTTCAAAAGTTCTTGCACTTTCTAATGTTCTTTTCATTCCAAACATCACTTCGTGAGAGAGAAGCTCATTGGAGGGAAAATCTACTTGGAGCACTTCGACACTTCATCTTGTATTGCTGATATGCTCACCAAACCTTTGAGCAAAAGTTCCTTCATCAAGCATAGAGCCAATCTTGGAATAATACCAAGATCCATGTTCAAGTCAATATAGATTGTTTTTAGGAAGAGTGTTGAAATGGAAAAATAATCCATCTTGACTTTAGGCTTGCTATAAACTTTGTACCATGCAAGTATGTTGTTCATAAATGCAAATGCCAAGTTTGGCCTAGATAGAACTCGAGCTACATGGATATGTCATATATAGAATGATGAGTAAAACTTGCATATAGGTTGTAGACATAGAATTAGCAAAATTATGCTAGTAAAAACTCGTGGCAATCCAGATGCATTAATTGTAAGTGATCCATAATGACATGCAAGGCATGCACAAAGTGTAATGGACACATGCATGATGATTTGTTCATTTCTAGTTAGAACTAGGACACTTGGAAAAAGTTGGTAGATATTCATGCATGAGATGTGACAAATGTCACATAGACTCTAGTTTTCACTTTAGATGTCATTTAATGATGGATGGATGTGGTTCTACCTCGAGCTACCTCAAACTCCATAAATATGTGTAGCTCTCCTCATATTTTTTGATGAAGAACCAAAGCTTTGTAGCTATCTCTTGCCATTTTGGATCCACACCAATTTTGCTTGTTATCTCTCTATCTTTCTCTCTCTAACTCGTGTTGAGGCTAATGCCAATACACTAATTTCTTGTACTTTTGCTCATTAATGATTCATTGCTATCATTCTATATTGCTTAGCATGCTAGATTGTGGTTAAGCCATAACTTCTGTACTAGATCTTCCTAATCAATCTAGAATCAGGTTATTGTGCTAATCATAAAGCTTAATTAAATCTATCATACTTGTGGATCTTCTCCACACGTGTGAATTCTGGAAATTTTGTCACCATGCTAGCCCCAAAGACATCCTACGAAGGTAGTTAAGAGTCTAAGCACTTTGCGGCTTGGGCAAATCCATGCAATACAAGCCAACCATAGTCAGATTCAACATTTAACAATAGTCTACCTTCACTTGTACTTTAACGTACAAACATTCATGCCATGTATTTTTTCCAACGAGAGTAAGAAGTACTAGTTTTTAACAATCTTGTGTACATAGTCATTCATTCCTACTATGTTTCGACATCTATGCTGCATAGTGTGTGTATTAATACTCATTCTATTACATTGCATTGTTACAAGAGCACAAAACTTCATAGCTGGATATGTGTAGATGATGTTTCCTACGAGTTACTCATCTTGCTCATCCAAGGTGATATCCTTCTTACGTACTAGTATCATCATACCGAAAGTAACTGGCTACGACACGTACAACATTCTAATAATATACTTCATCACATTATTAGAGACTTCACTATCTTAGTCAAGCGTAGCTCATGCTTACGATTTAAAGAGATATCGTTTTGTAATAAGAGTATCAATTTCCTATTCAAATTTCCAACAAGTAATCAAACAATATTCGTTATTTTGAAAACAATATGCTCGTAGTAATCAACAGTACTTCATAGAGGCTATACTAGCAGTAGCAATATGTTAATCATCCGTGGATGGCATTAGTTTCCTCATACACAACCATTATTAGTTTCATATCGTAAGTATTGATCAATCTCCAAGCATACTAGCTTAGGAGTGGGCATAGTAGTAGGGCGGCCAGCCACATTCTATCATAAATAGTGAGTAGTTACTATGCCATTCAAGTACACATGTCATATGCAAGTGTATTTCTCAAAAAACAGAGACAAATGCAGCGCTCAGTCACGTTTCAGATCCACAATTTGTGGCTCATCAAACAATGGTGCAATCATATGCAAACCCTCCATGCATTCTTGAATCGTGATGCTCAGGCTATCTTTGGCTTACTAGCTACCATACAAATAGTCGTGCCATTAAATGCTTTAATGTGTGGTACAAAATCAATAATGAATGAGAAAGCTTTCGCGCTGACCTACATTCATTGGCTTGGAGTAGTATACATGTCTTTTGGTATCCAACTCGCTGCAGGGGCAACGCTCAACTATATCAAATTCCCACGCGTTCTCTGAATCCAGAGAGCTATGAAATTATGCATTATTATATCCTACATAAGCTTCAATCCTCAAGATTTGAAAAGTACACTAAGCGATAATTTTTTCCATCTAGGTATATTCACCATAAATTAGTAACATTACTTTAATGTAAAACTCTTACATGAAACACTGGGTGAAATAACATAGAATGATTAAAACTCAACTCTGAGTATCCCATATACTCTTTTGAGTTAAATGCTCTTGTTTCTAACACCAAATGCAAGAAAAATAACATTCATTCATTTTAATAGACTTGTTTGTCTCCTATGATAACTAGAGATCCAATCAGATGAAAAACTATACTCAAGCATTTACAGACCATAAACTATAGCAGGATAACATCCACTAGATAAATTAAATTCTTCGCAAATAAAATACTTATCTGTTGAGAATATTTGTGAGATCCATAGGTTTTGAAATAAAATACTGGAGTAGAGAGATTCAAAACACTGATCTGAATTCTTACTCAAATAATAGATTCAGAATTAATCATCACACTTAAGAATCTTCACAATTTCATATAATCCTCTGACAATAATTAAGTATCTATTTACGATCCGTCGATCATAAATATTTAGATTCGTACGATTCATCAATCACAATTTTCTGGAATCAAAATCATAATCATTTACAAGATACTAGAGTATATGTTCCACATAACTCAAGAAAAGTAAGAATCATTCCAAAATCTTTCCCAACAGGAAAATACTAGATTTTAGGAATACTCTCCAATCAAGATTCTTTAACTGAAATGTGAGATAGTCAAGTTCTATGAACCACTGGTGATTAAAGACAAAAAGCATACCAAATGACAATCATCTTCAACTACAAAAACTTTAGATTACAATCCAGAATCACACCTAGATATCCAAAGTCCTGTTGAATATCAATTCGGTTATTATTCTTGGATTCAGTATGATTCGTTATCCAATTGAGCTCTCTAGAATACAATCACTAATGAGCTGAGTCCCTTCCTTAACTAAGAAATAATATTGTATATCCAATGCATACAAAACTCATGCGTCTTACAAGCAATATAATCAAAACCATGAATCCACATCACACTGATCATTTTACCAATTAACTTCATCCTGGAGTATTCAACTACTCAAGTTAATTGCCAATGATTTAGAAATTTCAAATGTCTAGGTGAAAAACTAGTATAACACCACATTTAGATCCTTACCCAAATCATTTATAAGTTAATCCATAAATCTTCTATACAAGGATTTGTTAACTCTACAAGTATCTGTCAAAACAATACTTGATCATATGTCTAGGTTTGCTGACTAGGTTAAGTGCACCAAATAACTCTAGTAATCAAGAATACACAATAGATTCATACAAGATTAATTGTGCACATACGTGAATAATCTCACTATGACCTAGTACATAAACACATTCTTATCTGGCAGATTCCTCCAGAACCCACATATCTCACTGAGATCTTGTAACTCATCTACAAAATATTTTCTATTTCTCATGAGTTAAAAACATATCTGGAAAATCTCTGAGACGAATAAAATTCACTCTCGATTGGAAAGCTGATCATACAAGAAATATTATTGTGTTAGCAAGATCTGTTAACAAAACATGAAACTAATTGCAATAAATGCCTCAACTCGACTAGAGAGAGAATATGAATGTACAAAACTCAAGTAGAGAGAGAGGGCACAAAGAGCTTAGTCTCCAAATTTGCTTTACACACAAATTTCATCATTTTCTCAATGAGAGTACATCACATATATATAAATCCATGGACTCTCCTCCTACTTTGAGTTGAATTGGAGTTATGAATGCACCTCTCCAGCAATTTAGACTTGTTCAAGCCACCTCAATATGTCTAATTGTGCCACCTAGTCTTTTCATGCATTAAATGTGGCATGCAAAGTACAAATGGCAATTTCTATGGTAGCTCAAGTTTCTACTTCTACCTAGCTTGAATATTTTATTCTAAGATGGGTTTTTACTAAGCCAAAAGAGCTCATTTCATCTTTGGCATTTTTAGGACCCCTACTTACAACATTAGATAGATTTTTCCAATATTTCAACACTCCTCCTAAAAGTATCTAATGTGGATCAAGCATCAATCTTGAGATAAGACCAAGATTAGATCTATGCTTTGAGAAGGCACTTTTGCAAAGTGGCTTTGTGAGAAGATCAGCAATACACGAAGATGTGTCGACATGTTCCAAGTTGATTTCACCTCCAATGAGCTTTTCCCTTACAAAATGGTGTGCCACTTCTATATGCTTGCTTCTTGCATGAAAAATAGGATTGTTTGCAAGAGCTTGGGCCGATATGTTGTCACACTTGATCAAGGGAAGATCATCCTCTTTGATGCACTTTAGCTCCATGATTAATCTCTTGATCCAAAGCACCTCTTTAGTTGTTGTAGTGAGTGTTTTGTACTCGGTCTCACAAGAAGATAGAGATATGGTATCTTGCTTCTTTGAAAGCCAAGACACAAGATTGCCTCCAAGAAAGATAGTATATGCATTAATGGACTTTCGATCCATTTTATCACTTTTAAAATTGGAATTCGAATAGCCAATAATGGTTAGATCTTCATTCTTGTACAATAAACCATAATCTTGAGTAGAAGATACATATCTTAGAACTCTCTTGGCCATCTTCCAATGTTGGATCTTAGGATCTTGCGTAAATTGATTCAATTTGTGCACACAATAGCTCAAATCGGGTCTAGTGATAGTAAGCCAAATTAAAGAGCCTATAAGACTCCTATAAACTGTGATGTCCTCGAAGGATCTTTCATCACCTTTAATAGGATCTTTTACATATTGCTCCATGGGAGTATCTATGCCTTTACAATTTTGCATATTAAATTTTCTCAACATAGAAAAGACATATCTAGATTGACAAATAAAAGCATACTCTTCATGAAAATCAATCTCAAGGCCTAAAATGTAATGGATCTCTCCTAGATCTTGCATTTTAAATTCTCTTCCTAATGCATCCTTAGTTTCTTGAACTAGCATCAAACAACTTCCACTAAGAATAATGTCATCTACATAGATTACAAGAATGACAATATTACTACCATCAAACTTTAAGTACATAGAAGGATCATAGTCACTAAGCACAAATCCTAATGAAAGTAGAAAGTTGTTGAGCCTTGAATACCATGATCTAGGTGCTTGCTTCAAGCCATAAAGACTTCTAAATAGCAAACACACCTTAGATTTATCCTTGATAAATCCTTGAGGTTGTTCCATGTATATCTCCTCCTCAAGATAGCCATTCAAAAAAGCGTTAGAGACATCAAGTTGATACAATTTCCACTTAGAAAATAAGGCAAGAGAGATTATGATTCTTATTGTCACCATATTTGCTACAGGAGCAAAGGTTTCTTCATAGTCAAGGCCATATATTTGTGCAAAGCCTTTAGCACATAATCTTGCCTTGTACTTGTTGATGGAGCCATCATGATTGTACTTGATCTTGAACACCCACTTGCATCCAATGATATGCATGCTAGGTGGTGGATCCACTAGCTCCCATGTGTGGTTGGTGATCAAGGCATCATATTCAACCTTCATGGCCTCATACCACTCCTTGGTATTGAGGGCTTCTTGGACATCTTTGGGCTCCTCCTGAGAAACAAAATAAGCATAAGTGGAATCAAGATCCACTTGTTTTCCTTTGTCATCATAAGTGAGCCTCTTAGGCTCGGATGTCTCCCTCATGGATCTTCTAGGAGTGAAAATCCGAGGACTTCCATCTTCAAATCTCGACTCCTCCATATATTGATTGTCTTCAATAACAAAAGGTGATAGATTTTGAGATTGGACTTTTCTTCATGAAAAACTACATCTCTATCAATTACTTTAGAAGTAGAGAGCATGTAGATTCGATAGGCTTTCTTGTTGGATGAATGTTGAATTCACACGTGTGGGACGGCCTACACACGTACTTTTGATCTCCTAAGCCCAATAATACCATAAAGATCAGATAGCATTGATTGACAATAGGAAAGCTGATCATACAAGAAATATTATTGTATTACAAGCAAGATCTGTTAACAAAACATGAAACTAAGTGCAATAAATGCCTCAACTCGACTAGAGAGAGAATATGAATGTACAAAACTCGAGTAGAGAGAGAGGGCACAAAGAGCTTAGTCTCCAAATTTGCTTTACACACAAATTTCATCATTTTCTCAATGAGAGTACATCACATATATATAGATCCATGGACTCTTCTCCTACTTTGAGTTGATTTGGAGTTATGAATCCACCTCTCAAGCTATCTAGACTTATTCAAGCCACCTCACTATGTCTAATTGTGCCACCTAGTCTTTTCATGCATTAAATGTGGCATGCAAAACCATAGTGATCTGTATGTTTACCTATGACGTAATTGCTTATGTTTTGTGAGTTGATGTGTATCAAGAGTTCAATTTCAAAACTAATCAAATAGAAAAGAAGTGGAATGTGACTGGTACGAGGCAATTTGAGCATTGAAGGAAAAAAAAAGTGTGAACTATTACTTGGGCCTTCAGGTGCTCTCCAGCCAGCTGTTGTAAAGCTACCTTTACAAGCTTTACTTGCGGCGCCATCGGCGCCAGCTATGTCCCCGGCGCCAGCAGCGCCCCTGCTGCTCCCGGCGCCAATGGCGCCGGCGCCGCTCCCGGCGCCACTGTGACCAGAATCCAGCCGGCGCCAAGTTCCTATGGCTGAAAATCTTTGATCGGTTCTAGCGAAGTCCAGAGAGCTCAGATCGATGTGCAATCACCTCACACGATCTAGGCATGATTAAAGGAAGCCTGGGGATCAATAAAATCTAGAGAGAGAAAATGACTTTCTAGAAAGAGAAAATCCTAGAGAGAGAAAAACGTGCTTTACCAGCTTGGGTAGAGTGCTTGGTATGAGGGGGGGTGCCGAATCACACCAATACTATAGGGGAGTGCGGGTTGCGACTCAGGGCGAGCTCCAACCAAGTCTCAGCCTCCCTTGCTGGAATGTTGTCATGGCTCTCGCCTTGGCATGCTAGCGCCCCGGAGACTAGGGTCGGTCACACACTTGAAATGTAACCTTCTCAGATTTATCAATAAAGCGGGATTTTCCTCAAACTGACTCTGATTACCTTCTGGGTTTCAGTGTTCGGTAAAAGCGCCAGTTGTAAGGCCGCTTTCCAAATTTTTAATTTGGCACATAGCTGAGGGTCGTATCCCGGGACGCCAGCGGTATGCCGTCGGGACCATTCGGTCCGTGGCGCCAGCGGTATGCTGTCGGGACCATTTGGTCCAGGAACTGGTTGTTTCCATATCTGTCGCGGCTTGTGGTTCTGAGTGTTCCTTGCATGAACGTGAATGGGTAAAGCTCTTGGGGAACGGGCTCTAACCTGTCGGCTGAGTTGGATGGCTTGCTTGGGTGGATGTTACCTGTTTATGGCTGTCCAGTCTGGCGTGGCGCCAGGTTGGCTTCCAGCGCTCGTGACGAAGCTTTCAGTTGGTTAAGTCTGATGTAAGTCAGACCGCTTGCTTGGAATGGATGTTACTCGTTTGTAACGAAGCTTCGAGTTGGTTAAGTTTGATGTATGTCGGGCGGCTTGCTTGGAGGGAAGTCACCCACATCGGGACCCCCGATCTGGCATGGCGCCAGGTTGGATCTCAATGTTGGTTTTCGGAACTTCATGTTGGTTAAGTCTGATCGTTGTTGGCGAGTTGGCTGCTTGTATGTCAAGTGGGTTTGGATGGCAAGAGTTGAAGGCTGGGAAGCTAAGTCGTGGTTCCCGGCTCCCTTTGGGATGCCTGCGCTACATGTGGTATCAGAGCCGACTGGCCGGTCAGCTATGCGGATCTCACGGAAATGGCCACGGTTTGGGGTTCATCAAGACAACTGTTGTGCAAGGTGCTGCCCATAGTGTAAGCACGGGTGCGTCCACGGTCGGGGTGGTCGGCAGAACGGGGGACTTGATGAGTCAAAGTGCTGCCCTTGAGGTGTAAGCACGGTCAGTTCTCGCGGTTCGGGCCTGGCGCTGTCTGCACGTAGGACGGATGAGGCAAAGTGCTGCCTAGGGAGGTGAAAGCACGGTCTGTACCTTGTGGGGTGCGGGGCGACATATTCGAACTGTACGGGTTAACCATTGATACAGAGATGCTGCTCGAATTCGGGTGTAAAGCACGGGTGGTTAGCTGCCGGTGCGGGATAGCTGCCGATCGTTTAGCTATAAGGGCTATCGACCAAAAAGTGGTGGGGCGTGACTGAGGCAATGTGCTGCTTAATGGTGAAAGCACGGATAGTTGGAGGGGTGTCCTATGTGGGCTGATTCTGTGATCGATTTGTATGGGCGCGGCCAGGCAAAGGTCCGTTGGCAGGACCATCTCAAAGGGGGACCTTGCCTTTGTTACTTGTTAGTAAACCTGCCTGAGTGTCTTACTTGTACGTATTCGTGGTGAGTCTTAGTACTCGTGCTTTGCCTGGTTTGCATGATTGCTTGTGATACAAGGAGCTGATGGCTCGAGAAGGAACCTTTTCTTTTGAAGGCTGATACCATTAAACAAAGAGGACTACAGAATCTGTGGGGCGGATTTGAAGTTCAAGTACTCACACGTGAACGACAACGAAACGACTCAATGTTTGCAAAGGATGGATGGCTAGCCTGTTTCTTGGGTTAGTTTCATTTGCAACAACGCCCACCAGACGCAAGCAGGAAGTCAAAAGTTGGAAAGGGCCATTTCAGGGGAGATCTTCTATGGAGCAGTTGGTCTTCATTTTGGGACGGCCACCTTCGGAACTGAAACTCACTGAGCATGGGCGATATCCAAAATCTGTGCGGCGGATTTGCAGTTCAAGTACTCGCACGTGAACGACAACGAAATGACTCAATGTTTGCAAAGGATGGATGACTAGCCTGTTTCTTGGGTTAGTTTCATTTGCGACAACGCCCACCAGACGCAAGCAGGAAGTCAAAAGTTGGAAAGGGCAATTTCAGGGGAGATCTTCTATAGCAGTTGGTTTTCATTTTGGGACGGCCACCTTCGGAACTGAAACTCACTGAGCATGGGTGATATCCAGTATCAGTTGGGTTTTTCCTCAAAGGGGAAAAAGACTAGGATCCTCTTCAGAGATTGGCAACAAGTTGGATCGAGCCATAATCCTAGCCGATGGGAAGCAAAGTGTTGGAAAGGCTTTTTGTCCGAAGAACTCTACTCTAAAGTCCGATCAGCTGATTTATTAAGTGGAGGGGAACTATCACACACACCTCTCTCTTGGGGCAAATTTTGAATTAAAGTTGATCAAAATGGGGGCAAATTCAAGGTGACCTAGCCATACTCACACGAGGAGACTGGCGAACTTTGGACCTAATAAGTTGACAAGTTTTTGTTGTGGAAAGGAAAGTTTGTTATAGGCTTTCTCTGGACCAGCAATGATGAGGAAACATATGAGTACGCTGGCTTGTGTTACGTGTAAGGCAGCTGATCAATGAAGGAACTGTGAAAGTTGAGTCTTGCATGAGAGACTTGGTATTTCGAACGGACGCTAAGGGACAGTTCGCGTTGAGATCGGATTAGTGCAAACTCTGGGTGCATGTTTCTGATTCAAAGAGAGCTACTTGAAGCCAAGCTCGATGTACACTTCTTGTTTTGACTGTGAGACTTGTTTTGACTGTGAGGCAACTGACCAGTGATGGAATTGTGAAAGTCAAGTTTTGCGCGACGGACATGGTGCTTCAAACAAACGCGAAGAGATAGTTCGGATGCGGATCAAACTGGTGCGACCCTTTGGCTTTCCACGAGGTCAATGGTTACATTTGGGCTGATTCAAAGAGCTACTTCAAGCTAAGTGAGAGGTGCATTGCGGAGTACTCAATCTTTGCCTACCTTAAAGAGCCAAGATGGAAAAGTATCAAGATCAGGCTTGGACAAGGAGAGAAATCAAGGTGCAGAAGCAACAAGGCACGAAGTGGACCATAAAGTGGGCAATCAAACGATAAATCCTTCGGCTCAGGGAGCCTTGATACCTGTGCGGAACTGAACAAACCTGGAGCTCAGGGAGCTCAACACAAAAGTGCATCAAGGACAAATCAGGAGCTCAAAGGAGTTCCAAAGTCGAAAGTCAGAAGCGACAGGGGCGAACTTTTCAAAGAAAGGCCTCTGTCACCAGTTAATAAGGTTCTCGGGTTTTACGAAAGCGATATCAAATCTACGCTTTTCCCAGACAAAGATATATTTTCAAGTTATGTAATATCTCAGTACAAAGAGCTGAGCCTCCGACTTGTGGTGTGCCAGCTTCAATGTTAATAAAAAGTGGCCAGTAAATTGAGTACTGTGCCTAGTAGCTTAAATGTATAGTCATTTTAATTGGGAGACACCTTTACTTTAATCTGACATCTGATGAGGACATCAGATTTTATAAAGGTGGGGTGGATGTTGTAAAGCTACCTTTACAAGCTTTACTTGCGGCGCCATCGGCGCCAGCTATGTCCCCGGCGCCAGCAGCGCCCCTGCTGCTCCCGGCGCCAATGGCGCCGGCGCCGCTCCCGGCGCCACTGTGACCAGAATCCAGCCGGCGCCAAGTTCCTATGGCTGAAAATCTTTGATCGGTTCTAGCGAAGTCCAGAGAGCTCAGATCGATGTGCAATCACCTCACACGATCTAGGCATGATTAAAGGAAGCCTGGGGATCAATAAAATCTAGAGAGAGAAAATGACTTTCTAGAAAGAGAAAATCCTAGAGAGAGAAAAACGTGCTTTACCAGCTTGGGTAGAGTGCTTGGTATGAGGGGGGGTGCCGAATCACACCAATACTATAGGGGAGTGCGGGTTGCGACTCAGGGCGAGCTCCAACCAAGTCTCAGCCTCCCTTGCTGGAATGTTGTCATGGCTCTCGCCTTGGCATGCTAGCGCCCCGGAGACTAGGGTCGGTCACACACTTGAAATGTAACCTTCTCAGATTTATCAATAAAGCGGGATTTTCCTCAAACTGACTCTGATTACCTTCTGGGTTTCAGTGTTCGGTAAAAGCGCCAGTTGTAAGGCCGCTTTCCAAATTTTTAATTTGGCACATAGCTGAGGGTCGTATCCCGGGACGCCAGCGGTATGCCGTCGGGACCATTCGGTCCGTGGCGCCAGCGGTATGCTGTCGGGACCATTTGGTCCAGGAACTGGTTGTTTCCATATCTGTCGCGGCTTGTGGTTCTGAGTGTTCCTTGCATGAACGTGAATGGGTAAAGCTCTTGGGGAACGGGCTCTAACCTGTCGGCTGAGTTGGATGGCTTGCTTGGGTGGATGTTACCTGTTTATGGCTGTCCAGTCTGGCGTGGCGCCAGGTTGGCTTCCAGCGCTCGTGACGAAGCTTTCAGTTGGTTAAGTCTGATGTAAGTCAGACCGCTTGCTTGGAATGGATGTTACTCGTTTGTAACGAAGCTTCGAGTTGGTTAAGTTTGATGTATGTCGGGCGGCTTGCTTGGAGGGAAGTCACCCACATCGGGACCCCCGATCTGGCATGGCGCCAGGTTGGATCTCAATGTTGGTTTTCGGAACTTCATGTTGGTTAAGTCTGATCGTTGTTGGCGAGTTGGCTGCTTGTATGTCAAGTGGGTTTGGATGGCAAGAGTTGAAGGCTGGGAAGCTAAGTCGTGGTTCCCGGCTCCCTTTGGGATGCCTGCGCTACACCAGCGCTCTCCAGCCAGCGCACTCCAGCTAGCACTCTCCAGCCAGCGCTCTCCAGCCAGCGCTCTCTTTCTAGCTATGCATTAGGATTGCTTCAGAACACTGTATTACATTTTCATGAGAAAAAAAAGTCGATCTGTGGAGCCATTGGAGGCTGGCCGCTGGCGGCCAGCCTCCAATGGCTCCACAGATCTGTTTTTTTTTTTTCGAAAGTTCACCTTATGTAAAAGAATGCAATCTTTTTTAGACTCCAGTCCAAGCAGTCGTCATATTTGTAGTTACTTGTTGCTCAACTAAATGCAGTACAAGGAGAACAAGATGTGAGGTAGATCCGGTCCAAAGTTCAGAGGAGGGATGCACTAGAAAATTTTTACATGTTTTAACCTAATCGGCATCAGATTAGCACTTTTTTAAAAGCTCAATATAATGGTGCTCCAATAAGTTATCCATTTTGTCATGGTCCCAAAACCAAAAGCAGTTCCAATGGCTCTACAGATCTGCTTTTTTTTTTTCGAAGGGAGCTTTTTCTGAAGGAAAAAAAAATGGGCAACTGCTTTACTGGGGAGCCGGGGCAGCAGCAGGCCCATCGATCCCCAGCTTTTACCTACTGCTCTAGCCATGATATTGCTATGATAGCTCTTTAGGTAGCTGGCATCCAGGTTGGCCAAAGAACGAGAAGGTGTGGCTGAGCTATAGTGGGCTCATCAGTCGGCCTATGCATTCGGACGCACGCATAAACACATGATTGGTTCCACAAATTTCACTACACTGACCATAGTAAATTCCTTCTCGTGTAATAAATATGGAAGTCTGATTCGAACGACCAGGTACAACATCACATTTTACACCCAAGGAATGTACAGCCCAACTATGAAGTACATCAGCAGATGTTATAATCATACGTGGAAGGGTTTTTGCTGGTACAACCATTCGATTGTCCACTTCTAATAAGCATAATTGACCTAATTCTGAGTCATCTTCTGGAATCATATAACTGTCAAAGGTTAATGACTGTTCATCAATAGGAAGTGGGCTATATTGTGGTTGTTTAGGAACGAAGTTCGGCCCAGCCCTGCAATTTGACAAATACTGAGTAGCAGCATCAGGGTCTGCTGCACCAGATTGAGCATAAGCGGCTACTTCATAATATTGTGTTCTGGTTTTGAACCACCATAGACTTTTTCATCGCTTTTGACTGAGCCGCAGAATCGGCGCAACTCACACATACCACGTTAATAGTAGGTCGAATTCTACGATGAAAGTCCTATTTCCAGAAGTATTTGGGAGAGGATTAGCCCATGAGCAAAGATCATATAGCCTAATTGACTACGAATTTAATAAGCTATGACCCTCTTTATTAAAATGTTTCATAATATTCCAGTGGTTGCCGTGAAGAATGACATCATAGCTCCTAAAAGTAATAACAATCAAAGCATTGGCTGAGTATTCGGTTGAAGTTTCAAAGAATGCTATCATAAAGACGCCTGCTGTTACCGTAGTAGCGGCATGAATCAAAGCGGATACTGGAGTGGGACCCTCCTGCATCAGGTGACCAAGTATGCAATCCTGTCTGTCTGATTTTCCAACCGCGCCAGTAGGAGCTAAAATATAAATAACAGTTATGGCATAGAATCTCATGTCACAAAAAATGAAATAATGATTGGGTTCGGAAAAGGCACTAGCACGAGCATAAATAGTAGATAAGTCTACTTACTGCTTGCAAGATAGTAAAGCAACGGTCGACAATCCCGAGAGCTAATCAGAAAAATTACCTACCCGATTGACAGGCATAGCTTTGATAGCTACTTTATTTGCCGGAAGTCTTGTAAACCAAAAATGAATTGACAAATACGGAGTTACCCTCGGTAACCTCCCATCCTAAGAATAATTAAATAAAGTTAATTGGAAGAGGTAGGCTCAAGCTTCCCCCCTTATCACAACACCGTACGTAACAGTCGTCTGGACTGTACCTTGAGCTTCTGAGCCAAGACTTGAAAGCCCTCCTTCTTAAAGATCTGTAATATGTTTTATTATATCATAAATTATTTCGAGAACTCTTTTCTCTAGAAAGACTACATGTTCATGATCACTCACCTTACTAACAAAATGTGGATGTCTTTGGTGATTTTCATTTTATCTACAGATTCAACATCATCATCCTCGTATGAGCTGGATACGCTTTGTCTCCACCTCTCGAAAAATGGCAGTAGACAGTGTTTCATTTTATTTCTGTCGTGGCACCAAGAATTTTGTTTTAAAAATTACAATAGTGTTGACTCAATATTTTTCAAACTTAGCCTTGTTGATAGTAATACCCTCCTTTTAGTGGTAATAGTGGTAAGAAAATAATGTAAGCTATAAATTTTCAATTGAGCTCTCAATGCTTTCTCCTCGAATTATAAGGACTCCTCTTGGAAAGATTTAGCCAATCTTAAGTTAATTTCAAAATGGAAGATTGAGCAGCAACTAATTTTTTTGTTTAAGAAGGAAGAGATTTTCAGAGCAGCATGCGTAGATTTTAATTCTTCATAGGCCTTCTACAACTTAGTAAACAACAAATCTTTTTGCAATCTTTCCTTTACTAGGTCAGAAATCTATCCTTTTTTAGCAGTTAACTCTACATCAATCTCTGTAACTCGGCTTGCGGAAGCAGTTAAAACTACAATAGTACTTTGTTATTGCTGAACTTTCAACCTTAAGGCTTCTACTTCTTCCACTTCCTTCTGTTGTTTCTATATAAAGCTCGCTATTTCATTTGTTGAAATAAAAAAATAATTCAAAGGTGAGTACAAAGAATGATGAGATAAATCATCAATAATATATGTATCCTTACATATGTTTGCATCTTTTTGCTCCTCATTTTTAGGGTTTACTAACAAAAAATCTTCCTTTGTCAATTGAATGTCTTGGCTATAGTCCATCTGGATAGCTTCATTTGCCAAATTATTTTCTCTATCGTCATCTGAAAGTTGTACTACCATTTTGATAATACTTGCTTTGATAGCTTGCTCTTCTTCTTTAAAATGCTCCTCTTCTTTGACACTCTGCTTTGATAGCTTGCTCTACCTCTTTGACACTGTTTTTTTTTCGGAAATATCTTCTAATCGGTCTTCTTTCGAAATACTAAGGCACATGTGCACTGATGTGAGAATGTATGTGTTTACAGGAACATGTCTTGTAGTCGTTATAACCTGTGATTGAGCTGTCGTGATGTCTATCCGACATCCCAAGTCAGCGAGGGGATAAATCAGCGCGAAGAGAGCAATGAACATCAAAGCATACGAGAAGTTGTGTAAGGGACTGATCATGAGATGGGGACTGCAGCAAGTATTCAATTGTGCTTTATATTCTATGAAATATTTTGCCTCTAGTGCTTTGGTTTTATGGCAGTTACTATGCTGAATCGTAATTTGGTAGATGTTGTGGCTACTGACAATAGGAACCCCAATCAAGCTGCTAGCTCGGGAAGTTCCAAAAAATCGATGGCATTTATATTTGGTAAAGTGATAGAGACACATATCTTGCAAGATGTTGTGTCTGGCTTTAGAGTAGTTAAGAGCAAACCTCCGCCGCCGATACCATTATGCAGGCTTGTTCGAAACCCGTCAGTGCGTGCCACTACCGGTAGTTCCAATAACCTGGCAGCACATTTTGAGCAATATGGGTATGTTAGAGAGCTAAGAAATTTTTTAGTTTCTGTGCAAAAATTTGGTGAACCCCCCTTGCATGTAAATGACTTTGACCTGGAAGATTGGGGGCCTTTATGGAGGTCTATCAATGAAAAGTTTGAGATGGAGTTGCAGTCATTTCATGACTGGCCACACCTTTCTGGGAAGAAATTCTAATTTTGGGATAGTAACCATCGACTTCAGGCGTGGTTGGCAAAAATCAGAGAGGGTATGCATTTGATAGCCCGTGCTTAAGTGTATTGTCTCTTTTGCATTGCCAAGCAATTTTCAACAATGCATTTTAACCGTGTATTTTCACATGTTCTGGCTATTCTTTTTGCATGCACGTGCCATGCATGTACATGTTGATTGCAGTTTCGTCGATATGGCTCCCAACCAAGAAGGGGAACTACTTCTTTCCTTGGATAGCATGAACAGGTAAATATCGGTGACCCTCCGCATATTTGTGCATAGACTTTGATGATTTACTGATGTTAGCATGTATTTGTGTATAGGTTGACACGTGTGCATGTTCCACACACCCTGTCCCATGATGTATTTATGTTACAAAAGTTTGGCACGGCGGATAAGGAGATGCTGCTGGGTTACGTGTCCATGGAGGACATAATTACGATTATGGGTCAGATGGCAAGAGAGAAGCTGGTCACAAATCCTTCGTGGTGCGTTGTCCCGTTGGTAATCATCAGCCAACTTATGTACAAAAGGTATATGTGTTTGTATAAACGTTCACGGTTTTGTGGAATATTTCGCCATTGTGCATGAGCTATAATTCGTATTTGTGTTCAACTTGATTTATGTCCCCCCTGATCATCTTGTTGTTGTTGGTGATCTAGCATGAATTCTCCCAGTATTTGGAAAAGACCATTTCGAATATCGACAAGGAGAACATCACAGATGATGAGTTTGCTTTAAAGAAACAAGAGGCTGTACGGGTAAAGTGCATATCCACTAGATAGTTCATATGGGACTTGTGTCATGTTTTAGTCGTTCTCATAACATTGATGAATTGTTGAATTTGTGAATGTAGCAAGTGGGCCACAATCGATGTTTCCACTGGCAGGGCTTGACATAAGTATTTCCGATTGGGAGAGGTAAGCGTGCCCTTGGTGGTTGGATTACCCACCTGGCATGACACCTGCATGCGAGAAAAATCTTTTTGCAGAGAGGTTCAGTCTATGGATGCGATGGAGCATAAGTTTGATGGGCATATATGGACAAAGCCTGTCACTTCAAACATCCGGTTTCCAGGGGTGGTGAGAGTTTCATATTGCGGAGGTATGTTCCGATGTATTCGCCAGACATGCCCAAATCAAGTAAACACAAAAAAGGCAAACTCCCTTCTTTTCAAGGGTACCCTCAATCGAAGATGTCTGCTCGGAGGATCGTCGAGTTCTGTTAGTACACTTGCATGTGCATTCTGTAGGCAACCTGTGGTGCATGTCGAAACTTGTGAATGCTATGTTTATTATGTGATGCCATCTGATTTTACTTGCACTCGATTGTTAATCCATTTGGGCACGCATGCCCCTCCAACCGCAGCTGGCGTTTCGAAACATATTGTTGAAAAGGTGAGGAAACTAGTGTGTGATGTTGTTGCAGCAGATATGACTGCAACCCCACGTATGATTCAATTGGACATAGCAAAAAAAATTGGGATGAGCTCAGTCATGGGCAATGGTAAAAAGGACGATGTTAAAGTCAGCTCGATGGAGCTTGAAAATATGCTAGAGGAGATGGCACCTTTGGTGGAGAATTGAAGGTTAGACCACATTGTACCAAAATTGTTGTTGGAAAAAGCACACAATACCCTCCCATGTTGTATGATTTGTTTGCTTGATTGTTTATAGTTGACCTCAAATGCAAGATTCGTAAACTGGTTAGCAATGCAAGGGCTGGCAGCACATGTGCTGGAGACTATGTAGATGCAATTTTGCTCCTGAAACGCCAATGTAGATACGATTTCTTTCAGTTGAGCAAATTTCTGGGGCAGGGCTCTTTGGAAGAAAGATGCTATGTTTTCAAGATGTCCTCACAAGGACCAGCCTCTGGACTTGATCTTGTCAATCGCATGAGACGTACGGGTGAAGGAGATCTGAGAAGGGCATGGATCCAATGGGACCACACACGACGAGTGAATGCTTGGACCATGATGGCATGCCATGTCTACGACCCAAGCAAGAAATTTGACACGAATTTTAGTTGACTTCAAGCTTAAGAAATATCTTAATGGTAAAGTGTACGAAATAATACTTCATGTGATGTGCAGTATTCAAGAGCTTCTTACAATTGCAACATGCGAGATGAAAGAGGAAGACACGGAGTCCCAGACACTATTTTGAGAGATGTTGAATTCTACGATGATGCGACATGGGAACTCTCCGGCTGACTTTCATGGGTTCATGGCAGACGAAGCACAAGCAAACTGGCACGCTGTTCGAAAGGTCTTCAATGGTGGTCCAAACAATGAGTTGGTGGCAGAGAACGATCATGTCTATTTCATTGGGCACAAAGTCTAGAGATCTGATCTTGCAAATGCTCTTTTGCAAAGTGCCAAGCAACAAGCCTATTTACAAGGAAGACATCTGGGTGAAGGTCCTAGCTTGAAAAGCTTGATAAACTGTAGTGCACTAAGGGCCACATAGGTGCCAAGAACTATAGCAACGACTACGAACAATGTGGTCACAGGCACGCCCATACTCTTCCTTAAGACATTGTTATCAGGAGACCATGAAACAGTGCAATGCAGGCATGGGCCTGTTGAGGTGGTCAACATCGAAGACAATGCTACTCATAGACTTGAATACATTCATGTAAACATGGATCGGACTACACGTGGGAGATGCAAGAAGTTGGATTTCCAAAATGCTAATGTTAATGAAACAATAGAGGAAGTGTGTCTAGCTGTGGAACGTGAAATTCACGATACCCAATGGGCTATACGCCACACGGAAGTTGGCAGCAAGGTGAAATGTCTGGATTGGATCCCGAAAAAGGGCATGTGTGGTCGAATTGTTTCCAACGCACAGGGCAACCCTGCTCTATGTTTCTTCGGAAGCAGGAAGCACCCGGGTGGAGATTGTCGCCAGTTCATGTGGTTTTGTCCTGATGAATGCAGACACACGTGGGATCCCAGTAGATGTATATCGAAAAGACCTTCAAATATTCCAAGCATTTGGCCTGTGGCAACTGGAACCAACCTCTCTCTATCAGAAATTGAGGCCCTAAACTGTGTAGGTGAGAATTATAAAAACTATACATGTTGGAGCATTATGTTTGTCTTGGCAACATGGTCTTCAACGCTGATTTTTGTTGAGCTTTCAATAATTACTCTTGATATTTGTTTACAGGTTTCACACTTGAAACAAGGGGAGGATCACTCCCAACAAGATTCACGACAGCACATGGGGACAGGACCCAGATACAGTATTGTGCTCAGTTGGCAACTGGTAGTTACTTATTCACTAGGTGTGCTCCGCTAATATCTAATAGCTTGTAGTCTGTTCGTTATGCCATACTAGGAGCTGTAGTCGACACAATTGTAACGGGATGGAGTTTAATATATCCAGGCATAGTTTGGTGCAACTGATCCTTTCCTCTTTTTGCCTAAGTGGACGTGTCATGAAAGGTTAGCAAACTCTTTTTTATTAACTGAAATTACGCTTTTTTTCAGTTGAGTTGTAGGAGCTTGTCTTCCACGTGACCTTGGATGCATCTGCATCTTTTAATGTAGACATTGTCCCAAATGTGTCGAACCTTGGCAATATTATTTGTAATGTTTACTAATTTATTGGAAATTTATCGACACATCACTTCTTCACTTCGAACCCACTTAAGCAATTTTGTGTTGTGGGCTATCTGATGTGATCATCCAGCAGGTGATTTACCAGCTTACTATGCGGTTGTTTCCAAAGCTACCCAGTGTAGCATTTTTTATATCCTTGGCATAAAGACAACAAGAAATTCTACTGGTGATATTAAGAGTTGTCTATTGGTAAACATAGAAGCATCAACAAATTGGCTACTCTGATGATTGGGTTCTACATGTATCTGTATGATAAAAGCAATGAGACAATCTTAAAAAACCCATGTCAAACAACTCGCGGCACAAACTCAACGATAAATCAGATGTCCAAGGTACAAAAATGGCGCAATACAAAAAAAAGATTTGCAGAAGGCTCACCAAAGAGTAACTGCTCGGAAAAGCTCGCTTTGAATAGCTCGCCAAAAGATTAACCTTGAGCTAAAAGAGCTCTACACATGATCAAGATGAATGTTACCAATGAGCTACTCAAGGAGATTGGTAAGTGCACATCATCTTTGGAGGCTTGGGAAGCTTTATGAATCCAAGTCTACATCTAGGGTACTAACCCTAAGAAGACAAATCTTTCAAAGTTTGCAAAAGAAGGAAGAGAGTGCTCATGCCTTTGTATTGAGAGTTAAAGCACTTAATGATGAGCTAGCATGCATTGATGATAGCATTAAAGAGGTAGAACTTGTGCAAGTTGTACTTAAAGGATTGTTGGATGAGCCTGCTAACCTTGTTAAAAGCTTTGCAAAAAAGACCTTGCCAAGCATAGTGGATTTGCCAGAAGTGTTGGTGAATGAAGTGTATAGGCTTCAAGCAAGAGGTGGATCTACATCGACATCTCATGATGGAGAAGAGGCTATGTTCATCAAAGGCAAATTCAAGGGCAAAGGGAAGAGCAAGTGGTCTAAAGGAAAAGAGCATGGTGAGTCTTCTTCTTTTGATAAGAAGAAAGATATGTCTAAATTGAAGTGCTTCTATTTTGGCATCAAGGGGCATTTTGCTAGTGATTGCTACAAGAAGAAGAGAGATCAAGAAGAAAAGCAAGGCAATTTCACTTTTGATGAGGATGGTATTGATAATCAAAACTCAAATGATGATATGTTTTTGATGTCTTCTTGTTTGCTAACCAATGATGGAGATATTGATCCATGGTGGATTGATAGTGGAGCAAGCTTTCATATGACATGTCACAAAGAATGCTTCACTTCTTTGGTGTCTTATGAAGGGGAAATGAAAGTCATCAACATGGCCAATGGTGGTAAAATTGTTATCAAGGGCATTGGTACTATTCATATTTTTCTCTCATCTACAAATAGGAATGTTCATGTGAAGAATGTTTTGTTCATACTATCCATTACTAAGAATGTTCTTAGTGTGTGTCAAATGGTTAACAAAGGGCTCAAAGTGAGATTTGTTGGTGATTCTTGTTTGGTCAAAAGGAATGGAGACTTGATTGCTCAAGGCAACAAACAAGGTGAGCTCTACAAACTTGATGGATTTGTTGGTTCTAACCATGGTGGAAGCATCTGTCAGTGCTTTGGAGAGGCTTTGGATATACTGATTGAGGTCGTCCTCCTTTTGCTGCAGTTTCGTAATCTCCTGGTGTCCGTCTTACTCATGTTACTGAGCAATTATTAGCTCTTGCTGCAACTTTGTGATTTCTGCTCATAGCTGGGTGTTGTTGGTTGCCAGATGCAGTACCTGGTTGTCCAATGAGGCTCTGGCTACTACCGCATCTTGGATGAATGTCCCCAAGGCTTGGTAGGCCGTTGTTAAGTCCGTTGGAGCAGCCGGTACACTTCCGCTTGTTGGGGCTTGTGAGGTAGTGGCCCCGTTTACCTGTACATTATCGTCGTTGTCGACCTTGATGAGTTTCTCTAGTGATCTTTTGTCATCAGGTGCGGTGGGATACACGATCTAACGACAGAATAAAAAGAGTTTGTACAAATGCTGACATCAAGCAACGGTTTTTCGTCCTCGCAATCTTTGATGGAGAAGTGAGTGGTGTGAGAGGAACAGAAGTGGAGACAAGAATGGGGACAGATTGTCCAAAAGAGAGAATGGAGGGAACAGAGGAAAACTGTAGGGTGGTGTGGAGGACGGAAGGAGAAGATGCTGCTGAAGTGTCTTGGTGTGGTGGTGAAAACTTGATGATTTGCATCTATGCTAGGGTGTCCGGAGACAACTGTGAATCAACAGGATTGAACTGGAGAGGGACAATGGTGGAAACAGGATGTGATAGTAATGGAAGGGGTGGCAGAAGATGGAACAGAGATAGAAGTAGTATCTATAGAGGAGATGTGAATGGAAACAGAAGCAACAGTTGTGGGTGGAACAGAAGAAATAGGAATGAAAGTAGAAATACTGGCAGAGGGTTGTATAAAAGAAGAAGTGGCGGTGGTAGAAGCCAGAACTGTTACTGGTGTGGTGGTGGTGGTGCAGCATCTAGTAGCAGGTGGAGATGAGGAGGAGGGGGCAGTGCCAGACATTCTTTTGCTGGTCGTCGTGTCAATGACTACAGATTCGACAGACGTGGATGCGGTGGATGGAGGATAAAGGTCAATGTGTGACACAGTGGATGATAAGATGCTGTAACGGTAGAACTCACACACTTTTGCCTCGAGAAGTGCACAGACGAAGTTACACAACAGGGGGCCTGCTGCGATATGTTCTTGGGAGTTTGGCTTTATGGAGATTGTTAGTTCGTGGATGAGAAAGGTATGCCAGTTATGGCAAAACCGTGGGACCAGAGAATAAAAAAAGAGACTTCATAGTCTGACTAAGCAACTTGGACTGGATTCTGTCCTTGCGAAATGTTGAAACAACCAAAAAGTTGTTCAACAGATTCTTGACCGCCTGAATGACTGGATCCGTAATAGCCTCTATCAGGTACCTGTTATTAGTTTGGATCGAAATTTTAGAGGAAGTCTGGGTTACGAAAGGCTTTATCAGGGCTTTCTCCTGACGATGAGAGATGGGCTGGCGGTTGCTGGACATAATGCCGACAATGACCATTGAGTCCGTGTTAATCCGTACCTTGTATGTGGTACCTTGGCACATGAAGTGGAAACGTGACTTTGGCGCGTCCCAGGTGGCGTACGCATGAAGGGCGAGGCCCATGTTGATGTCAGAGTTGAAAAGCGCTGGGTAGAATCCCATTGCTTCAAGAAGTGGGCCAGCAATCTGAAGTCATGGTTTAATCAAGGCATCAGAAGGCAAGGGCCAAATCTGGGTGGTTGATGGTATTTCTCGCTGGATCACCTATTTGGTGCCAGAGTTGTCAGAAGATGAGGAGGCCATGTTAGTAGTGATAGTTAAAGTTGGTTACAAAGGAAAAGTGAGAAAAAGTAAGAAAAACGATGGAAATGATAAAAAGTGGTGAAAACGAGAAAAACAATGAAAAACAGATATTTAATAGTAGTAACGGTGGTTCAGAGGCAGATTTGGATTCAAAGTATGCATATAATGGCTTGTATGAAGTTTGGTCACATTTAGAGAACTTGAAAATTTCGATCGAAAATTGAATAGAGCTTCACTAGGAAAGGTGACAAATGACTCAAATACAGCCCTTATATAGTGAAATTTAGAGTGCGTATTAGGTGAGATCCACTTTTCCCTACTCAGTTCCACCCAAATTTTGGTAGGCACCTTCTTCACAAAATTCTAAGACCTCAGAGAAGTCTACAAGAGTTCAGAAGGTAATTTAGCTGCCCTACGAAGGTTTTGTGAGGATTCAGACAGTCTGCGAGGATTCAATCCTCGCATGAAGTGAATGCTCACACAACTTGCTCCAGTGGTTGGATTTTCAAGATCAAACCATGTAGACAGGCTAATTTCACTGCTCTGATTCCATTTATGCCTCTTGCGGAGGTTGGTTTGATGATCTTGATGCTCTACGAGAGTTCTAAAGATTCTACTCCTTGGAACCCTCGCAAACACTAAAAAATGATAATTTTTCCATCAATAACTCTCACATAGATGTATCTGAGTCAGATCTAGTGATTGTCCAAGTTTCAAGAGCTATCTCCCATGGGATCTCCAAAAATCATGAAAAAAGTACTCTCTTTGAGTGTTTTTGATGAGATCTTGAGATTCTCCGATTCTTAACTTTTTCAAACTGGTAATCTATTACATCCATGTTAGATCTGACTGTAGGTAACTCTCTGGAAGTTCTGATAGATATTTGGTAGTTGATCCATCAGTTTTGATGAATTTTGCCCTTATTTTGACACTGTTTTTAAGATTGAGATTTCTGATCTGCAAATTGACGGGCTTATTGGTGTAATCTGATTATCGCGCCTTTGGTAATGATTTGTCTGGCGGGTCCCTCATTAGATATTCAACTATGTTAGTGGCCCATTCCAGTACTGTCTCAACATAAAATAAGGTAGCATTAGGTAGCTCATCATCAAGTTGGATTGCAATTTCCTTTCCCTTGATTCATAATACATGATCCGCCATCTAGTGTTGTTTTTCCTTGCGAACTACTATTCGAAATTAAACTCCAACAACAGAAGTAACCAACAAGTGATTCTTCATGTGTTGCACGTTTTATTAACTAGATAGAGCAAGGGTTGATGGTCCGTATAAAATGCAAAGTGAGTATCCACCAAATAGTGACGAAACTTCTTAACCGCACATATCATTGACAGTGCCTCTTGCTCTGTGGTGGAATAGTTCATTTCTATATCACTGAATTGTCGGCTTGCAAATCAGATCGAAATTTTTTTTTTTGTGTTCTCATGACTGGGTTAAGACTGCTCCAACTGCATACTTAGATGCATCTGTATGCTCTTGAAACTCAATGGACCAATTGGGTGGCTGTAAGATTGGTGCTGGAACTAATGCATCCTTAAGCTTCTGGAAAGCCTTTAGGGCTTTCTCATTCCAATGCGGATCCGTTGTGAGTTTGTAAATTGGTCGTGCCAACTCCGCAAAATCTAGGATGAAAATCCTGTAATAGTTAGCATGATCCATAAAGATGAAGACCTTGCAGATCGTTTCTGGTGGTGGAAAATCAATAATGATCCTGATTTTCAATAGATCTGTAGCAATCCCGTGTCTAGACACTATATGGCCGACATTTTTTTGAATTCAAGAAAATCTGGAATTCGCGACATTCTTGTAGCACCTTTTTTAGATTGGATAAGTATTCAGAGTTTGGTCCATGTACGCACAGATCATCCAAGAAAATTTCCGAAAATTTCTACAAATACTCTTTGAATGCCACCTGCATGACTCGTTGGAAAGTGCTTGGGGCATTACAAAGTCCAAATGGCATCACCTTATAGGCGTAGGTACCTCATTCCATGGCAAATGCTGGTCTTGAGGCGCTATCTTCACTTGATTGTATCTACTGAAGCCATCCAGAAAACTATAGGCTTCGGCCCCAACTACTCTGTCAAGGACACTTTTTGTAAACGGTAAAGAAAAATGATCCTTTTTGGTGACTGCGTTTAGGGCCTTAGATTCACACATATTCACATTTTGTCATTCTTCTTGGGTACTATAACTATTGGTGACACCCATTCTGTGTGTTCGATCCTTCAGCATATTGTGACATTCGTCTCATGGTTGCGAATATCAATATCCACTATAGCTATAGCTTCTTTAGGTATATCACACCATCATATCACCTGGTTGTAGCGTTGTTTCAACTAGTTTTTCTTGTTTGCAAGTGTCTTTGGTGGATCTATCCTTGAAACCTTCGCCATAATAGATTTTTGCGGCGGTTGAGCTAGTACTCTCTTGATTCCATAGCGATCTGGGTCCATGTGTTAGGGGATATGCTCATCAGTCAGCTCAATCTCCTTGTTGTACGTCAAAGCATATTGCCAAAGGACTAAATCATCGTCCACTAGGTTCTCAATAGATCGTTTATCATACTCACTCCAAATGTAATTGGTGTGTCCTTGGTATAACACTTGGGTGAAGATGTGTTGGGTTCAAGATCTGACTCATATTGACATGCTTGGCAGTCAATCGTTGCTAATTCATCCGTCCATATTACGACATCTGTCTTTGAATCATAGTGACCACCCTTGGCTTGCCTTGGGCGATCTATTGTATGATTTGTCGTGGATGATCTGTCATCAGCCTTGGGTGCAATAGGTTTCACTGCCCATGTAGTGGATCAACCTTTACAACTTGTTCTCTATTCTCGAAGGTGAGTTTTCCAGTACCCCAGTTGTGAACTACTTGCGTAGTTCTCAACCATGGTCTTCCCAGTAAAACACGGCATGCAGATGGGGACTCAGGTATGTCCATCACTACAAAAGTGATCACAAACTGCATGCCTGCTATTTTTACAAGGATTTTGGTTGCCTACACCCTTTGGTTTTACATAGGACTGATCTGCTAGCTTGATGGCAAATTTTGCTTGCTTCAATCCCTGTAAACCCCACTTTTGATACAAAGTAGTGGAGATCAAATTGACACCTGATCCTCCATCTACCACTGTTGCCTCATCCTCGAATATCTTGTATTTGATGAGCAAGGTGATGTTGTGTTTCTCACTCTCCCATGTTGCCTCGATGTGGAGGACGTTACTTGTCTCATCATAGCCCATACAATATATGGGCTCTGGCACTACTGGTTCCACGTCTGTTTTGGTCCATTCAGCCAAAAGGCCTTTAGCTTATGGTGCAATCCGTAGTAATTCTTCGAGGGATAAACTAGCACGGCTTGCTAGCAAGCTTGTGGGCATCTCAATGCGCAGTTCCTTGGGCTCTACTATGTGGAAAGGTGGTTCATAATGATGCAACTGATTGTTTTGATCAGTGCGTAGTGGTGAGCCCATTTGTGATTCTGGTTCTTCATCAGTAGGAGATTTCGTAGGGTTGGCCTTTTCTTACTCTATTTCCTCCACTTGTGCTCTTTATACCCAATGTCATATCTTTTGGTACTATCTCCCTTCTTCTCTCATATTCGGATATGGCGCTAAAGTTGAGGGTTGGTCATCAGTGACCGATGGTGGTGGTAAGGGAGCCACTTCCTTCCTCTTCTGTGCTCGCGTGACGACTAACACATGAGCATGGAATTGTTGCTTTTTCGGTGACATTCCTACTGGAACTGTTGTTGGTTGTATCACAATGAAATTCAATGGTGCACTGGTCCCAGGTCTCAATGGACAGTTGTTGACGCAGTGCCCATAACCGTATTCCCGACAAAAGGATGTGTATTGTCCCTTGTAAGGACATTCAACAATTCTGTGTCCTTTGCCGCATCCGTAGTAGCCATAATTTCTTCTACCTTGATGCTGAGTTTGAGCTGCATAGGCCGCAATATATTTATTTATGGCAAGATCCATATATGGTACATCTGGCCCATACCATTGCTGCTACTCATGTTGAAGTGGTACTAGCATCTCTGGTTCTACTGCTATCAAGTTTACGTGGGCACTTGTTGATTAGCTAGCCTTGGTGGTACAAGTAAGGCCATGCGTTGTTGATTATTCGGTGCGCCATACCTCGGTGCCGCATTTGGTGCCCCTTGATGATATGGATAAGAAGTCTAATAAGGACTCCTCTTTTGTTGGACAATTCGAAAGTTAAATGGGCAAAAGGTCTAAGGAGTTGGAACCATGACTCAGGCTGCAAGTGAGGAAGGGCGTCACTACTTGGCCATTGAGGAAGATAAACCCATCTACGAGGGATTGCTTGCCCCGATGCACACATTCCAGTGACATCTTCGTGGATCTAACTGGATACTAGCGGGATGCTTTATATTTTTTTTTGATCTATTCACTGGTCTCCACATAAATAAATCTATTTTTGACTCGACAAAACTAAAGTCAAGTTATTTCTCGGAGTAGCACCCTTTGACTAGTAGCATGGTATTGTGTTTTTTAACAAATATAAAACAAGCATTTCCTGAAGCAAACTTTACTATTGTTCTGTCTAACACTCTTATATAATCAAATTGATGCGTTGTGAACATACTACTCTATAAGCAACAAGGTTATAGTCATTCGTGAACAATGTTTTCTTTTGCATATGTAGCAAATGTCTCATTTCTACCAATGTTATTTCCACCTTACTCTTAACACTCTTAGACCGTCAATATGAAGATATGCTACTCGTTACAACTTAACAAATAACAGGCTTATAGATGTTCATGAGCAGAGTTTCTTCGCGCATATATAGCATCATGCTTCTTATGATGCACATTGATACTAGCATTCAACAATAAATTTTTAATTGACCTCACCAACTACCTACTACATTGCATGCATTTACAAAAAACCGATTCATGAGCAAAGTTTCTTTTTGCATATATAGCAACATGCTTCTTATGGTGCACATTGGTACCAACATTAAGCAATACATTTTTAAATTGACCTCACCAACTACCTACTACATTTGCATTAAAAAAAACCAATTGATAGCTAACAGCAACAGCAGCACAATTGTGCATTGCATTACACAACAAGATATGTGTATATATATTGTTACACTAATACTAGTACTGTCACATTTCATGTACCATCTTCTGAAATTTATATCATTGAGTTTGCACTGCCTAGCCTTGTCCTAGAGCGAGACTATTTGATTGCACTGCCTAGACTTGTCCTAAAGCGAGGCCCCTCTTGAAGGGCTTCAAGAGGATAGCTTCAAGCCCATTTGGGGCCCTTGGCTCAGACACAAGATGAGGCCTCAAGAGGGGGTGCCCAACATGACCATTACCATGTGAGTGTTCGTGACCATGGTTGTTGTGATCTGCATAACCAAGCATAAAGTCATCTACTAGTGGGTTTTCCAAGAATTGACTAATTGATATGCAGATAACAAAGAAAAGACACTTCAAAATATGTTAGCTAGGTGGAGCTAGCTAGAAAAAGCTCACCAAGTGGAGTTAGCTAAAAAAAGCTCGCCTCACATCGCTCACCATATTCCCGGCCTCTTTTAGCTCTATTGTCATACCTCCCTTGATCTTGTTGTGCCATGGGTCTTAACTCCACACCTACAACAATGTCCATCAAATCATTTATCTCAAGGAGAGACTCCCACCTTCCAAGTAGAATAATTTGTAGAGGTAAGCCTATCATTGCTCTCCAACATAAAGCCTCCATTTGTAGCCATGTTGAAGTCACCTGATCCTCTCTTTCAACATGTTCCAGTGCACAAAGCACTCTTTTGAATAACAAAAAATGTTTCCAAAAAAAATCTATGCAAAAATCATCCCATGTACAAGGTTGATTGCCTTTTGCAACTAGGTCATCCCACCATACTAAGGCTCTTCCTTCAAGGAACATAGTTACAGTGGACAACTTTTCACATTCAGGGAATTGGTTCATGCCAAAGTATTTGTTCCATACATTAAGCCATGAACTTACCACTTGCAAGTTCCTATCTTTCTTCTCCCCCTTAAATAATTTTATGGGAGGTGGAACCACATGCTTCTTCTGGTTGGCTAACCTAGACTCTAAGTCTTGATTTCTTTGATTAGTTTGAAGAAGCTTATTATTAGTGGCTTGAATTTGTTGGTATAAAAGTTCAAGAGCTTGTGCCACATTGGATGGGTTTGATAGATCAAATGATGGATTTTCATTGGTTTGATCCATTGGGGTTGCTTGTGTGTTTTCCTATTATGCATATACAACAACAAGTAATTCCAATTAGAATGATAGAAATGCTTCAATTCTTACATAATCCAATGCAAATAAAAGCATTTACTTCTACTCATTCAATACTTATTGTTTGTAAGCTCAATCCAAGCCTACTTTTTGCAAGCTCAATCCGAGCTTAAGAGAAAATTACATCAAGCAATTTCCTACTTTTGCCTCAATCCAAAGCAAAAATCAAAATAAGACTTTATGTAAACTTCAATTAACTACTTCAAGCTAATGTTTACATAAAGTTCCCATTCCAATTCCATTTGTCATTTCAAATTCAACACAAATTTTCACATTTTTCACTTTCCTAGTTCTTCAGATCCATGAAACTAGTCTAATGAAGTTCTATGAAAACTTCACATTTCAAATTTACAGGTCTAAAAATCAAAACTTCAAAATGAAAAAAATACAGAACTTCAAAACCTTTTTTTATGCATAAAGTGTGAAAAATACAGATCCTAAGTGGATCTAAACTCCAAGATCATTGGCTTGAATGCTTGCACTCCAAACTACATAAGCTAGGAATTGGCAACACATTCTATGCTACCTAGAATGCAAAGAACTTGATCAAAAAGCATTTATCACAAATGGAAACTTCCATAAACATCAAGTGCGGCCCAAAATAGCATTATACAGTCCATAATACATCAGCCTACCACTTTTGGAAAGCACCTAAGATCATACACACAAAGCTTGAACTCAATCACTACACAATGCCAACAATGGAAGGAGAACCCAATAGAAAAATCTCTCATTAAGCAAATGAATACAATGGATCTGCTCCAACCTGTTTCTCCACGGCCTACCTGCTATATATAGCTGAGAGAGATGACTCTCTCTCCTCTCTCTAGACCCTCCTTACCTAAAATATGCCCTATATAGGTAAAATTGGCATATATGTCCAAAATACATGAAAATGGACTCATTTCGAAGGTCTTGAAGTTTGACACTTCTTCATACTGAAAAAATACACTTACTAAAAATATCTAGACCTGTTTCACACGTGTGAAAAGTCAGATCCTAAACTATGTGCCATTTTTAGCAATTTTGGCCTAAAACTAGACAAGGAAATGTTGACAATTTTCACACTCCCTCTTCAACTTAACTTGCTAGTTTTACAACACTACTTTGTTCCAACTTAAGAATGATCTCCATCATCAGAATAGATCTCTTCTCAAGGATCCTAATATGTACAAAATAGGACACAACATAATTGATATAGATAATAGTGTCCATATAGGATGCTTCACTATTTCTTACATCAATTTTACATAGAATCATAAAAATGGTACATGTAAAAGAACATAGAATCTCAATTAATGAATTCCTCCATGTATCCATCTCTGGTTTCTCTGTAAAATAGCAGCAAACAAGTTGTAAATGAAAGTGATCAACAAGTGTTTGCATGCCTCCTCCACATTTCACTATACATATAGTGAATGCAACATGTATCTCCATGAATGAACTTCCATCACCACCTTGCCTTTGTAGATCTTCAATCCATGAAAGCCTTTGAGTGAATGAATGCCAAAAAGATGTGTTCCCTACTCCATTTGAATGACCAAAACCTGAACTTGAAATACTTGAAGTACCTCCACAAGATTTGCACACAACGCTTGATCCTACAATGTCAACAAGTTGCCAATTTGCCAACACTAGAATACTAGATCTTGAACTTTGTTCAAAAGAAAACATATTGACCACTTCAATACCTTTCAAGATCTGAATGAATTCATGTACTTGATCATACAAACCAGCAATGATAACTATTCCATCTCCAAGATCCAAAGGATGCAAAACTATGGAACTAGTTTTATTGAAATTTGACAATTTCAACACATTGACATAACAATGTTCATACATGAGATTAGGCAAGTGAGGTAGAGTAAGAAGACACTTCCTTGCATCTCCAAAGACCTTACTTGAACCTTCAAGAACCTGTAAAAACAGATCCAAAATGCCTTGACCATTTGTCTCTTCTTTGATGCTTTTCACTAGCTTCGAATTGCCACTTGTCTCTTGGTGTTGATGAAGCAATCCAAGATCAACCTCTTGATCTTCCAATAAGACATCAAAGATCTTGCATATGTGAACATCTTCAGATCTGAAACTCTGAAGATACTCCCTCTCAAACACATGATTAAGATCCCACAAGATCTCATCAATGCTCAAATTTGACCCTTCACTATAGTTAGTGAAAACAATGCCACCATCATAAACCAAAAGATAGATTCCAACATTTCCATTTAACATGAAGTAGAGTAGGTGAAGATGAGTATCAAACCTAATCAAAACAGCCCTCTTGAGTTCATAACAAACCTCAATAAGCTCACCAATGATATCTCCCTTGCCTTGAAGAAGTTGCCACTTGAGTTGCTCCATGTAGTCTTCTTCAACCAACCTTTTGCCATCTTGACCATGAATGAACAATCCACCACAATCATAGAATGCTTTGAGTTGATGAAGAGATGTTAGATCCATGCTTTGGATCTTCCCAAGAACCACTCTTCCATTGCCCTTTCCTTCACAAGACTCCCTCTTAATGCTAGCACCACAAAAGTTAGAAACCTCCCTCTTGATAGTTGCACCATAAGAAGTAGAAGACTCTTGAATATTAGAAGCCAAGAAAAGAATCCTTAGTACCTTCAACATAAGAGTGATTGAAGTACTCTCTCTTTTCAAACATGAACTTCTACTCAATGATTTAGGTAATGAGTCATATGATAATGATTCTTCCTCACTATCGTTCATAAAAACATCATTCAAAGTACATCCTACTTTGAACACTTCACATACTTCTCTTCCTTTTGACTTGTGATCTCCCTCACCAAGTCTCATGATAGAAACCTTTGATCTACTCTTTTTATGAAGAAATGTGACACCACTTGTTGCACAAATGACTTTATCACAAAAAGATGTAAAAGAACCATTTCCTTCAAGCATGCTCAAAGCACCATCATCTTTTCCCACATGATTACATACATCAATATGAAAAGAATTAGAAGAACAACCATCTTCTTGCAAAGAATGACACTTAGCATCTCCATCTTTTTCCATATGAACAAACAAGTCATTAGCAACAATCACTTCCAAAGAAGAATCTTCATCAACTCCATTGATGAAGTTAGCTCCTTCCTTACCTTTTCCATTTTTGCACTTGCCATCTAGCACCATTGAAGAACCACCAAGCCTTGGAAGTCCATGAGTAGAAGAGTACAAACATGATGCTAATTTAGCTCCACATGACTCCATATGACTAGTAGGTAACACTAGTGCATCTTCAAGATCCAATGGATCCAAAAAATTGACCATAGATTCACCAAAGCTTGCCAAGTTAGCACAACAATTATCATCTCCAAGAAGTACATTAGATCTCAACCTAGATCTAGCATTTTGTTTCTTATGGCATTCATTTGCAAAATGTCCTTTTATCCCACAATAAAAGCACTTGAACTTTGACTTATTGTTCTTAGTAGAAGAGGAAGAGGAAGAGTGATCATCATGATCAAAGTTACCACCTTTGGACCATTTCCCTTTGCCTTTACCTTTGCCCTTGAATTTGCCTTTTGTGAAGAAAGCCTCTTCACCTCCACCTTGCAAGGATGCACCATCAAGCTTTGATTGCAACCTATGTTCTTCAGCCAATAATATTTCTTGCAAGTCAACCACACTTGGCAAGACTCTTTGAATGACAAAACTTTGCACAAGGTTAGCATGTTCATTTAGCAAACCATTCAACATAACTTGGACTATTTCACCACCTTTTATGTTCTCATCAATGCATGCTAAATCATCACTTAGGGACTTAACTCTCAAGATAAATGCATGAGCACTTTCACCCTCTCTTTGCCTACTAGAAAATATTTGTCTCCTTAGGGTCAATACCCTAGATGTGGACTTTGATTCAAAGAGCTTCTTTAAGGCATTCCATGCCTCACTTGCACTTTGACACTTTCCAACTTCCTTGAGAAGTTCATTTGTAACATTCATTTTAATGATATGAAGAGCCCTTTTGGCCTTCTTATCAAACCTTTGTTGCTCTTGAAGTGTGAGAGGTCTCTCTTCAATTTCTGCAACTATGTCCATGAGTTCATTCAACTCAAGTAAGGACTCCATCCTCACTTTCCAAGTAGAGTAGTTTGATGAACTCAACCTTTCACTAGACTCTAGCATGATCCCACCATTGGAAGCCATGATTCTAATGTTTCTTCAACTTTTAGGTTTTGTCCTAAAGCACTTAGCACTCACTTTTCTCTCAACAAATGATAGATAAAGAGATCTATGAAGATTTAGGACCCTAAAACACTTCTATCTTGAACCTAGATGGTTTCCAAGCATAGAAAGGAAGATTGAAACACATGCAACACTTTGCACACACTAAGAATGGATTACAAAATCAAACCAACCTGAACACACTCTTGCTTAAGCTCTCAAACTTTCCAGCAAGTGACCAAATCAAGCTATGGTGTGAAGAGTTACTTGCATTATTAGAAAATACCCAAAACTAGGATGCCAAGATTACCTAGTAATGAACAAACTTGATCAACATATGATCAACACACTAAGATATTGATTCAACCTGTAAAACCACATGTAAACCACACTTCTAAAAGTTTATAAACTCCAGCAAGTGATAAATACAAGATTTAGAGGTGAATGAATGAGCACACTTAGTGAATCACAAGACTAGCTTCACTATCTTGTCAAATCTTGGTGTTTAGATGTAGATCTAAGATCACTTCACATGAGAATGTTCCTCAACCTGTTAAGAACCTGAAAACACACTTGCATAATGGTTAACACCTTCCAGCAAATGCTCCAATCAAATTACATAAGGAGAGTTACTTACATGCTCAACAAAGTACACCAAAATTTATGCCAAAATTGATGACAATCTTTACAATATGCTCTTCACAATGGAGCTTACAATATGTTCACCCAAAAAAGGGGATCTTTCATCCAAATGGGAGCTTTGCTCAGCCTTTAGGAGAATTACAACTCACTCAAAAGAGCATTTGTCATCCACTTAAGGAGAAGTTTCATCCACTTAAGGAGAGTGTTCATCCAAGAATGGAGATTGTCAACAATAGGATTGAAAAGAACATTGTTAGTATTGAATATGCACAAGCCTCACAATCACAAATGATTAGGTGTTATGATCTGATCCAAAATAGTTTCTTTTCAGCCTCTGATCTTCAATAGACCTGAAATATGCTTTTGATCCACAAGTTCAACTCACAAAACAAAGCTTAGTAAGATTTGATCAACAAAGCAATGCAAAATCATGCTAGAACTTGATCAAACATCCAAATATCACCAAAAATGGAATACTTACTATGAATAGAAGCCAACCAGCTCTGATACCATGTGAAAAATACAGATCCTAAGTGGATCTAAACTCCAAGATCATTGGCTTGAATGCTTGCACTCCAAACTACATAAGCTAGGAATTGGCAACACATTCTATGCTACCTAGAATGCAAAGAACTTGATCAAAAAGCATTTATCACAAATGGAAACTTCCATAAACATCAAGTGCGGCCCAAAATAGCATTATACAGTCCATAATACATCAGCCTACCACTTTTGGAAAGCACCTAAGATCATACACACAAAGCTTGAACTCAATCACTACACAATGCCAACAATGGAAGGAGAACCCAATAGAAAAATCTCTCATTAAGCAAATGAATACAATGGATCTGCTCCAACCTGTTTCTCCATGGCCTACCTGCTATATATAGCTGAGAGAGATGACTCTCTCTCCTCTCTCTAGACCCTCCTTACCTAAAATATGCCCTATATAGGTAAAATTGGCATATATGTCCAAAATACATGAAAATGGACTCATTTCGAAGGTCTTGAAGTTTGACACTTCTTCATACTGAAAAAATACACTTACTAAAAATATCTAGACCTGTTTCACACGTGTGAAAAGTCAGATCCTAAACTATGTGCCATTTTTAGCAATTTTGGCCTAAAACTAGACAAGGAAATGTTGACAATTTTCACATAAAGTTATACTACCTTTTCCTTCCTACATTGCCAATAACATTACACTAGTAGGTAGAAAGGTATAACTAATGAAGTCCTTTTGAAAACTTCACTTTTCAGATCTGATTTTCAGATTTACAAGTATGAAAAACAAAACTTTAAAATGAAAATCAGAAGTTTAAACACTCCATTTATGCAAAAAAACACTTGTGTTGATCCAAAACACAAGCTAGAATCAATCCTTTTCCAAAAAAAATTTGTGGATGTAGAGGAAGACTTTCTCTAACCATTCCACAAATCCTTTTTCAAAAAGATTCTAAACCAAAAGTCCACATTCAAACTTCTCTAACATAATTAAAAATCAGCCCCTAAACAATTCTATAAGAATCACTACTCTTTAACAAGAGAACTAGATTTATTGGGTACTTCAACTACAAGCTTTCTACTACTAGAAAAGCCAATAATCTTCCCCAAAAAAATTTACTTTGTGATCTTAATAGAACTTGAAAAAGGTTAGAAAGATTACCATCCTTTGTCTAGCTCTGAGACCACTATTTCATGACTGTGAACACTTTCAAAAGTTGAGTCATTTAACAATGAATAAAGGTTTGAAACAATTTATTCAAGATTTTCATGAGTACCTAAATCTACTTAATAGTGACTTTCCACCTAAGGTACAAATGTTAATGGTTATTGATAAGTTACCAAAAGATTACCAAGTGGATGTTCGTAGCAACCATCTAAAAACCCTAGAGGATGCTATTAGGGTTGCAAAGTATTTTGATGACACATCTAAGCCATCTAGGGGTGACCAGCCTAATGAGCCAAATAAAGGTTTTCAACTCAAAAAACTAATGAAGTTCTATGAAAACTTCACTTTTCAGATTTATTTTTTAGATTTACAGGTCTAAAAATCAGAACTTCAAAATGACAAAAAATAGAACTTCAAAACCTTTTTTATGCATAGGGTTATAGTACTTTTTCCTTCCTACATTGCCAATAACATTACACTAGTAGGTAGAAAAGTGTAACTAATGAAGTCCTTATGAAAACTTCCCATTTTTAGATCTGATTTTCAGATTTACAAGTCTGAAAAACAGAACTTCAAAATGAAAATCAGAAGTTTAAACACTTCATCTATACAAAAAAAACACTAGTTTTTATCCAAAACATAAGCTAGAATCAATCTTTTTCCAAAAAAAAAATTGTCAATGTAGAGGAAGACTTCCTCTAACCATTCCACAATCCTTTTTCAAAAAGATTCTAAACCAAAAAAGCCCACATTCAAATCTCTTTAACATAATAAAAAATTAGCCCCTAAACAACTCTATAAACATCACTACTCTTTAGCAAGAAAACTAGATTTATTGGGTACTTCAACTACAAGCTTCCTACTACTAGAAAAGCCAATAATCTTTTCCCAAAAACATTTAGTTTGTGATCTTAATAGAACTTGAAGAAGGTTAGAAAGATTATCATTCTTTGTTTCGTAAAGGCAAGGTGTGTGTACTGGAGAATGACACAGTAAGGGCCCAAATCTTGCATGAGTGTCATGATAGTCCATGCGCGGGACATCCGGGTATACAAAGAACACTTGACTTAGTTCGACGACAATTTTGGTGGCCTAAGATGAAAAGTCAAGTAGAGGCCTATGTACTTAAATGTGCTAAGTGCCAGTTATATAAAGCAAAGAGGCTAAAAGCTAGTGGCTTATTTCATCCTTAAGATATTCCTACCGGAAAGTGGAAAAGTATATCTATGGATTTTGTGGTCAGACTTCCACGTACAGGGAAGGGCCACGATTCGGTTTGGGTCATTGTTGATAGACTTACGAAGTTTGTTCAATTTATTCCATGGAGCTTGCAGGTTACTTGGAGGACCTTTGGAGGCACTACCTTTTGTAATACATCAAGTAGATCGTCGTTGACTGGTGCATCAGTCTTTTCAACATTGGTTAGTTTGAAAAGGTGGTCGGCCATGAAGTGTTGGGTGCCCTTCCTAACAACTACACGGAACCTAAATTCCTCAAGTATTAACAGCCATCTAGCGATTCGTCCGGATTTACAGGATTTATTAACAATATATAGCAGTGCTTGATGGTCTGTATAGAAAGCAAAGGTTTGGCCTAGCAAATAATGTCGCAATTGATGTATGGCATAGACCATTGCCAGTGCTTCACACTTTGTTGTGGTGTAGTTTATTTGAGCAGGCACTAGTTGTCTGCTTAAGAAACGTATGGAGAAATCTTTTCCATATTCGTTTGGTTGTGCAAGGATACCTCCTATGGCATACTTACTTGTGTCAGTATGCACATGGAATTCCTTCGTGTAGTCTAGGGAATGAAGTATGGAGCTGTGGTAAGCATTGTTTTTAATTTCTCAAAAGTTTTATACATTCCCCAGTCCATCTAGGGTCGGCCACAACTAAATAAATGAGTTTCACCTTACCGGCATAGTCGATTATGAAGACACAATAATAGTTAGTGTTCTTTCACGGTTGCAGGTAAAGGCATCTCAACTATTACAAATGAAGTCAGGAAGTCCTCCTAATCCAAAGGTCATGCCTCCAAAGGTCCTCCAAGTAAACTACAAGCTGCAAGATGCTCTCCAACTCCAAGCTAGGATGCCTCCACCTGCAAGTAAGAATCTTCAAGTCTCCATGGATCTCTCCTCCACCTGTGTCCCTAATCTTAATCACAAAGGTAGACAACAAGTGGCCTCAAGTATTCACCACCCAACCGTAGCTAGCTAGCACATGCAATCCTGCATCCAGGCTAATCTAGCACCCCCTTGCTAACCAATAACTAACCACAAGAATACCACCACACACCATAGTATACTCAAGATCCAAACCTTAATCATATTACACACAAGAAAACACTCTATACACTAGTAGCCAAACTAGAGCATAAGCATAGCAAACCAGAGAGATCTCTCTTCCCCCCTATGGCCACCCTCCTCCCCTCATATAGATGGCAAATGACACCCTCCAATACACTATGGAGTTCCATGCACAACCAATGAGAAAGAGAGGGGCCTAGGGGAGTTAAAGAGCCTTCATAGCCTTTGGAAGGTCAAGAGACTTCTTCCATAACCTATGACTCTTGGAATGCTTTTCTTGTGGGATTAGGAACTCAATGGACTCTTTAGAAGGGTGCCCTCCTACTAGGTCCCATTGCCCAAGTTGTGCTTGTATACTTTGGTCCAAGACCAATAAAGTGATATGGTTCAAGGTTGAGGCCCAAGTTTTAGAAAAACAGCCAAACACCCATGGTAATGACTTTCTAACACCTCACTAGGTTCCACACCTCCGACCAAGTCATAGACACCTACCTAACCTTATCCAAGGACACCAATCCCTTAATCTTAATGCACATATCCTTAATCCTAAGGGTACCCCTTATCCAAGGGTAACTTGATTCCAGACCTCCGAACAAGGTATAGTCACTTGTCTGCCCTTATCCAAATACACCTATCCCTAATCCTAAGGGTACCCCTTATCCAAGGGTAACTTGTCATTTCAACACTAAACGGACATATAGGGGTCACTGAAGTACAGCTAGTTACATAGGTATGTAACATTCCTTCCCCCTAAACTTAAATTTTTCTTTGTACGGAAAAATTTGAAAAATTCTTCTAGAGATTAGCCTCTTTTTTCTAGGTATCCTTTTCTTCTGATTTGCCCCTCCACTTGACTAAAGATTACTGAAGCACTCCAGTCCTTAGAGTTTTCTATCGGTCAACTATTAACAATCGCCTCGGGTTCAGGTAGTCCACTCACGGACTCATCATGAAGAAGCTCCACTAGATCTTCCACAGGGACCAGGGTTACCCCAATGCCCAATGAGGGTTTCAACTTACTAATGTGGAAAACAAGATGAATTTCAATGTTAGCTAGAAGGTCTAGTTTGTATGCGACCTTGTTTATCACTTGATAACCTTAAAAGGACCGCAATACCCAGGTGCCAACTTTGCACACTTACTAGTTTCCAAGCCCCTAGAGTGATTAGGGACCCTCAAAAACATCCAGTCATTGACTATGAATACCTTGTGCTTCCGAGATAGATCAGCATAGTGTCTTGCCCTGTCTTGGGCACATCCTATGCTATCTTTAGCCACCTGTAACATTTCTTGCATATTCGCAAGAAAATCAACTATGGCTTGCACTGTAAGGTTTTTCATGCCAACACTAAATGGTGATCGAAGTTCATAACCATACATAAGCATGAAAGGGTTGAATCTGGTCATTGAGTGGAATTTGCAAATAAAGGTGCAAAACACTCAACGACTGGATTTGGCCCTTTCATGTTTATATATGGTTATCAACCTTGATCATCGATTAGTGTTGGCATGAAGAATCTTAGGGTGCAAGCTGCACTTGATTTTCTTGCGGATATGCAAGAAATGTTACAACTGGCTAAAGATAGCATAAGAAGTGCCCAAGACAGGGCAAGGCACTATGTTGATCTATCTCAAAAGCACAAGGTATTCATGGTCAACGACTGGATGTTTTTGAGAGTCCCTAGTCACTCTAGGGGCTTGAAAACTGGTAAGTGTGCAAAGTTAACGCCTAGGTATTGTGGTCCTTTTAAGGTTATCCAAGTGATAAACAAGGTTGCATACAAACTAGACCTTCCAGCTAACATTGGAATTCATCTTGTTTTCCGCGTTAGTAAGCTGAAACCCTCGTTGGGGGTCGGGGAAACCCTGGTCCTTGTGGAAGATCTAGTGGAGCTTCTTTGAGATGAGTTTGCGAGTGGATCACCTGAACCCGAGGCGATTGTTATTAGTCGGTAGAAAACTCTAAGGAATAGAGTGCTTTGGGAATTTTTAGTCAGGCGGAGAGGCAAATCAGAAGAAAAGGATACATGGGAAAAGGAGGCTGATCTCCAGAAGAATTTTCCAATTTTTTTCCTACAAGGAAAAATTTAAGTTTAAGAGGAAGGAATGTTACATACCTATGTAACTAGCATTACTTCAGTGACCCCTATATGTCCATTTAGTGTTGGGGGCTAAATGGCAAGTTACCCTTGGATAAGAGGTACCGTAAGGTATGGAATCAAGTTACCTTTGGATAAGGGATACTCTTAGGATTAAGAGTATGTGCCTTTAGATTAAGGTACTGGTGTCCTTGGATAAGGGCAGGTAGTAGGGTATGCCTTGGTTGGAGGTATAGAACCTACGGCGTATTTATTTGAAATAGTTAGCCCAAAACTGAATCACGTTTAAGTGAGCGATTATGTGAATATACAATATACTTCCTTGCTTGATGTTGACAAACTTCTAAAACACTGGAATACTCTCCCATCCCTTCACTCTTATAGTGAGTGTGACTCGTGAGTGTGCTCTCTTTGTTGTGAGTTTTGAAGCATGCATCATGGTGCTCTAGGCACCTCACGCTTGCATCTAGATCAACCCTTGAAATTCTAAAGTGCCATTACAATCATGTCCAATCATCAAGTCTTGCATTTTCTTAAAGTTCATAATGTGTGGCCCAAAACATACCAATTGTGTGCCCCACAATGTCCCAATTGTTTATGAATATTGAAGTTCTCTCTACTCGGTGACTCAGTAACATGATCTTGGTGTGTCCTTGAAATCTATACTCCCTCCATCATGTTTAGTAATCTAGTGATAATTCCCTACAAATTTCACTTCTACTTTTATTCTTGTCATCTTGTTGTATGTTGTTTTGGAACATTGTGCATTGCAAAAGCAAAAATTATAGTCTTTACATATTTTTTACTATGGTGCTTTAAAATTTAGTGTATCACCTTTTTTTCCTACCAAGGCTTTTGCAATATTAGGGAATGGGGGATTTTGATTTCGATCTTGCTCAAAACCTAATGAATCACCTGAATAAGAATTAAAAATCAGTAGCCTAAGAACTGATACTATGTGAAAGTTTCATGCATAAAGTAACAAACCTAAATATGCCAAAATTGTCTAGACAATCCCTAACTATGAAACCTTTCAAGTGCACTTCTGTGATGCCAAAAATTTGCAAAATAACGAATATCAACCTAAATATGACATGATATGCTCGAATATGAAGATATGAGCTGGATAAATATAAATCATGAAGAGGCCTATATCATTTTTCGAGAATATAACTCCTAAAGACTTGTCTTGTATTTAAGGACAAGACCTCCAGAAGTGAAACGCTGCCTTGGATAACTTTTGCTAGGTCATCAACATGAAATGACTAAATATGAATCGACATATTAAACTAGAGTAATTTGAACTCTTAGTTAATTATACCTCTGACGGTATAATTGAACATACATTCAACCAAATTATTAACTAGACCTCTTCAAGGGAGCGACGCACTTGTAGTCTTTAAAGGTGTATTTGTTAACTTCGTAGAACATATATTGACCACACTCTTTAGTCTCAATCATCGAGAGAGAAAGAGTTTATGTATTTGTGAGAGATTGAAGACGAATTTGACGATTCCGAACAAGAATTTGTTAATAAAAACCAAGCTGACGACAAGAATATATCTATGGAGTCAACCATGCAAAAAATTCATGGCCATACCAAGGCCAGTATGACGGCAGGTATCATTCTACCAGATTCTACTGAACTAATTGACCTTGAACCTAGTAGATTTGTGCATGTTTCAGAATCACTTTGAGAGATATGCTACATAAGAGAGAGAAAATCGTCGGATTTTAAAACTCCAATCGAGTTTTTGGTCTGCCCACACAACTCCGATGACTTGACCTCACTAGTAATGTATGTAGTTAACTGGAAGTTGGGTAGCCGCAACGCGTGGGGTCCATACTTCAAGATTCTATTTTCTACCATTAACTAACATAACTTCTCATGTAAATGCAAATCGTATTGCACATCAAAGTTTTCTTTCCATCTACTCAAAGCGTTCACATCAATGAAAAACAGTCTTATCGATCTGAAAATCATGGCAAGAAACTTTGAATATTTTGGATCACAATGAGCGTCAACGTGAATCTAAATTTTTGCAATTCTGAAAATACGGAGTGTGTTGGATCAAATTGAGCAGTAAGGTTGTTTCAAACTTTTGCAATTCAAAAATTTGCGATTTCAACACACATCTATTGAAAAAATATTTTGCTTATTTTGCTCATAACTGCGAAGCATTGATTTTGCATATCAAGCAAGAAACATGGAGTGTGATGGATCAAAAAGAGCGCCAAGGTCATTTCAAACTTTTCCAATTATTATTATTTTTTAATTAAGACAAGTTTTAATAGCTTACAAGATATATAACAAGTTGGTTTTCTACTAGATTAATCTATCGATTATTAAGATGTCTAAATGTCATCTCCATATTGATCTTCCCACAGAATATGCTCCACTGTCGAGAAAAAATCTGAAAGGATCCACCTTACCAGCTCACCAAAGGATGGAAGACATGAAACATTGTGATCTATGGGTTGATGGAAGTTTGTATCCAATCGATCCAAGCTCAATGCAACATCCAAATTTTAGATCGGTCACACAACTCATACTGTTTTTGTGTGAAAGACACAATGGTCTATTGGGCTATTGTGAAAGATTGAAAAGTTATGGCATTAGTAATTCAATGAAAAAAATCCATTGTTTTGGAAAACATGTTGAATGGTTTGCTTATTGACTACCGAGAAAGAGAAACTATTTTTTTGCAAACAAAAGAAGAGAATGAAATGTTGAAGATAGATAATTCTCATTTGCAAGATATTATATTAAACCTTAACCAAGAAACTGACAATATGAAACTAATTGTACAAACATTGCGTACCTCATATTGTCAAATAAATGTAGAAGTAGACACATTATGGAAGAAAATACTGAACAATAAGCGATAAAGAGTTATTTTAAAAAGTATTGATGAGCTTTTAACAAGTGGGAGTCAACGGAAAAAAAGAATATATGCTTTCAAGTAAGATTATGTTTTAAACTATTCATGTGTTTTGTTTCATCTAGTACTCAATGGTTGTGAATTGTTTTTTTTTTCTAAATCTTATTTTTCTTTTGTAGATCAGCTTTAGTCACCAATGAAAATCTGAAAGACAAGAACATGATTGGAAAGTCTTTGAGTGCAGTACTTACAGCCAAGTCAACAACGAGTCTACTTGATAATCAACGATATTCTCGAATCAAGTCCAAGATTGCAGAGGCCCTTATGGGCTAAGTCAGCAAGATCATTGACTGAAAATTGATACAAGGGGCATGTGATTATTCTGGTATTATCAAGGATGCATATGACACGATGTTTAAAATTATCAAAGAGGCATTTGGACAAGTACATATAACTTTCAAATCAAATTAGAGAGGGATGTGTTAAACAGGGGTTTGCAAAACATCATTGGTATTCCTTACCATATAAATAAAATTTATAACTCAAAACATGGCTTTTTGTCATGTGATTCTACCAACAATATGCTTGTAGATCTGAATCATTTACTGAGATTTATTGTAAAGTTTTATGGAATCACAAATGAAAGTGTTGAAAAATTGATATTAGTTCTCAAGTTAGATGAATCAGAAGTAATAAAGGGACAAAAGCTGGAAAAGGTTAGTGTTACAATTATGAATGGAACATTAAGCAATACGATAAACTCGGAGAGTCTTGATTTCAGTGTGCAGTCCGAAAATAATATTTGGTGGTTGGCAGCTTTCTAGGTTTAAATCTATTCTATTGAGTACTAGCAACTAATTCATTTCAAGAATTAATGGTTGTGTTTTAAGCTAATATTGTTCTGTTATTATAGGTTTGAGTTCAATTCTCCTAAAATAGTTTTGTGTTTCAAGCAGGTTTTAAAAGAAGATCATGACATACTATTTTGGATTTTTATTAAAACAGAATATCCAGAGATAATTAAGAATCATATGAGCGACACACCACTCAATATTCCTAGAATAGGTGATTTTAAGGTGGAATGGCATTTGGCTGGAGGCCTGAAGTCGTTGAAGTGCATGTTCAACGTCTCACATGGAGCAAATTCAAAACATCCATGTCTCTATTGCATGAAAACTACACATGACATGTCGAAGAGCACAAGAGTTTCAAGGGATATAGAAGATCCGACTTGGAAACCAGTATTACCGATTCCGCTTAAAAATGTTCACATTTGTACACTACATGGAGAGGTTAGAATTATCGAAAAATTGATATACCTTCATATTTGGTTTGCTTGGAATACTAAGCCAGAGTCATTAGCCAAAAAGGCAATAGCTCGATTGGAAGAAGTTTTATCAAAAGCGGGACTTCATAAAGGACATGTTAAAATACAAAAGGACGAGAAGCTTTCAAGAATAACGGGAAACATCCCATGCAAACCAAGTATAGGAGGATCCAAAGCTCGTCATTTCTTATCAAATCATTCCGCAAAACCAACTAAAATCCAGTACTCAATTTGGATAGATGTACTCAATGCCACAAAGGATTTTGAAGAAAAAGAAACAATGAGGATTAAAAAAGTTGAAGTCTAGACAAAGCTTGACAACATGGTCAAATTGCTCAGAAAAGATAAACTATCTGATACTGATGTCCTACTAATTGAGAAATCAACAATTGAGTTTGTGGATGCACTTAAAGACGTTTGGGATAAAAATATTTGTATCTCTGATATTGCAGCACATTTTACGACATCATGCATCATTTCTTGCAAAAGCTTACGATAGTCTAAGTATTTGGTCATCACAAGGAATGGAGAAATCGCATTGGCAAGCCAGAGCAGCATTTCATCAAAATACACAACATGGTGGAACATCTCGAAAAAATAGTTATATCATCCAGCTATTTCAATGGTTCTACAGGCATATTCAAATTCGATATAAAACTAGATCAACAAATTATCAAAAATTTAGAAAGGCGTATGAATTTATAGACGAAAATAATATTGATGCAAGACTCAACCCATAGTAAATTTCATGATATCAGACGAAAAAAATATATGTATTATATCGTATCATGTGTAGTACAATGCAAGGCAAAATCATTGTTTCTCTTTGTCTTTAATGATCAGCTTTGTTATGTGGTCATGAAGAAATTTTTTTCTATTATATGGATCTAGAAAATCAATCGATCTTCTTTTGCTCAAGTCAATGTATCCAAAGAAAACAGCTAAGGAGGAAGACCTTTTTGAAACTTCTTCAGCTACATAGCCAAATACTTTTATGGCAATGTCTCTATTCACAAAAATAATTTTATATGTATTTGGAGGGTATTTATGCCCGTTCGAGAAATAGGATAACGCTTTAATTGCCATTATTATTCGTCCTCCCTCAAATCAAGAACATCTCCAACATCATTTAATGAGAGGTATGTGACACTATTCATGTAATACACTGGCAAATCGAGGAGAGTCTTGGTTTTGTCATATGGATTCATGTCAGATAAGGAAGAAATGGACAATGCACGAGACTCGGTTGGGTCGTACATTGAAGCCAATCTTGCCTCCTCGTCAGAACCCAAGGCGTCATCAAAAATAGCTGACTCTAATATCATAGAAGTAGTTGATGATGAGGCACCCTCAATGCTAAGCCTCGCAGTTCTTGTCTCATCAAGAATAAGAGCACAAAGATAAAAGACAAAGTCCATGCCTTCCTACAAAAAATGACATGATCGATTGTGCTGGTCACAATGGACCACATGTTTAAAATCACTCACGATTTTCGTGAATCGTCGGTTGTGGCTTTGCTTTGAAGATGGCTGGGCAAGTACTAGGTCATGGAAATGGATGAATCGTAGATTATCCATGATCAACATAGACTGATTTAGACTATCATAATACTCCTTATACAACACTGGAAAATATGATTTATGTTCTGATCCAAACCTCTCAATATCAAAAGACATATTGAAATATGTCTTATAGTGACCTATGTAGTTACCAACACCGGATTGAACGAGGAAGGCGTGCAAAGCAGAATCAAAAGTATTAGAGGATGACGCGGCCATCTCGATAGTATGACCAATATGGCCGAGTATTGCTACGACGTGGGGTGGCAGGGAGTCAGAAGACAATCAGGACTTCCTCGCGTGATGGCGATATTGGCGAATGACCTGATATCGGAACGACGCGAGGGATCTTAGATCATCTAGAATCTCCGAAAGATTCTCGCATGGTAGCGATACTGCAAAGAAATAGAATTGTTCACACACTGTGAGATACAGGGAGTAAAAATCCAAAACTTAGCAAAATGTTTTAACTGATCAAACAACATTTATATAGCTAAAACCAAGAAAATCCAAGCCGTACACTCGTCGATCCAACAACGGATCAAATCTATGGTGCGTAGTACAACCGTCCACACGTGCAAGACTACACGTGCTACAATACACGTCAATCTGCCATTCGCCCACGTGTCCACACGTGCCAGAACACACATCACTAAACCATTGGACCATGTGGACACACGTGCGGATACAGAGGTGTAGATCCCACACGTCAGGTACTGATTGGGCCACGTGACCACACGTGCAAGCTATACGTGGGATCCCACACGTGTTGATCCAGAAGTGCAATTTCACACATGTGTATACAGACATGTGGTTCCACATGTCAGCTATTGACTGGGCCACGTGTCGTTGGTATTCACACGTGCCAATTTTTCTCCCCGATATAAGTCCATTCTCGCAGATTGTACAGGATTTTGCATAATTTGCTAGGACGTTTGATTGCATCCATATGAAATGCATTCGTGATATCGCCATCACACGAGGGACCTCTTCCCCATGCCCGTTCCTTACACCCTCTCGCATCGTAGCGATATCAGCTTGACCTCCCCAGTATCGCCATCACACGAGCCCCTACCTCTCCCCGCCTGACTCTACCACTCTCTCGCGTCGTAGCGATATCACGGTTAGAGTTCTCAGTGTCTCTTTTGATGTGTCTCTGTCCTCGTGTAGTATAGATATTCGGCCTCAATGGCTCTGACAAAGCAAACCGCTAGGCTTACCAGTTTTGTTCAATCGTCCCGTCTCCAGACATCTGAACCCGTACGTCCGCAAAAACGCGGTAGACCTAGCCGTCCATGGTTGAGGGACATCAGGGCCTTGCAGAGGAGCACCAAACTTCTGATCCCGAAAGCAGCCTTCTACCGGGCCGTGAGAGAGGTTACACAAGACATGACCACCCATCTGCCCTATGTAGTGAGGTGGAATATCACTGCATTGGAGGCCCTTCATACTACATACGAGGATTTCTAGAGAAAATTGTTTGAGGATTCGATGCTGTGCTCCATTCATGTCAAGAGGGTGACACTGATGCCCAAGGACATGCTTCTTGTCATGAGGTTTCGAAACCCCTATGACAACATTTTTAAGTCTGGATTCACACAGAGACAAGTTCCTCTTGAAAGGGGGCCTATCCCACCCCGCAAAAAGAGAAAGCATGCACAGCCCAAGCGTTCGCAACCCAAGCCCAGGTCTCCTAGCTCTTCACCCTCACCTCCTTCCATTAGAAAAGATCTGGCTAGTACGTTCGCAATTCCACTAGTTGAGAGTCCTCCCATAACCCCTGATTTTCAACTGCACGATTCTCCTTCTATACATGAGAATGACCTAAATACAGTGGTAGACATGATTGTTTCTAATGTTGATGCAACTGCTAAAGACTTGCACATTAGACTTCCGAATGAACCTAAAGGCGCATTTTTTGATTCTGAGAGGTACATTGATTTTGACCTGTATATAGCCAAGAAAATAGATGATCTGAAAGGGGAGTTTATGGTTTGTATAGACAATATTAATTTTGCAATGCATATCAAAGACCCGCATTGTAGGAAGCTAAAAGAGAAGACCTCATATATCTCAGACACAGTAGTTGAATCTCCTTGTGCATACTATCTACATAAATATACATATACAGTCACGAAGGAGATTTTTGTTGTATCTCCATTTTTTGGACATTTGTTGAATAAATAGAGAAAAGCCAGAAGGCTCTTCAGGCACACCAGCAAAGAGGCATCAATGTTCATCATCCCAACTATTCAAAGTAAGATAGTTTCTTCTTGTAATATATGTTTTTAGTAAGATTTTTTTTTTGGAAACTCTTATAGATTCTAGTAATTCATTGCTTGTCTCTTTCTGGCAGCAAACATTTGAGTGTGCACGTCATATCCATGAAAGTGGATTCGACTGGAAGCTGCACACCTGTGTGCATGACAATGAATTCTTTGCATGCCACCCATTCCATGATTAAATCCATGTACAAAAGGATGGTGGAGCTTGTAAATACCAACATAGAGGTTGTTGATGCAAAGGTAAAAGGAATCTTTTTACATATTTTATTTGCATGATGGCATGTAGTTTAGAATTATATTGAATTATAATTTAACAATTTTCGCTGTGATTTCTCAATCTTCGCAACAAGACAATGCTTTCAGCTGTGGATGGTATTCAATCTGGAATATTAAATCGTTCTTGGTTTGGTATATGGTGCAACCTCCAGATGCTAGTATCCGTGAAGTATTTTTTTCAATGTTTCAGTATCCTGATGATATATTAACTTCAGAGATCTGCACTTTCAAGTCATTAAACTTTTTATTAAGGTCAGCCATATTACTCTTCCAAAGCTTTTCAACTTTAGAAGTTGATGATTCATCCTCAACAACTTTCGTGACATCCTTTGTTTAGTTCGTCATTTATTCTTTCTCTCTCCTTTGTCAGCTTTTGATTCTGATGAATCACTGCTTTCAGATTCCGAGCTTGAAGAACTGGTACTTGAATCAAAATTAAAATCTTCATCGTTGTCACTAGAATCAGTCTTCGACTTTTGAGATTTCTTAGTCGATCATCGCTTTCGTGCTAGTTTCGAGGTCTCAAAATTTTTGGCACTAGATATTATTGCTGCTAAGGAGGTCATGTCCCCTTGTCTACAATACCGATCAATCTTTGGTAGTAAACCAGCCAAAAACCATTCAATCTGCATATCCATGGGATATACATCGGTTAGTTTTCCTATGAGATTTTTTACCTTACATGTATATTTGTGGAGAGATTCTTTACTCTTCTTCTGAACATTGTTCAAATGTCCAAGAATTCTAGATTTGTAACCGATCTCTCTAAACTGGTTCAAAAATGCATCTTTCAGCAAGTACCAGGTTCCTACACGGCCTGGTTCAACTTGGCTGTACCAGATGCGCGTCTGCTTTCTTAGCAGACCAGGGAAAATTCGTAGTTTGTCTACGTCAGTTCCCTTGTTATTTGCATTAGCGATTTACTTGAATTGTGAGACATAGCTATGTGCATCATCAGAAGAAGTCTCTTTAAAATAATCGTATTTGATTTTAGAGATAGAAATGAAACGTGCAGCAGGACCCTCCATACCGAAGCTAATTAGGAGTTCAAGTAACTGGGCAGTGATTTCGTCTAGATTTCTTCGACTAGTACTCTCACTTTGTCTTCGTAAAAATTCCTCTCTAAGCTTACGGTATCATTTTGATCTGGATTCTCTATCTGACATACACTAGAGATGAAGATCGATTTGTCAGATTTCTTATAACTTTTCTAAACTCTCCCTAGCAACGGCGCCAAAAATTGGTATATGTCGTACTATACCAACATAGTTAATATAGATTTTATAGTAAATAATGTCGTTCCTACAGAGGACACCATTAGAAAGTTATGTTTTTGGTACAATTATGGCAAGTGGTTTTGAGTGTTATTATGGTTGTCGACAGACATTAAAAAGTAACCAGTAGTACTTATGTTTGGGATGGGTAATGTTAATAAATTCATAACAACAATCTGGCCTCTACCGAATCGAATGAAGAGCATTCTACAGATGAGATGTTATCAGAGTAGTACAATAGTACTACACTCTGGCTGATTAAGGTGTCAACAGAGAACCGAGAATTGTTCAATGTATTCACGACTGTGCAGACAATTAATTAATCACGTTCGCGAACTATTTGTTTCTAGACAGAAGTCCTCAACAACTAAAGTCCAACTTAATGGTTAAAGAACACGAAGAGTTTTGGAATACGTTAGAAACTTATGTCAATGCCAATCAAGAAAACATATCAAAGACTCAATTTTTCAGACAGGGACTGTCATCTCATGTGCATACATACAGCTTTATTCAATAATCGTGCTAGACTGTACCAAAGATAGTCGTCATTCGAGTGCTGAAAAGAAAGTATTCGCGAAAGACGAATAAGATATTTTTAAAGACAGTTCTTTAAAGCATGCTTTACGAAAACACAACAAACGACTGTAATGCACTAGAGCGTCTATCTGATCAAAGAGTAATTCATGAAATGCGTTAGAGATTGTTAGCAGACTCAAGATCACTCACACTCAGCAGTGCGCAGAACAGAGATAAGAGAGAATAACTCACAGAACTCTATTCACTTCTTCAATCTCTTACATAAGCATAAACTCTTCTCTCTCGATGATCAAGACTGAAGTGTGAGATCTATATATGTTCTATGGGGCGAACAAGCACACCTCTAAGACAACAGGTGCGTCGCTCCCGCGAAAGGGTCTAGTTAACAATTAGACTGAAAATACGTTCAACTATACCATAGGAGGTATACTAAACTATGAGTTAAAGTTACTCTAGTTTATCATGTCTTTTCATATCTAGTCATTTTGTATGGACGACCTAGTAAAGGTTGTCCAAGACAATGTCTTTTCTTTTTAAAGCTCTTCTCCTAAATTACAAGGCAAGTACTTAGGAGATATATTCCCGAAAAATGACTTAGGCCTCTTCATGATTCATATCTTCATTTTCAAGTATATCATGCCATATTTATGCTGATATTCAATATTTAACATTTTTGTGGCAGCACATGAAGCGTGCTCAGTATGATGGCAATTCTGTTGAAAATCAGAATTCAAAATGAACTTTGAAGAGTGCCATTGACTCACTATCTCTGTTGGAAGCTTGAGATATCTTGGCTATGGGGTGCTTAATTATCTCTACTCTATGAATTAGAACCCAGTTTTCCTTGCAAGATATTTGGAGAGCTAACCATTTAATCACATTATAGTTGTTGAGGAATTGAACGTTGACTTCCAAAATACTGAAGGATTATTGCTGATTTTCAAAAGAGAGTTGAGAGATGTGATTATTAACATTGCTACCTCTATAATACATCTGACCATCCATGCTACTACTTTGCAAGCCTTTGCTACGCCTATGAGTATTAGATATGAACGAAAGCCATCACTAAGCTAGTTGTCAAGTCAGATACTCAGCTAACTGAGTCTTCACAACCATGAAAAGTGAGCTTGCAACTATTGTCTAAAGTTGATCTATCAACTATCATTGAGAAGTCACTGATTTATTGTCAATGAGAGCCCTCATGGTTGTTCTAGTTGAGAGCAGTTCTCTCCTAGCAAAGGACAAAGAATAGTGACAAACATAGTAGAATCAATTGAAGCATTTATGACTAGAACTTCTTCACTTTCCGACTACATGCATATGCACTCTGAAATAGGTATGGCTTTATCTATTTTCAGTTCGTTTCATCTATGTCATTTTCCGTAATCATTTATTTTTGGTATGCACTTCGAATTCCTGTCGATTGGAGTATGTTTGGTTGTAATTATGCTAGTTTTCATACCAGTTAACGAATGGGTTTGTAGTGTATTAGTGAATTGATTAATATTGTAAATCATAGTTGATCTAAATATTCATTCTGCGTGTTTGAAACAATTGTAAGAGGTTAATTGCTATGTAGTACTATATGTCATATATAGTATATTTGATGTTTTTGTCATAGTCTCCACACTGAAGTAAGAATTCGTATCATGATTTTAGCTTTTTTCTATTTTTTACCAATGTCGAAATCCCGACACATTTAAAATCCATCAGATTTTGAAGGAAAAAAAGAAAAAAAAGTGTCGGATTCCAACAGCGAAGTGGCGAAACAAAAAAAATAGAATTTCTTTTTTGTTGGAATTCGATATCCACGTGGAAAAAAATGGGAAAAAAAAAAATTTCACGGTTTTTCTTTTTGCCACGTGGACATCGGATTTCGACGGCCTGGCCACGTGGACGTTGTAATCCGATGTCCAAATGGCAAAAACAAAAAAATAAAATCATTTTTTTGTTTTGTCGGAATTCGATATCCACGTGGAAAAAAAAATGGAAATTTTTTTTTTACGATTTTTTTTTCTCTTTCTAATGAAATGATACTTAATTTTTATATGCTTAGTGCATGCATGAAATACAGGATTTTTAGCTAGCTGTATAGCGCTCTGGCTCTCACATCTGATCACAGTAGGCTTATTCTGTAGAATTCCAATGTCTTCTAACATTCTTTTTAGCCAAACTGCTTCCGGCGTAGCTGAGCATAGTCCTTTGTATTCTACTTCTATAGTAGAAAGAGCAATTGTGTCATGTTTCTTACTTGACCAAAAAAATACACCATTACCAACATGAAATACATAACCTGTGGTAGATCTACTATCATCAATATAGCCTGCCCAATCTGAATCAACAAAGCTCTATAAAACTGGTAAAATATGTTGCCTCTCATACAACAATCCATTGGTTAACGTGCCATTCACATAACGAAGAATTCTCTTTGCTGCTTTCTAGTGAATCTGTCTAGGAGTAGCCATGAATTGACTTACAAGGCTTACAACATAACTTACGTCAGGACGAGTAGTTGTGAAATAAATCAGCGAACCAACTAATTGACGAAATAAAGTGGTATCAACTAGTGCACTCTAATCCTGGTTAGATAGTTTCTTACCAAGTCCATAGGTGTGGATACTGGCTTGTTATCGCACATTTTGAAACACTTCAAAATCTCATTCACATACTTTGTTTGTATTAGTGCGATGCTACTGCAATCTTGCCATACTTCCACTCCCAAACAGTAGTGCATCAAACCAAAATTAGTCATATCAAAACTAGCAAATAAGTCCTTGATTGCACCAATCAAATCATGATCATTTTCTGTGATTATGAGGTCATCTACGTACAGCACAATCAGTGTGATACTAGAGTCACAAGCAAAGTAGTAAAGATTGAAATCTGAAGAAGTGCGCATCAAACCTCTAGATAGGAGATGCTCATCAAAGTGGCTATACCAAGCACGTGGTGCTTGCTTCAATCCATATAAAGCTTTCTTCAACTTACATACTTTGTCTTCCATGCCATGTACCACAAAGCCACTAGGTTGTTCTATGTACACTTCTTCTTCAAGCTTACCATTCAGGAATGCGGACTTTACGTATTTGTGTCGATTCCATCCAAACAACGTCGCCAAAGCAATCACCATGCAAAGTGTATTCCACTTAGCCACAGGAGCGAAGGTCTCTTTGTAGTCAATGAGCATATAGCGGACATCGGATCATGACGGATACTATAGATGTTGGAATCTGACATCTGTGACCGAATTTTCAAAGCCTCGTCATTTTTCTAGGGCTTTCTTATTTTTTATTATTGTAGGAGATTGTTGGAGATCGGCTTTTGGCGCTTCTTCTCAACTCTATCAATTTCATTTGTCTCATTCCAAGTACAATTCTTTTGTTTTGTTATGTACAACTAAGATTTTTTCTTTTAGAACTTTTTCTTGTACACTATCTTCCTTAAATTGTATATTTTGGGTAACTAAACACAAATATGTGTCTTAGTGATTTATGATCATGAGCGAATGAGAGAGGAAGAGAAGGATGTGTGTGAGAGACAGAGAAAGCAAGAAAAATATAGATAGAAAAGTTTGATTTAATATTATGTTCTTTGTAAATTTTAGGGTTTAGATTTAATGCTATGTTCTTTGTGAAATAGTGTGAGACTGAGAACTCTTGAGGTTTGAATGAAGATCATAAATAGCTCCACCATCAAAGATGTAGAGCTACCACTTTTTCTCATTGATTGATCCAGTATGGCTCTCTTGTTGCTACTCCCCATCGAGCCATAAAGGGTAATCCATCGTTGCCTGATACATGTAAAATGAGATATCAACTAGAGAAAACTAGTGAAGCGTGTTCAGTATGATGGCAATTCTGTTGAAAATCAGAACTCAAAATGAACTTTGCAAAGTGTCATTGACTCACTATCTCTGTTGAAAGCTTGAGATATCTTGGCTATAGGGTGCTCAATTATTTCTACTCTATGAGTTAGAACCCAGTTTTCCTTGCAAGATATTTGGAGAGCTGGCCTACCATCGTTGGTAGATGAGTGAGTCATCTAACCATTCAATCACATTATAGTCGTTGAGAAATTGAACGTTGACTTTCAAAATACTGAAGGATCATTGTTGATTTCCAAAAGAGAGTTGAGAGATGTGATTATTAACATCACTACCTCTATAATACATCTGACCATAGTTGTTACTACTTTGCAAGCCTTCACTAGAGTATTAGATATGAAGGAAAGCCATCATTAAGCTAGTTGTCAGATCAGAGACTCGGCTAACAGAGCCTTCACGACCATGAAAAGGGAGCTTGCAACTGTTGTCTAAAGTTGATCTATAAACGACCATTGAGAAGTCACTGATTTATTGTCAATGGGAGCCCTCATGGTTGTTCTAGTTGAGAGCAGTTCTGTCCTAGCAAAAGACAAAAGCAAAGTGACAAACATAGTAGAATCAATTGAAGCATTCATGACTAGCACTTCTTCGCTTTCCGGCTACATGCATATGCACTCAGAAATAGGTATGGCTTTATCTATTTTGAGTTCGTTTCATTTAGGTCATTTTTTGTAGTCATTTATTTTTCCTATGCACTTCGAATTCCTGCCGATTGGAGTCTGTTTCGTTGCACTTATGCTAGTTTCCATACCAGTTAATGAATGAGTTCGTAGTGTATTAGTGACTTGATTAATATTGTGAATCATAGTTGATCTAAATATTCATTCTGCGTGTTTGAAACGATTATAAGAGGTTAATTGCTATGTAATACTATATGCCATATATAGTATATTTGATGTTCTTGTCATAATCTCCACACTGAAGTTAGAATTCGTATCATGATTTTAGTTTTTTTCTACTTTTTAGCAGTGTCGAAATCCCGACACATTTAGAATCCATCAGATTTCGAAGGAAACAAAAAAAGTGTCGAATTCCGACGGCCATGTGGCAAAACAAAAAAATGGAATTTTTTTTTTGTCGAAATCCAATATCCACGTGAAAAAAGAAAACGGGACGTGGACGTCGTAATCCGACATCCACGTGGCAGATAAAGAGAAAAGTAAATTTTTTTTTTCAAATTTTATTTTTCCACGTGGACGTCCACGTGGCAAAAAAAAAGGAAATTTTTTTTTTCAAGTTTTTTTTTCCACGTGGACGGCAGATTTCGATGTGCACGTGGCAGAAAGAAAAATTTCAAGTTTTGTTTTTTATTTCCACGTGGACATCGGATTCCGACGTCCACGTGGCCGGTTGTCGAAAAAATGTTTTTACCGACCGGTTGTCGATTTTGGGCTTGGCATCGAATTCCAACGGATTTCAGATGTGACGGATTTCGATGACCTTATTGCGACGTGTTTTTCGACGCCCATGTCGATTCAAGAAAAAAATTAAAACGCGATTTCACGTTAGAAATCCCGTCAAAAATTGCGACAATTCTTGTGGTGTTAATGCACTATGTCTATTTCATTAGATAACAACTTCTTTCTAATGAAATGATACTTAATTTTTATATGCCTAGTGCATGCATGAAATATAAGATTTCTAGCTAGCTGTATAGCACTCTGGCTCTCACATCTGATCACAGTAGGCTTATTATGCCGAATTTCAAATAACTTTTTCTTGTACACTATCTTCCTTGTATTGTATATTTTGTGTAGTTAAACACAAATATGTGTCTTAGTGATTTATGATCATGAGCGAATGAGAGAGGAAGAGAAGGATGTGTGTGAGAGACAGAGAGAGCAAGAAAAATATAGATAGAAAAGTTTGATTTAATATTATGTTCTTTGTAATTTTAGGGTTTAGATTTAATGTTATGTTTTTTGTGAAATAGTATGAGACTGAGAGCTCTTGAGATTTGAATGAAGATCATAAACAACTCCACCATCAAAGATGTAGAGCTACCACTTTTTCTCACTGATTGATCCATTATGGCTCTCTTGTTGCTACTCCCCATCGAGGCATGAAGGGTAATCCATCGTTGCCTGATACATGTAAAATGAGATATCAGCTAGAGAAAACTAGTGAAGCGTGTTCAGTATGATGGCATTTCTGTTGAAAATCAGAATTCAAAATGAACTTTGAAGAGTGTCATTGACACACTATCTCTGTTGAAAGCTTGAGATATCTTGGCTATGGGGTGCTCAATTATTTCTACTCTATGAGTTAGAACCCAGCTTTCCTTGCAAGATATTTGGAGAGTTGGCCTACCATCGTTGGTAGATGAGTGAGTCATCTAACCATTCAATCACGTTATAGTCGTTGAGAAATTGAACGTTGACTTTCAAAATACTGAAGGATCATTGTTGATTTCCAAAAGAGAGTTGAGAGATGTGATTATTAACATCGCTACCTCTATAATACATCTGACCATAGTTGTTACTACTTTGCAAGCCTTCACTAGAGTATTAGATATGAAGGAAAGCCATCATTAAGCTAGTTGTCAGATCAGAGACTCGGCTAACTGAGCCTTCACGACCATGAAAAGGGAGCTTGCAACTGTTGTCTAAAGCTGATCTATAAACGACCATTGAGAAGTCACTGATTTATTGTGATTGGGAGCCCTCATGGTTGTTCTAGTTGAGAGCAATTCTGTCCTAGCAAAAGACAAATAGAATCAATTGAAGTATTCAAGACTAGCACTTCTTCGCTTTTCGGCTACATGCATATGCACTCAGAAATAGGTATGGCTTTATCTATTTTCAGTTCGTTTCATTTATGTCATTTTTCGTAGTCATTTATTTTTCCTATGCACTTCGAATTCCTGCCTATTGGAGTCTGTTTCGTTGCACTTATGCTAGTTTCCATACCAGTTAATGAATGGGTTCGTAGTGTATTAGTGATTTGATTAATATTGTGAATCATAGTTGATCTAAATATTCATTCTGCGTGTTTGAAACGATTGTAAGAGGTTAATTGCTATGTAATACTATATGTCATATATAGTATATTTGATGTTCTTGTCATAATCTCCACACTGAAGTTAGAATTCGTATCATGATTTTAGTTTTTTTCTACTTTTTAGCAGTGTCAAAATTCCGACACATTTAAAATCCATCAGATTTCGAAGGAAACAAAAAAAGTGTCCAATTCCGACGGCCACGTGGCAAAACAAAAAAATGGAATTTTTTTTTTGTCGAAATCCGATATCCACGTAGAAAAAAAAAAACGGGACGTGGACGTCGTAATCCGACATCCACGTGGTAGATAAAAAAAAAAGTAAATTTTTTTTTTCAAATTTTAGTTTTCCACGTGGACGTCCACGTGGCAAAAAAAAAAAAAAAAAAATTTTCAAGTTTTTTTTTCCACGTGGACGGCGGATTTCGACGTGCACGTGGCAGAAAGAAAAATTTCAGGTTTTTTTTTTTTTCCCACGTGGACATCGGGTTTTGACGTCCACGTGGCCGGTTGTCGGAAAAATGTTTTTACCGACCGGTTGTCGATTTTGGGCTTGGCATCAGATTCCAACAGATTTTAAATGTGATGGATTCCGACGACCTTATTGCGATGTGTTTTTCGACGCCCATGTCGATTCAAAAAAAAAAATAAAACGCGATTTCACGTCAGAAATCCAGTCGAAAATTGCGGCAATTCTTTTGGTGTTAATGCACATGTCTATTTCATTAGATAACAACTTCTTTCTAATGAAATGATACTCAATTTTCATATGCCTAGTGCATGCATGAAATATAGGATTTTTAGCTAGTTGTATAGCACTCTGGCTCTCACATCTGATCACAGTAGGCTTATTATGCCGAATTTCAAATAACTTTTTCTTGTACACTATCTTCCTTGTATTGTATATTTTGTGTAGTTAAACACAAATATGTGTCTTAGTGATTTATGATCATGAGCGAATGAGAGAGGAAGAGAAGGATGTGTGTGAAAGACAGAGAGAGCAAGAAAAATATAGATAGAAAAATTTGATTTAATATTATGTTCTTTGTAAATTTTAGGGTTTAGATTAAGTGTTATGTTCTTTGTGAAATAGTGTGAGACTGAGAGCACTTGAGGTTTGAATGAAGATCATAAACAACTCCACGATCAAAGGTGTAGAGCTACCACTTTTTCTCACTGATTGATCCAATATGGCTCTCTTATTGCTACTCCTCATCGAGCCATAAAGGGTAATCCATCGTTGCCTGATACATGTAAAATGAGATATCAGCTAGAGAAAACTAGTGAAGCGTGTTCAGTATGATGGCATTTTTGTTGAAAATCAGAATTCAAAATGAACTTTGAAGAGTGTCATTGACACACTATCTCTGTTGAAAGCTTGAGATATCTTGGCTATGGGGTGCTCAATTATTTCTACTCTGTGAGTTAGAACCCAGCTTTCCTTGCAAGATATTTGGAGAGTTGGCCTACCATCGTTGGTAGATGAGTGAGTCATCTAACCATTCAATCACGTTATAGTCGTTGAGAAATTGAACGTTGACTTTCAAAATACTGAAGGATCATTGTTGATTTCCAAAAGAGAGTTGAGAGATGTGATTATTAACATCGCTACCTCTATAATACATCTAACCATAGTTGTTACTACTTTGCAAGCCTTCACTACGCCTATGAGTATTAGATATGAAGGAAAGCCATCATTAAGCTAGTTGTCAGATCAGAGACTCGGCTAACTGAGCCTTCACGACCATGAAAAGGGAGCTTGCAACTGTTGTCTAAGGCTGATCTATAAACGATCATTGAGAAGTCACTGATTTATTGTCAATGGGAGCCCTCATGGTTGTTCTAGTTGAGAGCAGTTCTGTCCTAGCAAAAGGCAAAAGCAAAGTGACAAACATATTAGAATCAATTGAAGCATTCATGACTAGCACTTCTTCGCTTTCCGGCTACATGCATATGCACTCAGAAATAGGTATGGCTTTATCTATTTTTAGTTCGTTTCATTTATGTCATTTTTCGTAGTCATTTATTTTTCCTATGCACTTCGAATTCCTGCCTATTGGAGTTTGTTTCGTTGCACTTATGCTAGTTTCCATACCAGTTAATGAATGGGTTCGTAGTGTATTAGTGACTTGATTAATATTGTGAATCATAGTTGATCTAAATATTCATTCTGCGTGTTTGAAATGATTGTAAGAGGTTAATTGCTATGTAATACTATATGCCATATATAGTATATTTGATGTTCTTGTCATAATCTCCACACTGAAGTTAGAATTCGTATCATGATTTTAGTTTTTTTCTACTTTTTAGCGTGCTCAGTATGATGGCAATTATGTTGAAAATCAGAATTCAAAATGAACTTTGAAGAGTGCCATTGACTCACTATCTCTGTTGGAAGCTTGAGATATCTTGGCTATGGGGTGCTTAATTATCTCTACTCTATGAATTAGAACCCATTTTTCCTTGCAAGATATTTGGAGAGCTAACCATTTAATCACATTATAGTTGTTGAGGAATTGAACGTTGACTTCCAAAATACTGAAGGATTATTGCTGATTTTCAAAAGAGAGTTGAGAGATGTGATTATTAACATTGCTACATCTATAATACATCTGACCATCCATGCTACTACTTTGCAAGCCTTTGCTACGCCTATGAGTATTAGATACGAACGAAAGCCATCACTAAGCTAGTTGTCAAATCACATACTCAGCTAACTGAGTCTTCACGACCATGAAAAGTGAGCTTGCAACTATTGTCTAAAGTTGATCTATCAACGATCATTGAGAAGTCACTGATTTATTGTCAATGAGAGCCCTCATGGTTGTTCTAGTTGAGAGCAGTTCTCTCCTAGCAAAGGACAAAGAAAAGTGACAAACATAGTAGAATCAATTGAAGCATTTATGACTAGAACTTCTTCACTTTCCGACTACATGCATATGCACTCTGAAATAGGTATGGCTTTATCTATTTTCAGTTCGTTTCATCTATGTCATTTTCCGTAATCATTTATTTTTGGTATGCACTTCGAATTCCTGTCGATTGGAGTATGTTTGGTTGTAATTATGCTAGTTTTCATACCAGTTAACGAATGAGTTTGTAGTGTATTAGTGACTTGATTAATATTGTAAATCATAGTTGATCTAAATATTCATTCTGCGTGTTTGAAACAATTGTAAGAGGTTAATTGCTATGTAGTACTATATGTCATATATAGTATATTTGATGTTTTTGTCATAATCTCCACACTGAAGTAAGAATTCATATCATGATTTTAGCTTTTTTCTATTTTTTACCAATCTCGAAATCCCGACACATTTAAAATCCATCAGATTTCGAAGGAAAAAAAGAAAAAAAAGTGTCGGATTCCAACGGCGAAGTGGCGAAACAAAAAAAATAGAATTTCCTTTTTGTTGGAATTCGATATCCACGTGGAAAAAAAATGGGAAAAAAAAATTTCATGGTTTTTTTTTTTGCCACGTGGACATCGGATTCCGACGGCCTGGCCACGTGGACGTTGTAATCCGACGTCCAAATGGCAAAAACAAAAAAATAAAATCATTTTTTTGTTTTGTCGGAATTCGATATCCACGTGGAAAAAAAATGGAAATTTTTTTTTTTTACGATTTTTTTTTTCTAATGAAATGATACTTAATTTTTATATGCTTAGTGCATGCATGAAATATAGGATTTTTAGCTAGCTGTATAGCGCTCTAGCTCTCACATCTGATCACAGTATAGGCTTATTCTGCAGAATTCCAATGTCTTCTAACATTCTTCTTAGCCAAACTGCTTTCGGCGTAGCTGTGCATAGTGCTTTGTATTCTACTTCTATAGTAGAAAGAGCAATTGTGTCCTGTTTCTTACTTGACCAAAAAAATACACCATTACCAACATGAAATACATAACCTGTGGTAGATCTACTATCATCAATATAGCCTGCCCAATCTAAATCAACAAAGCTCTATAAAACTGGTAAAATATGTTGTCTCTCATACAACAATCCATTGGTTAACGTGCCATTCACATAACGAAGAATTCTCTTTGATGCTTTCTAGTGAATCTGTCTAGGAGTAGCCATGAATTGACTTACAACGCTTACAACATAACTTACATCAGGACGAGTAGTTGTGAGATAAATCAGTGAACCAACTAATTGACGAAATAAAGTGGTATCAACTAGTGCACTCTCATCTTGGTTAGATAGTTTCTTACCAACCTCCACAGGTGTGGATACTGGCTTGCTATCGCACATTTTGAGACACTTTAAAATCTCATTCACGTACTTTGTTTGTATTAGTGCGATGCTACTGCAATCTTGCCATACTTCCACTCTCAAACAGTAGTGCATCAAGCCAAGATCAGTCATATCAAAACTAGAAGATAAGTCCTTCTTGATTGCACCAATCAAATTATCATCATTTCATGTGATTATGAGATCATCTACGTATAGCACAATCAGTGTGATACTAGAGTCACGAGTAAAGTAGTAAAGATTGAAATCTGAAGAATGTTGGATTTACTCCTTCTACTCTCCTAAATCCTAATTTTTGATCTGCCTCCATTCATGCTGCATATTTACTAACGTTGTCACGCAGTCTGTATTTTTACATGCAAATTCGCACAAACGAAGAAAATGTGAATGAATCGCGACATTGTGTTCTTGCACAGGTTATGGTGACAGGCGAAAAGGGGACACTACCTTACTGAATGCCAAAAGTGCCCTAAAATCTAAGACACCCTGTAAATCTAATTCTAAGACTATCCGTAAGAGTGACGCACCCTTTTGCGTCATCACCAACGTTCATTTCAGTACTAGCTGACGTCGCACCCTTTTCACGCTCACCCCATGCAGTTGCGCTAACAGATTGGACAACGATTGCAGCCACCCACGATCTTCTTACAAACAGCACATCCACTCTGTACTTTCACATCTGCACACTATACATATATTGGATACCATCTGTGTATTCAGTGATGTGAGACGGGAGATGAACAATGTATGAAGAGATAAAGAGAGACTAGGAGAAGAGGTTTTGATTCCTCATTACAGATAGAAATAAGCTTTGTAGGGCACGCGGTTTTGTCCGCTACTGTCTTGTGCTCTACCGCACTATTGCCCTGTATACTTGATATACTTAATCTGATATAGTTCATTTGTTCTGCATTTAGATCTGGGTCAATATTGTTATGCTTATTCTTCATTCTGTCTGATCTTTCTTGTTGCTCTTTCTGGTAATAGACGATTAACTTTTAGTCTTGTCTTTTGCGAATTATTCACGACTAATTATCAGCTGAGCACAGTCTAGCTCTTCACGAATCATTTGCGAGCGATAATTTGTCTTGCAATTCGCAACAAATTATTCATCTAGTACTTCATCCATTAAACGTTTGGCTACGTAATCTAGAATGACTATGATTTCTATCACTATTTGTTCTGTTCATTTTGATAGGCGTAGTCATGCTTAGGGAGAGAGTCATTTAACTCATTCCGCTGCACACAAACATTTTCTGTTCGAGTTTGTTTCTCGTTCGTTTCTTGTTCGAGTTTCGTTTTCTCGTTCGTTGTTCATCATCCATTGTCCCTTTTCCCTCTCTCTCCCAACATGGTATCAGAGCTATATTCATAGCTTGACTAGCTCCCACAGTACAAGACTCTACTAGCTGATAGAGTAATTGTCTTCTTGTTCTGTATGTTTCAGTATTAGATTCTCATACTTAAGTCACTGATAGTTTCTCCTATCACTTAGACTAATTCTTCCACATGGATTCCCAAGGGAAAGCCAGTTCTCTTATGGACAAGCTTGATGGAGCCAATGACCATCTGTGGAAATTTAAGATGAAAACTGTACTAATGACAAAAGAATTGTACGATGTTGTTACAGGTTCAGAAGGGAAACCCAAAGCAGACAACACGGTAATTGCCAGATGGAAGCTGAAGGATGGAAAAGCTTTCGTGTTGATCATCCTCAACATCACAAATACTCAGATCGGCCATGTATTCAAAGCACAGACATCAAAAAAAGTCTAGGACCTCTTGAGCACGCTATACAAAGTGCGAGATATAGCCTCTAAGCTACATCTCAAGAAGAAATTCTACTCCCTCAAGATGACGAATGGTGATTCTTTGCAGAATCACATTAATCAATTCAGGAACCTGCTAAGACAAATGGCCGCTGTCGGATCTATCATAGACGATCAAGACGCAGTGATGCAACTGCTTACAAGCTTGCCAAGTTCTTACGACAGCCGGGTGATGATCATCACGACTCATCCAGAATTGACTCTTTTGAGAGTCATCACTATGTTGTTGCAGGAAGACACGCGAAGGAATGAAGCCTCAAGTTCCTCAACAGATTCTCACGCCTTATACACCAACAAGAACACGACAAAGCAGAAGAAGAAGAAAGGCCCGAAGCTATCAAAGCCAGACCAGAAACCAGCTCAGCACAAGGAACAGTCGAATCCGCAGACAAAGAAGAAGTTGTTTAGCAGATACTGCAAATGAAACAACGACAAAATTCAAGACTGCCGAATACTTCAAGCGAGGAACAACAATAGAGGACAGTCGAATCAAGTGGCAAATGCAGCTGTAGAAGCTCCACAGTAAATTCAAGAAGCGGATCATGATGTCTTCATGACCAACCATCAAGGAGCATTTGGCGACAGTTCTTGGTTCCTGGATTCCGGAGCCACTCAGCACATGACTAGCCTAATTGGCTATTTCGAGTCCTATATACCTTACAGTACCCAAAAATTTGTTCACCTTGGCGACAATAGCACACAAGCTATTAAAGGTGAAGGCACTGTAATATTATGCTTTGCAAATGATCAATCTAAGCTACTCTCCAAAGTTTTGTATGTACCTAAGTTTACAAATCTTCTCTCTATAAGCAGAATCACAGATCTAGGACACAGAGTAGAATTCGAATGTGATCAATGTAAAGTAGTTGATAGGATAGGCAAGATCCTAGCACTCGAAAAGAGGCATGGATACTTGTATAAATTAAGTCATTGCTTTTCTACCTCTAGTCAAGCTCTCAGTACTTCAATTCAATCAAATAAAAGTATACTTTGGCATTATAGACTTGGTCATTTAAATTATTCTGTTGTACAATGAATGTCTAGACAATCTATTGTTCTTGATCTCAACTATCCTTGCGAAATAGTCGAGCTACCTGTCTATCAAGACTGTCTAGTTGGTAAATAGACTAGAAAGCCATTTAAGTCAAGCCATCAGCATGTTGCTAGAGGACTGCTAGATGTTGTACATTCAGATATTTGTGGCCCGATGAAAATTCCTTCATTGAAGGATACCAAGTATTTTATAACCTTTATTGACGAATTTTCTAGAAGAACGATGGTGTATTTCATAAAGAAAAAATCAGAAGCCTTCAACTGCTTCAGAATCTTCAAGGAGCATGCAGAAAAGGAGACTAGAAGGACAATCAAGGCCCTAAGGTCAGATAACGATGGAGAATATATCTCTGTCGAGTTCAAGGAGTACTGCCAAAGCCAAGGCATTGAGCAGCAACTCATCACTCCTTACAGTCCTCAGTCTAATGGCTTAGCTGAGAGGAAGAACTGAACTCTGGTCGAATCTGGTAAGTGTATATTAGCACATGCATCATTGTCCAAGAGGTTCTGGGTTGAAGCTGTCTCCACTGCAACTTATATCCAGAATAGATGTTCGACGAAAGCTCTCATAGACAAGACACCCCACGAGGTGTGGACAGGCTCTAAGCCTTCTTTGAAGAACCTAAGAGTGTTTGGGTGCATTGCCTATGCGCAGATCCCAAAGGACACAAGGCAAGACCATCCTGATTGGATATACTTCGTCTGATAATACCTACAAGCTGTACGATCCTGATACCCAGCAAATCTTGTATAGCCGGGACACAGTCTTTATCGAGGATCAGTTCATCGACCTCAAAGGCAAGGAAATTGCTCAAGAAGAATCTTCATCGCCTGCCATTGACACGACAGTTCGAGCTTCTGGCTCAAGCATGTCTATCGTCGACCCACTTCGAGACAACGAATCAGACGAAGAAATTGCTGCTACCCAACAACAAGTCCCAGGAGCGGTTCATCAGTCGAATCCTCCCAGAAGATCAAGCCGAGTGCGCACACAGCCCACAAGGTATACTCCTGAGTCTGCTTGTCTTTTAATGCAGGAACCGATGATAGTCGAAGAGGCACTTAGCCGACCAGACTCTCATCTCTGGAGAGAAGCTATGGACAGAGAGTATTCCTCTCTAATCAAGAACCAGACATGGTCGTTAGTCGAAGCTCCTATTGGCTGCAATATTGTTGATTGCAAATGGATCTTTAAGATCAAATACAATGCTTACAGAGCAATTGATCGAAGGAAGGCAAGACTGGTAGCACGAGGATTTACTCAGATCCTGAATGTCGCCTACAGTGAGACTTTTGTAGTCCAGTCGTCAAACATTTGTCAATCCGAATGCTCCTATTTTATGCTGCAGCTGCCAACCTCGAAGTACATCAACTTGATGTACAAACAGCCTATCTGAATGGAGTAATACAAAAAGATATCCATATGATCCAGCCCGAAGGATACGTTCTAGAAGGTATGAAGAATCATGTTTGTAAACTTCACAAAGCATTGTACGGCTTGAAACAGTCTGCTAGAGCTTGGTTTCAGAGGATCAACACATTCCTCATTGAATAAGGATTTAAACCAAGCACTGCTGATTGCAACATTTATTCAAAGTCAGTGCAGCAATCCTTCATTATCATCACCTTGTATGTTGATGATACATTGCTCTGCAGCAATAATAGCAATATGGTCAAGAATTCGAAACAGATGTTGTTCTCAGAATTCGACATGACTGATCTGGGGGAAGCTCACTTCTGTCTTGGGATTCAAATCCACATAGATAGAGAAAATTGATTGATTTATATCACTCAACAAAGGTATCTTCATAATGTTCTTAACAGATACAATTTGATGAATTGTAAATTAGCTCACTCACCAATGGATCCAGGCCTGCATTTGTCAAAGGACCAATGTCCCTAGACCAAGCAAGAAGAGGAGCAGATGAGAGATTATCTTGTATCGATCGATACTTGGATCTCTCATGTACGCAATGGTCTGTACAAGACCAAATATCTCTTTTGTTGTCAACTCACTCAGCATGGCTAGTCCTGGAATTACCCATTGGAAGGCTCTTATTCTAGTCATGATATATATTTGAGCTACCATGGACCAATGCATCTGCTATGGAGATGTCAGCAACGACAATCTTCATCAGCTCAGTGGTTATTCTGATGCAAGTTGGGGAGGAGATGCAGACCATCGTAAGTCCACATCTGGATTTACATTCTTCTTCAATGGCGGTCCTATTTCATGGAACAGTCGTAAGCAAACCTCTATCGCACTTTCTTCTACTAAAGCAGAATATATTGTTGCTTTTGAATCTATTGAGGAATCGTTTTGGTTGAGAAATTTGCTGTCTAAAATCAATCTAAATCAGTACAGCCCTACAATTTTGTTTTGTGATAATCAAAGTGCTATTGCCTCTGATACCATGTCAAGGATCTTACTAGCAATATAGTTAGTTAAATTTGCAAGCAAACTAACATCAATCAGATAAGCAGTAAAGAGAGATCACACACCAATTCAGGAGAACACTTCTAAATTGTATTTACAAAGGAGACTGAAAGGTACATATACATAGTCTATTTCTTGTGGGGTATCGCTGCATGGCATTTCAATCCCCGTTACGGGATGCGTGTCCCAACTTACACTATGCGTGTCGTTAAACTGGCACTTATGCACACTATTACAAAAACAGTAAAAAGCTCAAAATCGCTGCTAAACATGGAAAGTCATGAACTGTAAGAGAAACTCGGACTTAGTTATTCTAACAATTTTGTGTGTAGATGTCGATTTTTCTACATTGGTGACATTTGTAGGATATCTTCTTTTGTAACCCAAGATCTTTTGTGGATTTGATCATAAATGATCTGAAATCCTTAAAACTGAATCCACAAGTGAATCAATTGGCTTTGATTCGAACATTTTGAATTTCTCCAGAATGTTTTGTAGATACTTTTTTCGGTTTAGAAGGATTGTCGTTTTGGTTCGATCATGAAGAATGTGAATGCCAAGCAAATAATGAGCTAGTCCTAGATCTGTCATGTCGAATTTTTCTTAAAAATGCAACTTAATAATCTCTAACAGATATATAGAATTGCTTAAAAGCTGATAGTCATTGACATAAAGTGCAATAAAGATGTAGCTTAGACCACATTTGAAATACACATCCGAGTCAAGAGCATTTGAATGAAATCCGATCTACAAAAGATAATTATTGATTCATTTGAACCAGACTCTAGGTGCCTAGTTGAGCTCTAGGTGTCTGCTTGAGCCCATAAAGAGCTTAACGAGTCTTACAGACTCAACCTTCTAGACCTTCAATAATGTAACCTTCAAGTTGCTGCATATAGATATCTTCATGGATGAAACCGTTCAGAAATGTAGTTTGTACATCCATCTGATGTACTTCAAGGTCTTCAGCTACTGCAATTGCCAACAAGGTTCGACTAGAAGACTGAAAGTCTCTATATAGTCAACTCTTGGTACTTCGGAGTAGCCTTTGGCTACCAATCTTGCCTTCTAATTTGATATCGAGCAATTGAAGTTGTCCCTTCTCTTGAAGATCCACTTGCAATCGATGATCTTCCTTTTGGCTGGTGGTTCGACGAGAGTCCAGGTTTGGTTCTTGATTAGTGAATTGTATTCACTATCCATCGCTACTTTCCACATATCAAAGTTTGCATTCAATAATATATCATGAATTGTAAGTGGCTCTTCTACTACTACCTAGAAGCTTGAGGAGCATACCTCTCTGGTGGATGCGTCATTCAAGTAGATCTTCAAATATTATGTTTTTTATCTTTATCTATATTAGAAGAAGAATGACAAGGTGCAGAAGTGGAAGTAGTTGAGATAGAGTTGTCCTCGATATTGGTGGTCGATAATTTGATATTCGAACCAGAACTGAATTCATTTTTTTATTATTTTAAAATCATAAAATTTGTTTTCTGGGAAGACTACATCTCTACTATTAAGTGCCTTGCCAGATTCTAGATTGTATACCTTGTGATCTAATGGATATCCAAAGAATATAGCCGTGGTACTGGATTGGTCGAATTTCTTCCTTAGATCTAATGGAGCTTGAGCATAACAAATACATCCGAAGACTTGTAGATGATCTATGGATGGTTTTGTACCTGACCAAAACTCCTCAGGGATTTTGTTGTTGACGACCTGGTACTGCAACGATTCTGAATGTAACAAGTTGTTGTAATTGCTTCTGCCCAAAATTTATTCAAAAGATTAACAACAAATAGCATGGATCTTGCAGACTTGACAAGAATCTGATTCTTTCGTTTGGCCACTCCATTTTGCTGAGGACTGTAGCTCGAAGAATATTGTCTCTGAATCTCTGATTCGCTTAGAAAGTCATTCATAGCATTTGAAATGAACTCTTGCCCTCCATTTGTGCATAAGAATTTGATTTTCCCTCCAGTTTGATTTTCAGATAGACGTTTGAATTGTTGAAAACAAATACATACTTCTGATTTGTTCTTGATGAACATGATAGTGGTTCGTCGAAAAAAATCGTCAATAAATGTAATGAAATACATTGATCTTTCACATGATGGGGTTTGTATTGGGCCACATAGATCATTTCAGATCCAAAATGCCTTTAGCTCTATGAGCTTGGCCTTTATGAAATCTTGGCCTTGCATGCTTGCCAAGAATACAAGTCTCACAAGTCTGTTTCTATGATGACTTGTTGATGTCTAAGCCTTCAACAAAATTGTTGCAGAACGTATAAACAATAGATCTCATAAGTGTTGATGCCATAGGATATTCTTGTCTGATAAAGTTGTAGATGAAGATCTTTCTTATGATGCAAGTGCACATTCATGTCTTAATGTATAGATAATCTCTATAACCTTTGACCATAATCTTCGAATTGTTGTTTCGAATAAGGCATTGCTCTGCATCAAATGTGATAGTATGACCTTGATCAGCAATTTGACTAATTGATACTAGATTCTTGGTCAAACTTGAAACATATAAAACATTTTCGATAAGTCGAGTTTGATAGTGATTGTTCATTGGCATTTGATTTTAAGAGAGCTAGATTCTCCATGATGAATAGAATTGCCATGATGTGACAAAGAAAAATGCTTGAACCAATCTCTTGAGACGTCATATGTTGTCATTCTTGAGCTAGAAATTGTCGCTTCACTTGCCACGCCAATATTCCTTCCCTCTTTAAAATCATTTACATTAGAAAATGATGTACCCCTCAAAAAAGGACCAATCTTACTTGTAGTGGCATAAAAAAAACATTCTCCATTTCCATCTTTAGTTCTTTGAGTCTAAAGCATTTTTTACGTTTTGATGCTTTAATGGTGTTTGAATGTAATGAATTCAAGGTTGGCACTCATCATGTATAAAATAACTAAGGTGTGAAAAGAAGACCATTCCCTAGTTTATTTGAGTTGGAAAATACCCTAATGTAATCAAATAAAACAAAACTATTTTAATGGCAATTGAAATCTAGGCTCAAATTTCAATTTGCACAAAGTGGCACCTTAAAGTCCATTGGCTTCAAAACTTGGGATGCGTGTACTCCATGGTGTCATTATAACCTTGATGTACAATATAAATATTGCACATTATCATGCTTGTGCAATTAAGTTTATTGCTACTTACATCTTTTTCCAAAATAACAAATTCAGGTTAGTCTTATTCAATCTCATAATCATTGAGTTGCTCTCACCATATAATTCCTATTGGTGAAAGGGATGAAGGTAACTTTCAAGCTACCCAAGTCACAGTACCAAAGAAACTTGTTTTGAATAATTTTGTAAGGTGCAACTTCAAATTTAAAAAATTTCTTATATTAGGCCACCTGTTGCGGTTGACCAAAGAGACTTTGGATGCCAAGCTAACTGAGTCAAGCCTTGATTAACATATACATCTAGATTTTCAAAGGGGTCTTGAACTTGGGACCAAAGAAACATTGGATGTTTGATTAGTATATGGAAAAATATACTTCAAAATGGTTACAAACTACCACATTACAATAGCAAACATTTTGAAATGTTGTAAAACAATCCAATAAACTCAAGCACAATACAACTCTCCAATCCCCCTTAGCCTTTTTCCCATCTTGCATCATAAACATCTCCTTTTGATGGTACAAGTGATACAAGTTCCAGTATTATGATTGTTCTTATGATAATTTTATGGGAAACAGGAGAATTGTCCATTTGCAGTAATCCTCAGAAAAATCCACAGATTCCTAAATCAGTCCAAAAGATTCAATCGCGCATTAGATCATAGTACTACCAACTGGTACTATGTATGTATTCACACCACAGCCTCTTCTCAATCAGAGTCTAAATACTTGTTCTAGCACATTTATACATCTTATGAGCCACTTTTTTGTTCGAAACTAAAAATAAAAAGCTTCCCAAAGTAAGATTTACCAAGATCGGAAATAAATCATTATCAATATAGTGAATATCTTCATACAACATTTAGTGTTCTGAAATAAGAACTCAGCAATACCATGGAAAACAAGGCTGTAACATAAAAAGACAATCTTTTGAAAAAAGACAGTCACATGTCGATATTGTGTTGTTCTTTTGATTAGCAGTAACTTCTAGAAAGCAGTGCAGCTGAAATTTTGATAATTCTGAAGAGGTTACCACACAAAACAATTGAAGCAGTGATGAGAAAAGCTTATGTGCTCCAGATTCAGAAAATAAATTCACCTTTGTGATCATGATTGCAGGTGTTTACATCACTAGTCATTACACCATCCCAAATAAACACATCTGTCTCAGAGGGTTCTGAGATGTGCGCATCTTACATGTATTCTTTCAAATGGCACTTCTGCAAGCGTGCGTTCAGCTGAATGGTGGCGACCAATGCCAGCTTTTAACGGGTAATCGGACAGAAAACGCTGTTAACATGAGCTGTCTCTGAATTGCGAGAAAAATAGGAAACTACTGATTAAAGGTCGTCTTCCACAATCTGGTTAGCAGGTGAGAGGATATCTTGCATACGGACTCGCGTGTCATAGATCAAACTATTTAGTTTGCACTTGTGAATAGCATAATTCTCCCCTTACCATCAAATGACCAACGTAAACATCAAAGTTTCAAAGATCAATTAAGTCCATGTAATCATCCATGTGAACCAGACTCCTTCGAAGTCAAGTTCATGGTCTTGTTCTTTAACATTTCGAGCACTTGCGAAGAAAGCTATTTGTACAGCTGTTCTCTCTTGTAATCCACATGTTCAGATTTTGTACCTTACCATGTCTCTGCCGCATTTGCACTCAGCATAGTTTGATTGCAACAAATGATATAAATTCATAATCCTCTGCTAGTCAAATGGAAGAACCTTCCAAACTGTCGTCATTTCAAAAATCTACCAGTGGTCATTTTTCACACGCCTTTCACTAGCAAGTCCCTCAAGTACCAGTCATTTCCCTTTTCATTTCCCTTTGCCTTTCTACTAGCGAGTCCCTTGGTACGTAGAAAACATCTTGATACGAGTTAGTACAAACCCGCAAGAGTTCCCAACTCCTATAGTGTAAAAGGTGTAGAATCCAAATACACGATCTCTCGAGCATCTAACCCACAAAGCATCAAACAAAGGGCACAATCTTGGAACAAGCCTCAAATAGTTTGAATCTTCAATGACTGGGAGCAGCAAAATTATCATCCAAACCGTCCACTGCTCAAATTTCTCTGCTCAAGTATCGACTATCCTTTTAGCTGTTGACGGGAAGAGGGTGGAGCTTACCATTTTTGAAATCAACAAATAATGAATGGATCTTCGAGCTTTAACTGGAGTTTGATGCACAATGATAATCGTGCCAAGGGGAAGGTTGGCAGATGTCAATAATAAGGCGATCCAGCTAGTGCAAAAGGCAAGCACAATAACACTTGAAATCTAACTGGAAAGAGAGATTCTCATCAACTAACCACCTTCCTTTCAGGTACTACTCGTGTGCAGGCTAAAATTTATAGGTGGCACAACATATACTTCAATATACTCCCAAGCATATTTATCATATTGCTTGAGCCAACATGTCCTCGTCCTTACCCATCCAAAGAATGAAGATGGTTAGAAAACTTTCGCTAAAATATGTTCATTTGTATGCAGATGCCACGTTTCACTCATGCAATGATTTGAAGCAAAGATCATATGACCCAAATGTTCTATATGAAAACAATCGTTGTATGCAAATGCACCTTTTCACTCATGCAATGATTTGGAGCAAGATCATATGACCCAAATGTTCTATATGAAAACAGTCATGACAATAGATGCTTTAATTAGTGAAACGAAATGAAAACTGCCAGGCCACTATACCACAAGGGTGTCATCAAATCACTTATGGACCCTTTGAAAGCTTGAGTTCCAAAAGCTCCTCCTGTCTTCATTTCAGTGATGTATGTTGATTAGTGCAAGGTATGTGTATCACCCCCTTGCTACCAGCTAGAACTTATCACAAACTATATGATAATCGCCCTCCTCTGTACACAACTAAGTTATGAAGACCATATCCCTTCCATCCGCCTTGGAAGAACTGCAACAATCAAGCGTTTCATAAGATGAAGAAGCCCCATCCATAGCCGCCTGCCGAAAGGCACGAACATAGGGTTAAAGCATGAAAGGCAGCTACGGATTTAATTCTATACCGAGTAATGAAGTACGAACCTAGAGATTACGTTTCTAAATTCCACGAAGACATCAGGGGCCTACATGCACGTTAATGAAATCAATGACATTGAATTTCGAGCGCTATCATTCCTACAAATCATCAGCCATCCAAGGTGCCAAAGATAGGTTCGCTGGTGTCGTCAATTGTGCATCCAATCTGGGCTCATAAAAGTACGAGGCAGCGCACTCTAAATAAGGTACTGGTAGATTTGGTAGCTTCTGCCACGATTTTTTATGGATGTCATACACAAGCACTTGACAGCATGGAACCATAGTAACACAGATCAAACCACCACCCCCTGTGAACTGCACTCGGATGGGAAACTCATCAGCCATATAGCAACATTCAAGCATTTCTTTCCACATATGATCAGGAGCCCTAGCAATTTCGCACCAAGTCATTGTACTTGTGTCAAGCTCCCACACAACCCCAATTGACTCCATGATTTCACCTTGTATCAAACCTCCTACTAGCATCAACCTCTTGTTTAAAACTCCTTGCACAAATCTAGGAAACACAAAAATATTTTCCTTCCATATGCCGAATCCTTGAGGAAAAGGGGCATTGATTTTGCTCCAATCGTCTTTTCCTATGTCATAAGCAAACACCGAGCCTTGTGTGCAATCTATGCAATACACAACTTTGCTAATGCAAGTTGCGCTATGTCTAAACACAATATCTCGGTGACCTTGAGCCGGGGCTGTTCCTTGACTCAAAGTTGTTTGTATCCACTGACAGCTCTCAGAATCATAGACCTGAAGAACTGCTGGTGTGGACATGTTCAGAACAATCACCTTGTAGGCCTTAGATGTATTATCCACGATCATTGTCCATGTCGTCACGGCACTGCTCATCGGCAGAAGCGGCAACAATTTACGAGCCTTAGTCAATGGATTGCATACAACAAAACTCCGAGTGTAAAGATTAAAATTATACGAATACACACATAACAGGCCTCCTGCGGCCACTAGACCTCTAACATGCGATCCCGCAGGAAGAAGAGCATGGTTGAGGTCGAGGTGAACCCACTTTCGAAAGGAAGGGATGTAGGCAAAAAACGTATCGCTAGCATAAACAACCAGCCATTCTTCCTTGCGTACGGCAAGAGGATCCTGGAGGTTGTAGTAGTAAAGCTTTAAGAAGGTGGGCGACGATATCATGGATCTCCAGTCCTTGCAAACCGAACGCAATCTAAGAAGATGGGAAACAGGCAACCGCGCAAGGATCCCCTCTTTCAGTTCCACAGGCAGATCCATCCACCGCACGCCTCCTCTTGCTGCTTTGCACGCAACGGCCTTCGACTCCGCCATGCCTGATCGATCGATCGCTCGCTCGCTCGATACGGCTTCTCTTTCTCTTTCTCTTTCTCTCTCTCTCTCTCTCTGTCTCTCTCTGCCATCCGTCTCCCTTTCTTCATTTCAACCCGGCGATGCTTTTGACAAGTCACAAAAGCACCCTAAACCTAATTTAGCGTTAGGGCTTCTAGTTACACATACTATATTTCGCTAGGGTTTCAAAGTAGGTTATGAGTTTGTGAAACAGAGAGAAAGGCTCCTTCGTGTCCAAGGGGAGGTTCGGACTTGAGACCAAAGCATAGAGTAGAATTAGTTTTGGCTGTTTTACAAAGGAAGGAAGTTTGACAAAGAAAAGAAGTGTCCTAAAAATGACTCAACCTCCTACATATTATGGAAGGAGCCATGCAAAAGCCATTTTGCCCGGTAAGGATTTTCAAAAAGATTTAGGCGAGGCCCGGAGGGGCCAAGCCTAAACTTTTTTGGAAAGTCGAACCGGGCAGAATGGCCTTTGCCCGGCTCCTTCCATTGCGTAATGGATACCTGAGTAGGTTTGACTTTGACTGACCAACACAAATGTGCCACATGGCAGCTGTACGGAATCCGTACAGACGGGCACAGACAGGCAAAAAAAAAAAAGCAAAATCTGTCTTTGAAAAAAATGCATGCATTTTATGCTTTTTTATATATTTGAAAATGGGCATAATATGCAACAGGTATCCACTACGTGAAGTAAAGTGAAATTAGTTTTGATTCTAGAAAGAAAATAAAGTCGTTGAGCATCTTTATGCAAAATTTGTTTAATGAAAATCTTGATAATAAATAATTGTTTATGCACCTTTCTAACGGTGGTGCATGTGAACAAGTAGCATTTGTGAGGAGTGATATCGAACACATGGCATGATCCGGTTGGTTAAGATCAGGTAGAGTATGAGCCGGGGGTGGGGGCCTTCCCCTGCGTGAAAACCCACCTAAAAATAGCCCACGACTTACTAAAAATAATAAGTTTAATTATTTATACTTTCTGATAATAGTAAGCATACCTTACAAAGTGTAATGTTCTTTTATATGTGTCTAAAAATAGTAATGATGCATTACACATTTATTACTTCTCCAAATGTTGAAATAATAAATGCAAGTGTGATATTGTGGCTTTTTAAAGTTTCACAGAAATACACTATGAAAAAATCAGTAGGTTGTTACGAAATAAAACAAAGTCGTTGAGCATCTTTATGCAAAATTTGTTTAATGAAAATTTTGATAATAAATAATTGTTTATGCACCTTCTCTAACATTGGTGCATGTGAACAAGTAGCATTTGTGAGGAGTGATATTGAACAGATGGCATTATCCGATTGGTTAAGAACAGGCAGATTATGAGCCATAGCGCATGCTTGCAACCAGACCGTCCATCTCCAAATGCTACGCATCGTTCATTCAATAGTGGGCTACAACAAATAGTACAAAAAAGAAACAAAAACCATACAAGATATTAAAAAACCAGAGAAAACTATTAACTACCACCGAAGGCCAGCGTCATAGAATGATAGCCATTTAAAAGTGACATCTCCAAGATGAAGAACTATAATAAAGCAAAACAAAATTATAAATATGTTAGTTAGTTAGTACACATACTACATTTGCTTTTCCTAGGCTGCAACATTTCTACATTGTTGATTCATATATGTTATACTATTCATCGTTCATTGAATAAGACTAGGAAATGATAGTTGGTCAAGATATGATAACCCAAGGAAATGTGAATATGGTCACAACTGATAATTGGGAGTTGTCACATTTGTTGAAGAGTCTACCATATTGATATTCCTTCCTCATAGAAATCTTTTTCTTGCAAAATTATTGACGTTGTCAAAATAACTTGAAAATATTGTGGAACATGTAGTAAAGATGCAATACTTGGGATGTATTGTAGTTATTGGCATTAGGAAAGTGTCATCGGTCTCCCCTTCATGATGCATGAGCTTGGCTAGGAGAAACATCAACTAAGTGTTGCTTCAAATGTCTTAAATTACGAACAGTTCCAAAAGTCTCTTTCTAACACTTTTTAAATCTCTCAATTTTATAGATAATAAAAAACAATATTGCTCTTTTTAATGATAAAGTACCTATTTTTCTAATGTAGTTAGAGGAAGAACATGAACCCAAACACGAAATGCGAAAGTATCAAATGATATCAGATTAGTAGAGATCTGATGGAAACAAAACTTTGATATCAAATCGGAAATATGCAACATAGCAACAGAAGTTTTACCACCGGATGGTTGTGGATCGGAAGTGCGTCAGTTACCAGCAAAAATAATCAAGATGAATGAACAGTAGCAATGCGCAATAGAACAAAACAACAGTGTAGACAAAATTTGCACTCTGATTGATTGGGGAGTACAATAGCTTGAAGCAACAACGCGAGGTTGTGTATAAAAATAAGCTTCAACTAAATATCGTTGAGCAAAAACTAGTTGGCTACAGAGTAATGTCTACTGAATAATAAATAGCGCTGACTCCATTGTAGATTCACATTGATGATTGGATGTTAGTGATCAATACTGTTAAAGTGTGACATTAATCTACTTAATTTACTAGATCCGTCCTATAGTAGGTAGTCGTCATTCTGACCATAAATGTATGTATATAGTAGGTGGATTGTCAACGTCGCGACGTGCGTCATATTTCTGGTTAACAGTATCGAAAATATACAATGACTCGAGAAATTACAGTACCGACTCGAAAATATTACGATTTGAGTTGAGTCAATTCAGATTCAAAAAATTACGATTCGAGATCCGGACTCAAAAAAATCTGATTTTGAATTTCGATCTTTTGCTTAAAAAAATTGGAGTCCTTTTTTTTTTTTTTTGGTTTTCTAGTATAAGTATATACAACTTTCAGGATGCTCATTATCGAATGGATTTGGGCTTGAGCATTGAACTCCAACACTTCCCTTTAATATGGATCCTGAAAAACTTCGATCTTCAGATTTAGCATATTGTTAAATCTGAGTTGGTGCTCCTTGGATAATGCTTTCGTGAAGTAATCTGCTGCCATAAAATCTATCCTACAGTAAACCAATGACACTTCTTTCTAAGATAGTGATACCTAATTTCAATATGCTTGCGTGAAATCTCGGATTTAGAGATAGTGTGATTGCGCCTTGATTTCCACAATAGATGGTCGTTGGATGTGGCTGAGCAAGGACGATATCTACAAGCAGGTTCCTAAGCCAAATCGTCTCTTTGATAGCGTTCGTGGCAGCTATGTATTCTGATTTGGTTGATGATAAGATTACTGAAGTCTGTTTTCGGTTGTTCCATGAGATTGGGCCTTGATTGAATAAGAACACAAATCCAGAAGTCGATCTTCTGGTGTCAATATCTCCTACCCAATCTGCATCCGTGTATCCTTCGAGAATATTGTCAGATTGGTTGCCTCCATAACAGATGTTGAGATGCTTTGTTGCTTGGATATACTTCATAACCTTCATGAGCGCTTTCCAATGCATTGGCCCTAGATTCAATAGAAAATGGCTGAGAGAACTAATCGAGTATGCAAGGTCGAGTCGAGTGCTGCATACGTCAATGAGCCGATAATGGAGCGAAATAGATATTACTTCATTTCCTCCTTTTCTGCCTCGGTTTGAGGACATTGTTCCTTTGATAGCTTCAGACTAGGGTCGAGTGAAAAGTGATTCGATTTGCAGTTGATCATTCCATATTTGTCTAGCACGTTGATGAGATATCGTTGTTGACTGGTTGTGTAACAATATCTATCTCTAAGATATGTGCCCACTGAGTTCATTCTTCTAAAAGTGAGCTTAGATAAGGCTTCTTTAGTTAGTTAGATCAAGACAAATAAGGCTTCTTCAGTTACGTAGATCAAGAATAGGTGCAGATAGATCATTTCCTAAGAACATCTTCACCATTGCAAATGCCATTGGGTATTGTTGATCCATTGAGTAGATTAGTTGAAGCATCAAGCTTTTAAAATGAGGAAAAGTGGCCTAGTTGCAAAGGAAGTCCACCAATGAAAAAATTGTTGAACATCTTGAGCATATGTAGGTGTGGGAAGTCAGCTAAGAAAGTAGGCAGGCTGCCATTGAGCCTGTTGAACATCAGAATAAGAAGAGCTACAACGATTCAAAGCTACAGAAGATAGGGCATTTGATATATTTTTGTTTTTGCCCCACAAATCGTAATGGGTCTCTAGGGCACATTGAATCGTTTCTTTCCAATATGACATTTTGTTTTGTCACATAGATCCCGATGGTTCCCCGGTGGACGTCAACAAAGTATTTCACATCTCATGAGAATGAACCGGGCTAAAGAATCATTTAATTTCTTCTAAAAACATGTGATATATATTTCAAATGATAATACAAAGAATGCATGTGATGTATCACCCTATGACTCCAAAAGCACATATATCTGTCTCTTTGCTTCATTATGCAGCTTTAACCAAAAGAAGGAAATGAACATTATGAGAGTAGAGGCCTCACTCATGTGACATAAAACATCCCAAGACGCAAAAATATCACACAAATTTGGTCTAATCCAATGTTGTTATGTTGACAGGTTCCTTTGTCTGTCTACTAGTTCTGCTTGTTTGTTTCTTGTTACAACTTATGCTACCTCCATTCTGGTTGTTAGTTGGGCATGTTCTTGATCATTTCTATTTGGTTCAATGCCCAGATCAGGCAGCAGATTCTCGGGGTTGTAGTATGGTTCAACCTGTCATGGATACTTAGATTTCAAACACTCTTGAACTCTTGAAATCACTTGCAATCATTCTACCATGCAAGCACACCAAGAATGCCCAAAAATAGCTCTTCTTGAAACATGGTTGGCGGCATTATTATGGCACTTAAAAACAGAATGCTAGAATGGATCATTGCAAAATGGAAACTAAACTACTTGAAAAATCTGACAACTAGCCTAGCATGCCACATTTCTCATAAAAACCAGAAAATTAATTCCTACAAGCATTCAAGAATCAAGAAGCTCCATCTTCTTGATTCTTGAATTTTCGAAGAAACTCAAGAAACCAAAATGTAAATGAATTTGCAAGATCTATACCACATTATTGGCTACAAATTTCTTGGATGCTTGTAACCTACATTAATCCAGAAGAAGACATGAAATCTAATCCACAACTAGGAAAGCAAGAAAACTAATCCACTCTAAATCCACAACCACATAATAATATGAATGGAAGGGCGTGATCATAGGGGCATCACTCAAGAAAACCATCATGATCAAGGAGCTTAGTGTAGCATCAAACTCATGGGAAATCTTCTTATTAAGCATGGAGTAGATACAATGCAAAAAGCTCCTCTTCACAAAGAGGGAGTCTCTTAAATGAGCAAGAGAGCTCCTTAGGTGGCATCCTAGTGGAATTTCCACATTTCACAAATTACAAGTGGAATATTGCTCTCCACTAGAGGCCACCATCAAAAGGTGACTCACTCTACTTTCTTTAAGAGGAGTCTACTTGCACTTATTGCATTTGCCTAGAAATACTAGTTCCTACAAGGTCATTCCATCTTTTGGGATTCACCATGAGGCTTACACAGTTATGGCTTGTTATTACTAACTAGCATTTCTCGGCTCTCATACTCAGCTCTCAGTCTTCATTCGTCTCGTCTTCTCAGAGACCTCCTCGGTCTAAGATGAGAGGTGTTCTTGAGTTGCTCTGTCCGAGTATCTTGGGGATTCGTCAGAATCAGCCAACATCATCTCACCCCTAATGTGTTGTAGGACCCACTGCAACTCATATTGGACGATGTCGCTCCGCTTTGCATTGGCATCTTTGATCGTCACTTGGAAAAGCGTAGATCCTCGTTCGCTTACATAAAACCAAATGTTTATTGTCGCCAGCTTTATCACAAAAACTGTTTTCACAAATTGTCGCAGTTTAGCCAGAATGTCTAATTGCTGCAATTGGTTGACATTCTCAAAATTGGAGAGCTCTCAGCAACTTCACAACTTGTATGCTCGAGTGCTTTCCACGTGTCTCTTTGTTTTGTCACTTGTATATGCCATTGACGGTTTCATCTTTGGTTTCTTCTGGGAGGTCTGTATCCTCCATTTGCCTCTGGGTGTTTTCGTGGTTCTTCTCTCAGTTGAAGTTCTAGTCTCAAGGAAAACCTTTGATCTACAGGTTGCACAAACTTTAATTATCAGTCTCAAGGGGATAGATTCATCAAAAATTGGTGGTAGGAACAGTTTTGGATGGATGGTTTGGTAACGGTAAGGAAACATGATGAAGGCTTGGTGGTAGGATGAAGGAACTGATAGTTCTACAGTTGCAGCCTTGGACCCTTGCAATGTCGAGCTTTGACCACCACTTGCTGGGTGAGGAGTTTGCTTTATTTGCAGGTTCACGGTTGTCTTCATCTTTCTTTTTCTGCAGCTCTTTTTTTTGACCCATTACTTTTGGATCTCTTTGGTCTTCATACGAGGGGATTCAACTATCATTGCTCCAGAGAGTTTCTTTTGATCAAGGTTGATCTGACTCATCTATTGCTTAAGTTTTGTCCTTTCCTCCTCATCTTCCTAGATCTTTCTCTTTATTTGTTCTGGCTGCTTTGCCTGCTTTTGTAGGTCTTTTTCGGCTGAACAACCAATATAGGTGGTATTTGGTCTCCGCAAGACACTTGCAATGATCTATCAGCTGCTTCGGTAAGACTATCAAAAATTGGGAATTTCTCAGAAGAACAGTAAACTGATGATAAACAAACAGATGGAAGGAAGGGTGGTGGTGACAACAGTAGATGGTGTGGACGATAGACATGATAATGGGCATAGAATTCAAATTATGGCAAGAGGCCGGTTGAAGAAAGAGACTGATTTTCCAATGCTTGTGTTTCCCTTTCTGAAGGATCTTCGTCGTCACTAGGGTACTTCTTTTGATTGAGTCTTTTTGGATTACCCATCTGTCTTCTTTAGCCTTGTCTTTTAATATTTGACTTGTGACCTTGGTTGTCGATCTTGCTGATGTTGTTGTTGGCAGCGTAACTGCTCCAGTGGATCCAAGCAGATCCACTCTCTCCCCCCCCCTTAATGCTCAGATTGGATCGGCGTGTGGAACACGTAGTTGAAACTCGTTGAACATGCAACTGGACTAAAGATTGAACAAATTTTAACTAAATTTGTTTTGATCTTGCTATAGGTGGCTCAAAAACTAATATGGCAATGAGATGCAAGAATCAACTCTAACTTGACATGTAGTTCTCATATTTCTCAAAAATTCTTAACTACTATACAAGGGAATCTGAAGATGGATAGATGAATGAAAATGTGTTCTGAGATGCTCTACAGAAGACTCTCATGTAGTAGCTATTTCTCATGCAAAAATCAATCACACAAAATAGGTGAAGAGAAACAAGGGAATAAAGAAATGTTACAGAGAGTGAGAACTGTATAGCACTTGTCGAACAAAACTTGCATTAATCAACATTGATAATGTACCTTGATAGTTGCAACATCTCAGTTGTTTTGTGGAGTAATGTGACTTACTCTGACATGCCCTTGTCAAAACAAGGCAGGGTGGGTGACACTAAAATCTACCATCATTGATAGCAGATGTTGTAAGATATAGCTTGAGATGCAGGTATTATTGAGGTACTATGTCTTAAGAACCTCTCTGAATAAGAGATTCAAAACCAAATCTCTATATGGATTTCCGAATCCTAGATTTATTGTGGATTGGCACATTGGAAATCTTATCAGCATGTGAAAAGACAAATAGATTTGAGGTTGTAGAAGGGGAGAAAAACTGTCAATTTTTCTCTTGGTTGGACATTGTAGCAGATGACGGAATATTGGTTTCACTTTCTTTCGACAAGGGCTCATTTCATATTTGTGTCTTTTTGCATTATGGAGCTGGTGTATTGGATGGTGATGTAGAAGTTTACAAGAAACTTCTCGATTGAGAAACAAGTTTAACTATTGGTTGCTATGGTGCTCATGTTGTTATCGTGAAGATCCTATTGTGATTCATAACTAACGTGACGGGCAGGGTGGATCTTAGTTGGTTGCTTTGGGCAGTCTTTGAAACTGTGTTTTCGGATACAGTAGGGACACTCAACATGGGTCTTAACTGGACAATCAACCATGAAGTGGCCGGTTTCACCATAGATGAAACATCTGGTGTGCAGTGGCCCTTGTATAACGGCGTAGCCATCTTGTATGGCTAGTGATCTTGGACTTGCTAGTGGATATTCATGATAAGGCAAGGCATTTCCAGATTGTGATGGGTGTTTTTCATATTGTTGAACTATATGTGATTGAATAGGTCGATATGAAGGACAAGCATCAACAAGATGTGTAGCCCGGTAGTGTGGGCACCATATTGTTTTTCGTCTATAAGGTACCTGTGCAGGGTTTGACTGACCAGGCATACTACTTTGGATAGACTTCAGGGTAGTTTGAAACTCATTGGTGAGTTTCTCCATTTGAAGTTGGTGTTGCTTATTAAGCAACTCCAGCTGTGATTTCCAAAGCTAATCTCGGGTGTCCTCGATCGGCTTTGACTTATGGACAGGAGCACGTGGTGCTCGTCAACATCTAATCCTTTGTCTTCTTCCTTGATGGCATCAGACACAGCTAATTTGAGGCTCATATATTCATTATTGCATTTAAGCTCACGTCTAATCCATCTTGGAAGGCCGACTAAAAACCAAATGATGAGCATCTGTTTGGAGAGTTGTTCCTGTACTTGACTTTTGAGGCGTTTGAAATGTTGATATAGTCTCGTACACGTTCATCCTTTGCCATCTTGATGTTACTCAATTTGACAAAAGGACTCTCGATCAAGTGAAAGAGATTAAAACGCTTGATAAAGGACTCTTCCATGATTGACCAATCTGTCTTATCTTCACGATCAAGGTTGAAAAACCAACCACGTGCTTTAGCGATCATGGTCATTGAAAATAGTTGGACCATAACATCGGGAGATGTTTCGCCATACACATCACATGCATTCTCAAATATTTGCAAAAATCTTTGAGGGTCCGAACTACCGTCAAACTTTGGTAGATCTAGCTTGGGTGTACGTCTTTCAAAATGAGCACCGTGTGTAGCAGAAGCATCATTAAGGCTGGTTCTGGCCTGGGAGGGGTCAGCACCATAAGAATAGGCTCGTGCTCATGAAGACTCAGCTCTATCAGGTTCTTGTCCCTCGAATGGGTTTGTGGATGGCTCGTGTTTTTGGGCCCGCATTCGGTAGAACCTATGACGTCTGATTTGTTCAGCTACAGGGGACCTGATTTCGTATGGATAATCTTCTAGGATGTCAGGATTTGTATTGTCGGCCATTGGGTACTGGGGTATGAGTTTCTAGTATTGATGGTTTTTTAGGGTTTTTAATGTTTTTTTAGAAAGTCAAGAAAAAACTCAGTATGAAAAGAGCTTTCTATTGGTATGGGTGTTGTTTTTTGAAAAAAATTTGGTGTTCATGCCTTTTTTTATTTTTAGTCTCAAAGATATTGGGAAGATGGTGGTTCGGTCGAAATGGCAATCAGAGGTGTTGATCAAAAGTTATGGTCCGGTTGAGATGGGTGTTAATTGCTCTGGTCGAGCTTTGACCTAATTGCTTCGGTTGAGATCTGATCGAATTTCTTCGGTCGAGATTTGATCGCTGCCTTCGAGTTCAGTCGAGATTTGAGCGGGCACTTCGGCTCCAGTCGAGATCACTTCAGCTTCGGTCGAGATTGTAGCGTGCACTTCGATTTTGGTCAAGATCTGAACAGGCTCTTTGTCTTTGGTCGAGATTTCAGCGTGCACTTTGGCTCCGGTCTAGATCTGAACATGCACTTCTATTCCGGTCGAGATCTGAGCGGGCACTTCGGCTCCGGTCGATATCTCAATGAGCACTTTGGCTCCGGTCAAGATTTCAGCATGCACTTTGGCTTCGGTCGAGATTTCAGCGTGCACTTCAGCTCCGGTTGATATCTGAACGAGCACTTAGACTCCGATCGAGATCTGAGTGGAGACTTCGGCTCCGGTTGAGATCTCAGCGAGTACTTTAGTTCCGATCACAATTTCAACGTGCATTTCAGCTCCGGTCGAGATCTGAACGGGCACTTCGGCTCCGATCGAAATCTGAATGGGCACTTCGGTTCTGGTCGAGATCTCAGCGAGCACTTCGGTTGAGATTCCAGCGAGCGCTCCGGTCAAGATTCCAAAGAAGCGCTTCGGTCGAGATTCCAGAAAAATGCTTCGGTCGAGATTCCAAAAAAATGCTTCAGTCAAGATTCCAGAAAGCTTTGCTCGAGATTCCAGAAAAATGCTTTGGTTGAGATTTAAGATGGGCCTCTGGTTGAGAATTTATTGAGGTCTCCGGTTGAGATTTTACTGAGGTCTCCGGTTGAGAGTGAGGTGAGGCCTTCAGTTGGGATGGAAGTTGTGCCTTCGGTTGAGATTTCAGCTGGGCCTCCGGTTGAGAGTGAGGTGAGGCCTTCGGTTGAGATGTAACACAGGGGCTCCGGTTGGGATGTAACACAATAGTTAACACACAATCATAGAGTTAGGATGATATTGTCCAAGAACAGCCCTATAATGATGCTATTCAAGAACGTGGCAGAATGTAAGTGTCAAACTGCAGATGATGGCAGATCCAGATATGGATTATGTTGTTTATGGAGCAGATCACGCAAGAACGTTGGAACAGGGATGGAGTAGAGATGTGCATGTGTTCAAGCGGCAACTGGTGCCAAATGTTGATAGGTTCCTCTGTCTGTCTACTAGTTCTGCTTGTTTGTTTCTTGTTACAGCTTATGCTACCTCCATTCTGGTTGTTAGTTGGGCATGTTCTTGATCATTTCTATTTGTTCAATGCCCAGATCAGGCAGCAGATTCTCGAGGTTGTGGTATGCTTCAACCTGTCATGGATACTCAGATTTCAAACACTCTTGAACTCTTGAAATCACTTGCAATCATTCTACCATGCAAGCACAACAAGAATGCCCAAAAACAGCTACACAGTTGGGCATTATTATGGCACTTAAAAATAGAATGCTAGAACGAATCATTGAAAAATGGAAACTAAACTACTTGCAAAATCTGACAACTAGCCTAGCATGCCACATTTCTCATAAAAAACAGAAAATTAATTCCTACAAGTATTCAAGAATCAAGAAGCTCCATCTTCTTGGTTCTTGAATTTTCCAAGAAACTCAAGAAACCGAAACGTAAATGAATTTGCAAGATCTATACCACATTATTGGCTACAAATTTCTTGGATGCTTGTAACCTACATTAATCCACAAGAAAACATGAAATCTAATCCACAACTAGGAAAGCAAGAAAACTAATCCACTCTAAATCCACAACCACACACAATATCAATGGAAGGGCATGATCATAGGGGCATCACTCAAGAAAACCATCATGATCAAGGAGCTTAGTGTAGCATCAAACTCATGGGAAATCTTCTTATTAAGCATGGAGTAGATACAATGCAAAAAGCTCTTCTTCACAAAGAGGGAGTCTCTTAAATGAGCAAGAGAGCTCCTTAGGTGGCATCCTAGTGGAATTTCCACATTTCACAAATTATAGGTGGAATATTGCTCTCAACTAGAGGCCACCATCAAAAGGTGGCTCACTCTACTTTCTTTAAGAGGGGTCTACTTGCATTTATTGCATTTGCCTAGAAATACTAGTTCCTACATGGTCATTCCATCTTTCGGGATTCACCATGAGGCTTACACAGTTATGGCTTGTTATTACTAACTTGCATTTCTCGGCTCTCAGTCTTCATTCGTCTCGTCTTCTCAGAGACCTCCTCGGTCTAAGGTGAGAAGTGCTCTTGAGTTGCTCTGTCCGAGTATCTTGGGGATTCGTCAGAATCAGCCAACATGTCCTATATAGAGCAACATAAGTACTTGTAAATCTAACTAATGGAGCACACAAATTGAATGCCAACATCAAGGATACTTTGCTTCCAACGACAGCAGGCAGATGAATGGAAGGGCAAGAAACAAGGGTCTAAGAGAAAGAAAAAACAAGCTTTAGGTGTGTTCATAGCATTAAGTTTAAGAATCTCATCATTGCAACAAATTAGATTTTTGTGAAAACATAAATAAACTTTATACTTTGTGTTCTTCATCAGATAATTAAGTTCAAGCTTAGAGTAAGGTTTAATACCAGTAGCATCAACACTTAAACTAACACTAATTTTTATTAAAGAATAAAGTTAAAGATTTTTCAACAAAATCAATTTTCAAAGATTTATTCTTATCAAAATGCCATTGTTCCCCAAGAATAACATCCACATTTGCCAACCTAACAGCATGGAATTCTAGTTTTTCAACATAATCTTGTATGTGCAATGGTACATTAGGAACCACATAATCCATGAGTTCGGAATGACATCCAGATGCCACTATCACACATTACTTATTCTCACATTTTTTTATGGAAAGGTTTAGCATCTGCACCAAATTTTCATTTATAAAATTATGAGTGGATCTTGTGTCAAAAAGTACATTAACAACATGTTCTCCAATTTTACCCTTAATGCAAATTAAGTCATTAGGTCCATAAAGCATTGGACTAAGAAAACAAATATCAGTTTCATTACTTTGAGATATGATACTTGAGGTTGAGGCTTTGTTTTTGACACAATCATGTGCAAGTTGACCCTTTCCATTGCACTTGAAGCAAAGATTCTTCTTTCGAGCTTCCGCTAGGTCCTTCTTGCCACCTTGATAGTTATTAGAGTGGTGTTTGGGTTTCTTAGAATTAGGATTGAAAGATGCCTAATTGGTAACTTCCTTATCCTTTAGGTAAGCCATCAATGAACATGAGCATCTGTATCTTTGGAAGTATTTGACTATAAAGAGGATTAAGATACTCATGGAACTCTTGAATAAATTGATCAAGGCCTTTCTTCATAGTCAATCCCAAAAGTTTTTGAAAATGTTCATAATCATCTAACAAGGAAAAAAAGTATTCCTTGAATACTAGGCAAAACCCCTCCCATGTTAATGGTTGTTTTGTTGGAAATTAAGCTCACAGTTTTCTCCTTGAACTCAGACGGCCGGAACAATATCTTTGCCTTTGATGTCGATGAACTGATCCTTGATAAAGACTGTATTCCGGTTGTACAAGATTTGTTGGGTATCAGGATCATACAGCTTGTATGTGTTATCAGATAAAGTATATCCAATCAGGATGGTCTTAAGACCTTGGAAATTGAATTTCTTCCTCGTGTTTTTTGGAATTTGCGTGTAAGCGATGCATCCAAACACTCGTAGGACTTTCACAGAAGGTTTAGAGCCTGTCCACACCTTATGGGGTGTTTTGCCTAAGAGGGCCTTGACTGTGAACATCTGTTCTGGATGTAAGCTGTAGTGGGCTTGCAACACTACTAAATTCAACTTACATTTTAACTTGCAAACACTTCTACCTATCAAAAACAAGATGTGTACTTGCTGGCCACTCTATTTTAATCTTAAAAAGCCATTCAAAAATAGAAAAACCAACTCCTATTAAAAAGCACACAAATTCTTAGAAGCAAAAAATTGGTGCTATTTCAATAACACTATCATAACAATTTGATGGCAGTTTTTTATGCAACAAAGAAATGAGGTTTAGAACTTATCATCACCACTTTGGAAGTTGCTCTGATACCACTTTTACAACTAGAAAAAGCTACCCTCCAAGATTTTGGGTTGATGTCCACCAATGCCTCCAAAGAGCCCTCCAAGGTGCCTCTCCTCAAATGTCCCTAAGATCATTCTAAAGAAGACAATCAAAGTGGCCTCAAGAATTCACCACCCAACCATTGCTAGATCCAAGTACAAGCAAGCTAATCTAGCACCCCCTTGCTTCACCACAATCAATCACAAAGCTACCACAAACACAGGCATACTCAAGATCCTAGCCCCATCTAAGTCCCATACCCAAATGGAGATCCTCACAAGAGCAAGCTAGCAAAGAAAATGCCCTCTACAATTTAGTCTTCCAACTAGTGAATAGAAAGAACCAAGCAACAACACAAGAATTTTCCCTCCCTACGGGCACCCTCTCCCTCTCTTATAGATTGGATAAGAATCCTTTCAAAGCACTGGAGAGTGTCCTCACAAGCCAATGAAAAGAGGGGAGGCAAAGAAAAGGCCAAGAGCCTCATAAGTTAGTGGAATATCAAGAGACACCTTCCATAACTTATATTTCTTGGATAACCATTTCTTGGTTGCTAATTTAGGGACATCAAGACAAACCTGTAGGTGCGCCCTCCTACTAGGTCCCATGGCCCACATGTGATGGCTAACTTTGGCCCAAGACCAATTATGTGATCATGGCTCAAGGTTGAGGCCCAAGGTTTAGGGAAATGACCAATACCCATGGTAATGTCCTCCTAACACCTCACAAGGTTCCATACCTTCATCCAAGGCATAGACACATTCATGTCATTATACAAAGACTCAAGTACCTTAATCCAAAGGCACCTACCCTAATCCAAGGGTGACTCACCATTTAACCCCCTAGATACTAAATGGGCACATAGGAGTTATTGAAGTACTTCTAGTTACATAGTTATGTCATTGAAGTACTCCATAGACTTGTCAATGTTTGCAAGCTCATGTAAAAGAGCAAAAAAACAGTCACATTTCTATTTATGAAACTATCTCAAAGTATCATGTGCAAGCTTCCACACAGTCCCATCTACAAATTGTGCATTCAGTAGCACCTGTGGGATTTTGAATGCTCACCATGCTTCTCAATTGACACAAATCCAGATCCAAAATCCCACCTCCTCACATCTCTTCCAATCTTCTAGAAATCCTATTTTTTTCACAAATCACCAAATCTTTCACGGATTCAATTCCCAGATTAGCGTAGATAGACTCAAGCAAGGCATCCCTTGCAAGGACAATGCCACACAATTGTATAATAATTTATGCTCGTGATCTAGCCTTTATCTTATATCCTCGTCAATCGCCATCATCATTTCCTTCTCTATCTCCATCTCCTGCAAAAGTGGAACCTAATAAATAAATATCATTTGATTAATCATAAGAAAACCGTGTTTTCCAAAACTGTGAACTAGAACCTTTTCGGCTCCAATGTGAGGGCCTATTCAAAAGCGTTGAGAGATATGGAAAACCGTAAATATCTTTCCCCACTCATTCATGAGAACACGAAGGATTATGGGAGCCAACAATAAGGATGAGTTTGTCAATGCACTTCTTTTGGCAATAGACAAATGTGGCTTAAATCTTATGCTTGCAAACAAGGTTGCTGCCATTGCTGCTAACATCCCCATTGTTGCTCAAAATGCTCTTCTAGTACTACACATTTGTTGCTGAGATAAAACTATAATGATATCGAATCACATGCAAGGACTGGACTGCTTAGAATGCGATTAAATGCAGTGACAATTCACCAAGCTCATTTGTTAAGTCCAATGTGGATGGAGAGGCAGGAATGCAAATATAATTTATGAACTACAAGAAGGCTACCTATATCATAGAGATGCTATTGAGAGAGAGAGAGAGAGAGAGAGAGAGAGAGAGAGAGAGAGAGAGAGAGAGAGAGAGAGAGAGAGAGAGAGAGAGAGAGAGAGAGAGAGAGAGAGAGAGAGAGAGAGAGAGAGGCTATATCCTGAATGTAGGAGTGCGCATCCGAGAGGGACTAGGTAGCGGGTGTGAGCAGGCCCGCTACCGGCTGTAGCATTGAAGGCTGCATGCTACATGGTAGCAGGCCTGCTCAAGTCTGCTACTTGTCGTAATTGAAGTTTGGGCCTTTCAATTGAAAGGCCCAAACGAGTATGGTTTTAAACTTCTCTTATCTGATCTAGTAAAAAATTGCCACCTGTCCACTATGAGCCCAAATGACAATTACAGTGAGATAGTGAGATACTTCAAAATTTTATGACGTGAATTTTTTAATTTTTACTTGTTAATGATGCCCTAGAAATTTCTACATCCAAATAATTATAAAATGGGTATTAGTTGCCTTATAACAAGTGACAAGTTGCATCCCAAAGAGGAATATATCAAGCAAATAAGTGGTAAATCACATCTTATTCTACTTATTTACATTTAGAACAGATGTAAGAATTGTTGGCTTTAACATGAATGGAATGTCACATAATTTGAGAAAAATTTATTTTAACACAAGACCTAAATTTTTCCTACAAATTGATTGGATGTAATTTCCAACTCTAAAAATAAGCATCCCTCATAGATAAAAATCTTGAAAATATGGAGCCCACACTGATGGAATTTTGAAATTATGAAGCCCTCATGGATGGAATATGGACCCCTCCTTTAAACTTATGTCCTTAAGTAATGTTCATGAGTTTGACATAATTTAACTTGACAATTTACCGATATACATTATGCTCAAGTAATGTATGAATGTAATAAATAATGGCTCATCCTCGTTGTAGTAGTTTGACAAGAAGACTAGCTATTACTTGACAACCATTCTTTCAACATATTGTACTCGCAATGCACATCTAACTAGTTCATCAATAATGAAAAAAATTAGAATGTGGTGGGGAAGGCCTCAGTCGGAGTGCGTTCTGCATTGCGAGGGCCCTTGCTGGAGGGCAAATATAACTCAGTACAAGCTAATTCACTTCTTCTTTGTTTGTGTAGTGGGTTTCTTTCCTTGCCTAACCTGAATCCAAGATCTAGTCAATCTAGCATCACAGAGACGAAGTTAGTTGTCACGCGGAGGTTCGTTCCCATGAGAGCGATAGTATAGTTCAGATTTCAACATGAATGGAGGATCTAACACTAACATCCATTAACACTAAGCATTAACACTACATCCATTAACCCTAAATCCACAACAATGATAGAAACTTACTCTTCTCTCTCTCCCTTTCTCTCTCACAAAAAGCATAAGAAATAGCAATCCCAATAATGATCAGATCCAACAATTAGCAAAATCCAAAGAAAGCATGAGAAATGGAGGAGAAGAGAGGAAGAGCAAGGACATTCATCAATCCATTTCTAAAGAGAACCAATCTGCTTTATTGAAATGAGGAAATGAACATCAAGAGCAACTCGAGTTGGTCCCTTTTTATAGTAGAGAGGAGGACCCTGGCCTCTGAATCCTATTGGTCCAGTCTTGCCTCTCTTTTTATTCAAATTTAAAAAAGTGTGAGAACCATCAAAATTGGAGAGAAATCCAACTTTATTCACTAACTTGACATTTAGGCCCTACGACATTAAAAGTCCCACAAAAAGACCTAAAGTCCTTTTACTAACATTCTAATTAATCAAATAACTATGTGATCATTGGGTTGGACCTATACACGCAGGGTGCCAAATCTCTCTCACTTATTGACTAGGGTTAGGATTGCCTTGGGATCTGCAAACCCTCCAACAATATCTCCCACCAAAACTGGTGACGGTCCCACAACACCTGCAATATGCAGTTATTGGGTACTTTTATTGGCTTCGCGTCGAATCTTAATTAAATGATACTGCACCTTCTCCATAAAGTCAAGGCGTGCAGTATTGAAATCCAAATTATGCGGCATGAAACAACGGTGGGCTCCGACAATCCACTTGGAAGTTGTCCATGAGGTGAAGCGGGATTCCCAAGAGCCTCCCATCATATCCACATGGAAATACAGTCGAACAATTGGCAGCTAATCTTTGATTTGCTCTGAGGCCATCGACTTATTTGGATCGAATGCCAGGATAGGAAGGCAATCGTCCCATTTGGTTGCCACTGATGCCAACAGAGTTAGATCTTTTGCAAACATTGTTGATTGTCGCACCGTTGGATCCGGAGAGTGGACATACTCTCTCTGATATGCTTGTAAGGCCCGGTGGAAGTCCATTGAGATGTTCCAGCTGTAAGACTGATGGATGATTGGCCAATTGGGCATATGGATGGTGATTTTGTCCATAGCCAATCCCAAATCTTTCCATTTATGTCTTCGCGACATTGGCATGTAATAAGGATCTACCCGCAACTGGCGAGGACTGGTGACGTACTTCCTAATTGATTCCGGAGTTTTCTCAAAAACCATGATTCTCCATGCCGGCTACTCTCCCAGTGCAGGTATTTTGTCCAATTCTTTGCCGGCCTCGATCTCGGAGGTCTTAAATTTGAGAACCCATCCACCACGCGAGGACTCATGTGGATGTTGCTTTAAGAAGATTTGGATCTGGTCCTCGACGCTGATGGGCCTTCTGAATAAATGGCTTGTCCTCGATGAGGATGGACCTGCTTGTACTGCATGTATAGTTGGCAGTTGATATGCTAGATCTGGAGCTCCCCCTTGGTCCATGCTCGAATCAACCCCTGTATCCATTTGTACAGCTTCTTGGCACGAAGGGGAGAATTGCGGATGACCGGGACGGGGATTTGTGGTCTGGCTTCCAACACTTGAGTGGCGGCTTTTTCATAGGCGTTGATGGTCTCTTTTGCCTTTGCCAACTTAGTTGAAGCTGCTCCTTTGAACCTATCAAAGCGGCCTTGGAATCCCTGAAGGGCCACTTTGTATATTTCCAATTTCTTGAACAAATATGCAATCTCCGTCGGTGTGACCGGATGATCGGGTATTTGTGTTTGCAAATAGGCATCACGCTCAAGGGTGGTCGCATCCAATTCACCTTGAAGCCGTGTGCGGTCTGTTCGGCAATTGCCCCTTCAGCAGCTACACCTGTTGCTTGGCCTCTTGCACTGCCTTATCTACCTGATCTTGTGCGGTTGTTAGGGCGTTTTGCAGGGAGCTGATGTAGGTTTCCAAGAGATCAGCTTGTTGCTGGGCCAATGTCTTTTCGCTTTCAACCTTTTCTTCATGTTGCTTGGCTATCTTCACCTCTCGATCCAGCTAAACAATTTTCTGGCTAATCAGAGTGTTTTCGGATCCTAGATCAGAGATCCTCTGCTCCATTTTCTTCTTCTTATCCAGCATAGACTGTATCACTTGCCCAAGGCTGGAAACTAACCCTAGAGCATCACCATATTCGACGGTTGTGGAGGTGGTAGCAGTAGGAGACCCTGATGGTACTATTCTTGGTAGGCGTGGAATAGGTGTCAAGGTCTCTTCTTCTTCAAAAGTATCCTCTTCTTCAAACCCTTCAGGCACCGTGGCGTTGAACTGCTTTGGTGACTTTACAGCTGTGTCGACCCGAAGTGTGGCTGGGCTACCTTGTGTGGGTGGTTGCTGACTGGCATCTTTGACACCAACAGTAGATTCATGGATATGCCCGAATCCTCTTCCAAGGGATTGGGGTTCAAAGGGCGCTGGGCTTTGGGGCATTTCAAAGATTTCGGTGGCCCCAAGGGGGTTGGAATCATCGAACATATCCATGAAGAACTGTGTGTTGGGTGAGGTTGCTTCGGTATGGCGAGGTGAGGCGGCATGGGCTGTGATGGGAATGGTAGGCCTAATGGTCACATGATGTCCTTGTATGGGAGCAGAGGCGAGGGAAACATCAGAGACGAGGGGAATGGAAAGTTCAGTGCGAACAGCAGCAGGGGGTGGAAGCGCAGTTGACGAGGTATGCCTAGTGCGACGTCGTGACACGGAAGGCAAGTCAGGAATTATGATCTCACTGCATGGATGACAACGACTATGAGAACTTGAGGCCTGATGAGATGACTTGGCTGGTGCTTCTTCGTAAACTGAAAGCACAGCATCCAAATGGAAGCCATGGATTATGTTTTCTAAGTGAGAAGCGGCTAAGAGGGACAGTAGATAGCCAACGGTGAACTGCTACTTTGTATTGGCCTTAATAGCTCACTTGAGCTCACCAAAAACAGTCTTGAACCAGTTATATGGTTCAAGAGGGGCTTTGGCCAACTTAGTGTGGGACTCCACTATCCTATGAAGGATTTGAGATGTGATGCGGTCTTTCCTGAGGTTGCCAACCATCAGGAAATGATTCAACAACTGGGCAGCGGCGTGGATGAAAGGCTCAGTAATGGCTTCTAGAAGGTAGCCATCATTAGTCCAATGCAGATCGTTGGTGAGGTCAATGTATGGCTTGATGGCCTATTTGGCGTGCTTGTGATTGGGTGAGGCTTGCGTACCAGATGAGATTCCTATAGCTGCAAGTGCGGCCTCAATGACGCGCACCTTGTGTGTGGCTCCTTGGAAGGTGATATAAAACTTGTATTTCTCTTCCTTCCATGTATTGAAGACAAGAGTGATGGAATCCATATTGATGCGTCCCGAAAAGGCTCTCTCATGAATACCCATTGCAGTAAGTAGAGGTTCCGCAAGGGTCATCCATTGAGTGACCATGCTTGTGCTAGGAAGAATCATGATGTCCGTAATTACAATTGCGTGAAAGTGTATCAGAAGGCAATGTAGAAAATTTGGAAGGCTTTGGTCACAAGAAAAATTTGCAAGAGCTTCGCTAGCACAAGTGAGGAATGAATCGAATTCAGCCAACTTATAGGTGAATTTGGTGGGTCCATTACACTGAATAGTAGTTGGGCTGATCAATTCTGAACAAAAATTTGCAGGCATGTATAGTACTATAAAAATAGGCTATAAAAATATCGGCGAAGGTTTCTAGGGATCTAAACCTATCAGGCGAACGTTTTCCAGGTCTGGCGAAGGATGAACCTTCGCCTAGGAGGGTCCTTCCCCCAGGTACTGTCATAAATGTATTTTTTAACAATCTGAACTTATGGACAACCTAATTTTGACATTTTAAGATCATCTAGCAGGTCGGCAAAGGTTCATAATGAGGTTATAATGCTCGACAAAGGTTTCCAAAATGGCATATAACTGAACATTCGTCTAACTAAAAAATTAAATTTTCTCTTGTCAAAAACCTTCGCCCACCTCAATTTAGATAGATCAAGGGTGGATGTACAGTCTGAGAGCTCAGCGAAGGTTTTTGATACTGTATTGGCCAAATCTTCCCAAAACAGTGGTTTTCTAAGTCATTTTTCATAAAAAAAAATAATGTGCTTCATTTTTCTTATGTTGATGACTTCCTGACTTTTGCTCATCAGTCTTTTCTTATTTATTTATTTATTTTTTTAACTGTCTTTTTTCAAAAAAAGTCAGCAAATTGAAAACAAATAAAATGAAAAAATATATTGAGATCAGACTGCTAAATTGGCAGAGCAGACTGCCAAAACTTGCGTAATCGGCTGTCATTTACCGGAGTATCAAGTCATTTTCCATCCAAGTGCTCAAGAATTACTACGCCATAGTTCACGATTTTCTTCACTTTATACAGGCCTTCACCAATAAACTTCAACTTACCCTTGATCGGCTTGGTTTTGTACATCAATGCAAGATCTCCTGCTTCTAGATCTTTCTTGTGCAATCGACGATCGTGCCATGCCTTGCGGCGGGCTTTCTCTGCTGCTAAGGCATGAACTGCCATCAATCGGGTTTCACATAATTTGTGCAACGCTTCATGATGAAGTTGTAAAGACTGATCATCATTTAATCGTTCCGTTGCTGCTATGCGTAAAGATGGGATTAAAAATTCAATTGGCATAACAACATCTTGACCATAGACCAGTTGAAAAGGTGTTTGATTTGTACTATTTTTGTAAGCAGTTCTGAATGCCCATAATGCTGCATATAGTTTATGTTCCCAATCAGACCGACTTGCTTCAACCATCTTTGTCATAATGGTGCATAGAATCTTATTGGAAAATTCAGCTTGGCCATTCCCTCTGGGATAATAGGGAGTACTAAATCTGTGTATAACAAAAAAATCTTTCAGTAAACACTTTATTGTTTGATTAACAAAGTGTGTACCCCGATCATTGACAATTTCGATCGGACATCCAAATCTGATTATAATATTTTCATATAGAAACTTGGCCGTAGATTTCACATCAGCCACTTTGATAGATTTGGCTTCAACCCACTTGGTCATATAATCAGTTGCGACGATAATGTATCGGGCCTGAGATCCTTGCGCAGTGGGATGAATAGGACCAACATAATTTAGTTCCCATTTTCAAACGGTGCTTGCGATAAAACCGGATGTAAGGGTTCATAATTCTGTCGAGTAGGCTGTTGTGCTCGCTGGCAGACATCACATGTTTGAATTAAATTTTATGTGTACTTATGAAGCGTAGGCCACCAACAACCGGATTGCAAAAGTTTGCGAACAGTAATATCTATAGAGAAGCGTCCTCCACCCATGCCATCATGTGAAAACATGATTAAATTTGGTACTTCATGCGGTAAAACACATCTTCGTAAAATATTATCTGATCCACGACGATACAATTGTCCTACAATTAATTGATAAGGTTGAGCCTTATGAATCAATTGTCTTTTCTGTACTTTTGTCAAAGAGTCATTCGGTTGTCCTAGCATCAGGTACTCAACAATATCTGCCGCCCACTCAGGTACTACTTCAACATAGAACAACGCAGCATCTGGCAGTTCATCATCCACTTCAGTATTAACTGGTGCAGATTCAATTCGAGAAACGTGATCGGCTAGAAAATGTTGCTTCCCCTTTCTGACCACAATTCAAAAGTGAAATTCAGTCAGTAATAATAACCATTTTGCAATACGTCCAGTATTACACGTCTTATTTACCAAGTAAAGTAATGGTTGATGATCCGTATAAAATGCAAAGTGCGTTTCCATGAGGTAGTGACAAAATTTCCAAACAAAAAAAATCATGGCTAGCACTTCACGTTCTGTTGTTGAATAATTCTTCTCTGGATCTGTAAGCTGTCTGCTTGCAAATCGTATAGGATAATCCTTCTTATAGTCACCTGGCTACGTCAAAACTGATCCAATAGTGTATTTTGAGGCATCCGTATGAACATGAAACTCTAATGTCCAATCTGGAGAACGCAGTATTGGTGCTGAAGATAATGCTTTTTTTAACTTTTCAAAGGCTTCTAACGCCTCTACTGTCCAAATAGGAACAATAGTTAATTTGTATATAGGTCGTGCCAAATTCGCAAAGAAGATAATAAAAATTTGATAGTAGTTCGCATGACCCATAAACACATAAACTCCTCGAATTGTTGCTGCCGGTGGCAATTCCACAATAACTTTGATCTTAGAATAATCGATGGCAATACCATGTCTTGATATCACATGTCCAAGCACCACTCCATGAGAAACCCATATCTAGCATTTTTCTGGATTTAGAGAAATCTGATATTTGCGGCATCTTTCAAAGACTTTTTCCAATTGATCCAGGTGGTCTGTATCTGTACTATGAACTGCCAAGTCGTCCAAGTAAATTTCAAGAAATTTTTGCAAATAATCTTTAAAGGCATAGTGCATTACTCTTTGGATTAAACTTGGTGCATTACAGAGTCCTAACGACATTACTTTGTAAGCATAGGTGCCCCATTCTATTGCAAAAGCAGTTTTCTGGCGATCGGCAGGTGCAATCTTAACCTGGTTGTAACCACTAAATCCATCCAGGAAACTATAAGCTTCCGCTCTAGCAAGGCGATCCAAAATGCTTTCAGTAAAAGGTAACGGAAAGTGATCCTTCTGTGTCACTTTATTCAATGCTTTGAGATTCACACAGATTCGCAATCTTCATTTTCTTAGGAAAAATGACAATCGGTGAAATCTATTCGGTATGCTCGATCTCATAAATGAAATTGGTGTCAAGAAATCTCTGAAGTTCTTTCTTTATCAGATCTGCCACATTAGGATTACAGCGATAGAACTTTGTAGCCTTTGGTACTGCATCAGGTACTAAAGGTACAATATGTTCAATAACTGATGTCGGAATACCCTTCAAATCTTGATAAGTCCATGCAAAGAAATCTTGATACTTAATAAGTAACAAACAGAGTGCTTGATATTGTTCAGGAGTAAGTTGTGATCCCACTTGTACAATCTTTTTCGGTTCTCCTAGTTCTGCAAGATTCATTGGCTGCGTCCTAGCTGGGCCAACGTAAACCTCTTTAGATTCCGGCATGTGTTCTTCAGGTTCACGATGTGCTTTAGATAACATGATAACCACATCATCCAGTGTATAATGTCTAAAATGCTCTGGCATATCATTTTGGACTACATTTGCTTGTTCTTTTTCAAAAGGACTTGTCTTGGATCTTCATTTAGTCTTCTTAGCAGGTATTGATCATGGAGGTGATGACTTTCGGGATGATAAATCTTTCTTCATAGGTGAAGACTTCCTAGACGATGATGTCTTGTTGGAAATCTGACTTGAAGAATCATTCTTGACTTTTCCTTTGTCTTTATATAATAGAGGTGGCACTTCCTTTGAATCGATTTTTTGAGAGGGATTTTCCCATTTCAGGACCGTATTATAATGTTGTTTTGCTTGTCCACTCAAATCTAGCAAAATCAATCCCAAACTAACCTACAATGTAGATTTAACACTATTCATGCCATGACAAGATGCCTAATGCAAGCTAACCATCAACCAAACATGCTGCAAACTGAAAAATTGGCGTAGCTCCCTGGCAATGGCACCAAAATTGTAGTGAGTTTCTTTCCTTGCCTAGGCTGAATCCAAGATCTAGTCAATCTAGCATCATAGAGATGGAGTTAGTAGTCACGCGGAGGTTCGTTCCCATGAGAGCGATAGTATAGTTCAGATTTCAACATGAATGGATGATCTAACACTAACATCCATTAACACTAAGTGTGCAGTGTCAACACCTGACACACAGGAGGTAATCCCTGATTCAGGAGCTACCTCACACTTCGTTACATCAAGACGAATCATGTCTGATTTCTGAAGTGCAGATCAATCAAGATTTATCGTTCTTGGAGATGGACCCAAACATCAAGTGAATGGTATTGGTTCACTGTGGCTCAACACAAACGACAGAGACAGATGACTTGAAGATGTTTTGTTTGTGCCTACACTGCATGCCTACACTGCAGCAGGACTTGCTATCTATGGCAAGAATAGCTGATGCAGGGATGCATATAACGTTCTCAAATGAAGCATGCAACGTTGTTGGTGCAAGTACCAGTACTTAATCAGTCAAGGTAGAAGAGAAGACAATGTATCACTTGAAGGTACGCCTACCTGCAGATCAAGTGCATCAGACTCATGATGATTCGCCAGACACTCTATGGCACAGGAGACTATGCCATATGAACTCAATGACACTATATCAAACAAGCCATCATGGAGCAATCACAGGGGTGAGCATCTCGAATGCGACCAGTTCGACGACCTGTGATGCATGTCTGAAGGGTAAGATGTCACGCACTCCTTTTGTCAAGGACTCCTACAGAACAACCAAGATTCTGGAGTAAGTGCATCCTGACATCTGTGGGCCTTTCAATGTGATCTCAGTAGGAGGTTCAAAATATTACATTACCTTTATTGATGATTACAGTAAATTTGCCAGAGTCTATTTTATTCACAAGAAATCATAAGCATTTTACAAATTTACAGAGTATGTAAATTAGGCAGAAAGATGCATTGGTAATAAAGTGAAGCAGATAAGAACCAATCGAGGTGGGGAATACATCTTGAATCGATTCACTGACTTTTGCAATTATTGTGGTGTCATTCACAAAAAGACAGCATCTTACACACTCCAGCACAACGATGTTGTATAAAGAAAGAATAGGACTCTAATGGAAGCTGCCAGATGCATGATGGCCTACTCAAAAGCTCCAAGAGTGTTGTGGGCTGAAGTAATAACTAAAACTGCTTACATTTAAAACATGACAAGAAAGTCTGGTGTTCCTCACATGACACCACTCGAATAATGGTGGGGTAGAAAATCCAATCTGACTCACATCTGTATCTTTGGCTGTGCAGCTTATGCACATGTTCCTGATAAGCTTCAAAAGAAGATTGATGAGAAAGCTGAACAAGGATATCTTGTAGGATATGACAATAATTTTTCATACTATAGAGTCTATATGCCAGAGACAAACACTGTGAAGACAGTCAGAGATGTCAAATTTGATGAGAGCAGAATGATGACCAACGATGATCCTGTCAATTATGAAGTTCTTGAAAGACAATACTATGATCTGCTGACTATGACAGAGGGAGTAGAGGATGAACACTCAGACAAAGATGTTCGGGTCGCTTCTCATTCGAGTGATGAATCAGACGAAGAAAGTTTCGAGAGGCAGGCTACTGCTCCAGTACTTGTAAACCGAAATGGTTCCAGACCCAATAGAGCAGATAAAGACAAAGTCATTGCAGTTCTAGGAGGATCTCCTAGAAGGTTGACAAGACAATGCAAAGCGCTAGCAAGATATGTGCCAGATAGCTCAGCTTCTACATCAGAAGAGTTCTATAAATTCAGTGGTGAACCACAAACATTTGAGAAAGCAATTAAATGTCTAGAGAAGGACAAATGGATCCAAGCTATGAATGAGGAGATGGAATCCATGAGGAAGAACCAGGTATGGACGTTGCAGCCATTGCCAGATAAGCAAAAGACTATAAAATGCAAGTGGGTATACAAGCTGAAGTATGGACTGGATGAAGATATCTCAGAGTATAAGGCAAGACTTGTAGCGAAGGGATTCTCTCAGAGATATGGTATTGACTATTCTGAGACCTTATCTTCTGTCATGAAACATTCATCCCTATGTTTACTATTTGCATATGCAGATGCTTATGATCTCAGGATTCACATTGTGGACGAGAAGAGAGACTTCTTGCATGGTGACCTGGACGAAGAAGTCTACATGGATCAACCCCTAGGCTATATCTTGAATTCACTTTCTACTTATGCATGCAGTATGCATAGGAGTATCTCTGGTCTAAAGAAGTCAGCGCGACAATGGTACAAGAAGAAATTTTAGAAGTATTTCTAGTCCATACGGTGGCTAGATCTACTTACGGATGTAGTGTAGGGATGTAGAGGATCGTCCACTTTCTAAGTTTTTACAACAAGCTTCAACAGAAATATGGAAATAATCAACAGAGATGAGAGCGCTAAGGCTTACCCAACTTGTGCCCGAAACAAAAATAAAGCTAATTAGAACAACAATAAAAATCCTTGCTAAGGCAAACCCAACTATCAAGGTTGCTAAACTAAGACCTAGGTTAAGACCCAGAGGGTTTGAAAGATAAATTGCAGCTAACTATATAAAGAAATAGAAACATGCCACAATAATCCAATGAAAGGAGGCAAGAGGAGGCCCGAGCACCTTCCCTCAAGCTATGCACCTTCCAATGGGAACACAAAGAAATAGAATGATAATCTCAAAGAGAGAGCAATTTAGCATAATCTCAGAGTGTTGGTGTCTACTAACTTATGGGACTAATCTGTTTCTAGCTTTTCAAGAACTTCTAACTTAGGATTTAGAACTTCAAATTTCTTAACTTAGGAAAACTTAAGATAAAATATTTCTAATCTTAAGTTTCCTAAGTCTAAGTTCTAAATCTAAGTTTAAGCTATTTTATTATTATTTAAGCTTCTACTCATGGATTTACAAAACACATGGCATGGCTTGAAGTTTATTGACAGATACTCATATGTGGTCTTACAAAACACATGCCATGGAGTTTTATTATTTTTATTTTCTTTGTGTTAGCACAGTTGCTAACATTATCCCCCTCCTTATTGGATTGGTGGTCCCACACCAATCGACGCCTTTTTGCCCTGGATCTTTCGTGCTTCTTGGAGGCGAGACTATTGCTGTCGGGAGTGGTAGATTGTCGTGTCGATGCCCTCCATCATTTGCCACCGTAATTTGTTTAGGAAGGGCATGGGTTTGTAGTAATGGAGCATACCTTGGAGAAAGTTATGGATTTTCCATAGCTCCACCATATCAACGTGCAGGGCGGAAGTGAGTGCAACGTGATAATAGAGCCTTGCAACGTTGATATGGTCATCTTGGGTCCGCAAGGGTTTATTGATGTCAAGGGCGATTGGGGGTAACCCTCGATCCCAAAAACCTCTGAGTTCTGCCAGAAATGCCACCAGGCCGCAATTATCCGCAAAGTATCAAACGTTGCGATCAGGATTGCCATGGTGCTTCTGGTAGAATACTCGACAGTTGGTGACCATGTATCCATTCCTATGAGTTTCGGTCAAAAGATTTTGTTGGTGACTAAGTTGCCGGTATCCATTCCTATGAGCTTCGGTCAAAAGATTTTGTTCTTGACCTTGGTGGCAGGAAACGGTTCTCGCCTCGCTACTGGATAGTAATAAGGATTGGTGCGCATGTAGGAGGGAGCTTCGAGATACCGTGCCATTGAGGTCTTACTTTGCAGGAAGAGCTGATGATGCCAGAGAGGTTGTGGATCCAGGAGTTTGACTACTGCTTTATGTGTCTAACACTGGTCCAAATTTGGCAGTATGTAGCCACCTTGCCCTTTCGTTGTTGGATACTTCTTTGCAAACTCCTGAGAGATGCACAACTCCTTGCTTGGTTCTGTGGGCGTGATTTTGTGCCGGATGGTTGGGGCTTCAGAGGCAATCTCGTGTTCGGTTTGTGGATCAGGATCAGGAGATAGAGGAGGCAAGGGGTTAGCTTCTGCAATTCTTTGTAACTCAAGAGAAAATTGTCATGGAATGAAGGTTGGGTTAGTGGTGTCGAGGGGGTTAGAAGTGGTGGAAGGGAAAAGAAAATGTTGGGAGCTGGTACTCCCAGAGCCCGATGGATTGATTGGTGTTTGAGCTCCTTGCCCCAGGGGTTGGCCTTGAAATGCAGAGCCTTGAGTGGCAGGAGGAGGCTATTGAAATCTTGTTCCATCTCCACCATCTGGTCCATCAAAGTGGTGCCCCGAATCATGGAATTGGGCGTGCTCTGCATGAACCGACAGTGTCGACTGGGCAGCAGCCTTTAAGCGTTCTTCCAGGGTGGCTATGTGCTAGTTTAGGGCCTCGATGGAAGCAATGTATGATTGTTGTAATTTTGAGTGTTGCTCTGTCGTGGCTTTCAGCTTTTGGACGAGCGTTTGATAGGCCACCACTAGAATGGCAGTTCCCTTAGGAATAGCTGGTGGTGCAAAATCGTTGAAGTCCACCATTTCCAACTGTTCCTTCATAGCGGAACATGCTGCTTGTGAATCTGCTACAGCCTCATCCTTCTTGGCTTTGAGGGTATTGATGGTTTGCTGCATGTTGGATACCTTTAGTTGGAGCTGGTTCTGGAGATGGAGTAGCATCTGCTGCTGTTGTTGATTGTAATTCATGAGGTTTTGGATCTGCAGCTGTTGTTGTTTGTTTTCCTCTTCCAGCCTTGCTTTTTCTTTTTGAAGGTCTGCCATAGGACCATCATCAAATTGCCGCATAGTATAATGTCTCCCTAGGGTGCCGAATAAATTGTATTGGAGCTCATTCACCAACCATATTGCTTTTTGGGCTGTAAGGGGTAACTGCTCCCAAGGACCAATGTCAGGGAGGGTGCGTGTGTAGTTAGGATACGACATGGGATTAAATGGTAGAAAATTAGGAACATGGCTAGACGGAGGTGTATGAAAGGCAGGTGCAGGTGATTGTGGATTGAGAGGTGGGGAGGTACTATGTGGTGGAGAGTGTGGGATTGGGTTAGTGGTGACAGTGGTTGATGGTAATGCAGTTAGTAATTGTAATGCAAAATCATCTACGTTGACTGTGGAGTCAAGTAGGGTGGGGATTTGTACAGGGGAGGGTTGTGGAAGTGTGGAAGGGAAGCCCATGTTGATAGTTAGTGAGGGTGTGGAGGTGGCAGTAAATGGAGGGGGTGGTGGTGGGAGTGTGAGAGCAAGTGATGGCGAGGAGATTGCTTGTGTGGACAAAATCACGCCCATAGGATCAGAGCCGAAAGTGCTTGCCGTTTCGGAGCTGCCTGCTACTACTGTTATTGCTTGTCGGCATTGTTGGGCCTAGTGAAGTAAGACCGCCTACTACTGTAGGACTTCCTTTGGGACCTGCGATTGTTTAAGGCTCCCTCTGGATTCAGCATATTCTACCCCGATGTCACTGGATAGAATGTCATGCGAGACATCTGCTTCTATGCTGACCGCCTTCCCTTTCTGCTTCTTAGTAGGTGGGGCTGGTGAGACTGGTTCTGCTGTCAGTTGGGGGGCGGCTCACTTTTTTGTGCTTGGATAAATAGCATCCAGCTCCTTGATGGCAGCAGCCGCCTTAGACCCCAATTGCTTGGTGACCAACATGTGGAGGAGATACCCACATTGTCAAAGATTCAACTAGTTTCATCACATTTTGCAATATTTTTATATTTGGCATATTGAGGCCAAAACTTGTTTTAGACTTAGAGGTTGACTTTTCAAAGTTCATTAGTCTAAATTTCATTTGAATAAACACTTTTTGAAAGTTTGGGAAAGATAGAATGCAAGTTTGAGTAGATTCAATTTGAATAAGTTGGGTACATTGAATCTAGACCCAAAATTGGAAGGGTTAGCATTTTGGTGGGAAAGCCAAGTGGCCAAATAGGGTTTGGACCGGCTATAAAAGGATGTAACTCGTGGAGAGAGTCATCTTCTCTCTTCTCTATCTCATTTCATGCTTATACATGGTTCTCTTGGGTTCTACTATCCATTGGTGCACTATCTTGGTGATTGCTTGCAATTCTATGTGTAGAATGATCTATATTTGTTATTTTTGGATCCACACGTGTGAAATACAATAGCTTGCTGATTTTGTACGGACAGCAACAGTACATAATCATTTCATTCAAGTTTGATCAAGTTCTATTAGTGTTTGCATCTCAATTTGTGTGTAGATGCTGATTTTTTTCTACATTGGTGAAATTGGTAGTGTATTTCTCTTTCTAACCAAAGATCATTCAAGTAGATTGGATCTTAAGGATCTAAAATCTTTCACATGGTATCAGAGCTTGTGTTTCAGGTTATGAAGGAGAAAATCAGATCTATCAATGATTTGGTGAAGATATCAAGTCTAGAGCATGCTAGAGAGGATTCTACACCAAAATCGGATTTTTGCTTTTGTAGATTGGATCTTTTGTAGATCAAAACACTAAATAGGTCAATATACTTGTTCAATTCCGTTTTTTGAATTCAAATGCTGGATTTGGCCGATTTTTGGATCATTGGTTCAGCCTAAGTGGTGGCTTATAGATTGCATATCAAATTTTCAGCATTTGCATGTAGATTTGGAATAGTCAATTTTTTGTGATTTTGTCAAAACCCTAATTTTGATTGGATCTCTAGATAGTGAGGTTGCTGGACTTCATTTGAGTGTATTTCAATCTTAGGAAGTGGCAAAAGTCATTAGATTGAGGATAGATCATAGGTTGATCAAAATTCCATGATTCTATGTGTTGATTTGCTTGGATAAGTGCTAGAAGAGAATTTGTGAGATAGTTTCAAATCTTGGTGATTTCTTTTGAAAGCATTTGTTGTTGTTCAAAGGAGTGATTTGTGCATTGAAACAGGTTGAAAGAGAAGATCAGGTCATTGCTACATGACAATCTCAATTGGAGTCATGTTGGAAGCCAATGATAGGCTTACCTCAAGTAACTATTCATTATGGAAAGTGAGGATGGAGTCACTTCTTGAGATGAATGATGTTTTGGATATTGTTGTAGGTTTGGAGGAGAGACCAGCAACACAACAAGATCAATTGAGGTATGACAAGAGGGCCAAGAAGGCTCTACACATGATAAAGATGAATGTTACCAATGAACTTCTCAAGGAAGTTGGTAAGTGCACATCATCTTTGGAAGCTTGGAATTCATTGAAGAAGCTTTATGAATCCAAGTCTACTTCTAGAGTGCTGACTCTAAGAAGGCAAATCTTTTCTTGTTTGCAAAAGAATGAAGAAAGTCCAAGTACTTTTGTTTTGAGAATGAAAGCATTGAATGATGAGTTAGCTTGCATAGATGAAAGCATTAAGGAAGGAGAACTTATTCAAGTGATTCTTAATGGCTTGTTGGATGCTCATGCTAACATTTCAAAGTATTGCTATTCAAAAGACTCTGCCAAGTTTGATGGATCTTTAAGAGATCTTGATCAATGAGGAATATAGGCTTCAAGCAAGAGGTGGATCTACATCGACACTTCAAGAGGATGCTATGTTCACAAAGGGCAAATTCAAGGGCAAAACCAAAAGCAAGTGGTCTAAAGGGCAAGATCAAGTGGATGCTTCTTCAAGTGGCAAAAAGAAGGATAGATCAAAGCTCAAGTGCTTCTATTGTGGCATCAAAGGACACTTTGCAAGTGAGTGCTACAAGAAGAAGAGAGATCAAGGAGACAAGCAAGGTAATCTTACTCTTGATGAGGATGGTTTGGATGTGCAAGATGCAAATGATGATGCTTTTGTGATGTCTTCATGTATGCTTGCTAATGATGGAGATCTAGATCCTTGGTGGATTGATAGTGGAGCAAGTTCACACGTGACCTTTCACAAAGAGTACTTCACTTCTTTGTTGGCATATGGAGATGACAAGAGGGTGACCTACATGGCCAATGATGGTGAGTGTGCAATCAAAGGGATTGGCACAATGCCTATTTCTCTCTCTACAAATAGGAGTGTTCATTTGGAGGATGTCTTGTTTATTCCATCTATTACCAAGAATTTGCTTAGTGTGAGTCAAATGCTAAGTAAGGGCCTCAAGGTGGAGTTTGATGGAGATGCTTGTTTGATCAAAAGGAAGGATGTCTTGATTGGAAAAGGTAAAAGGCAAGGGAAGTTGTTCAAACTTGATGCTTGTGTTATTGCTAACCAAGTTGGATGTGTTGCAAGGGAGAAAATTTCTATTCAAGAGGTTTGGCACAAAAGGATGGGACACCTCAACTTCAAGTCATTGGAGGTAATGGCAAGGAAGAAGGTTGTGATTGGTCTTCCAAGTTCCTTAAGTAATGACAAGCATGTTTGTGAGTCTTGTGCTTTGTCTAAGTCACATAGACTACCTTATACTAGATCTATTTCTAGATCTACAAAGCCTTTTCAACTTGTACATTCGGATATTCATGGATTTACTACAATTAGCAATAGTGGAGCTAAAAAGTATGTAACATTCATTGATGATTTTAGTAGATTTTGTTGGATCTATCTACTAAAGAGCAAGGATGAAGTGTATGATGTATTTGTCAAGTTCAAAAATGCAAGGGAGAACCAATTCTCCACAAAGATCAAGTGCTTGAGAGGTGACAATGGTGGTGAGTACATATCTAACAAGTTCAAGGCCTTTTGTGATGAGCATGGGATCAAGAGGGAGTAAACAACATCAAGGACTCCACAACAAAATGGAGTGACTGAAAGGAAGAATAGGACTTTATGTGAAAGTGCTAAAGCTATGAGGTTAAGTGCTAATCTTGACAAACCATTTTGGGATCAAGCTTTGTTGTGTGCCAATTTCTTGTGCAATAGGTGGTCGAGTGCTATTTTGGATGGAAGGACACCTTTTGAGATGCTATTCAAGAGGAGGCCAATTGTCAACTTTATAAGAACCTTTACTCTTGATGATAGGACCAAGGAGGATCCATCTTCAAGAAGAGGTATTTTTGTTGGATATAGTGAGGTGAGTAAAGCCTACAAGGTTTACATTCCTTCTACTAACAAAGTGATTGTTGGTAGAGATGCCATTTTTGATAAGGGAAACATTCCAAAGGTGTCTTCAAGCATGATTGATGGTAAAGTAGATGGTTCTAACATTCTTGATGTTGATGAGAAGGATCCTACTTTGGATGGTGGTGATGATGGACCTTCATCAAGTCAAAAGCCAAGGAGAACATCAAGAGAAAGACAAGTACCTTCAAGGCTCACATGTGATCAAAAGGGTAAGCAAGTAGTTTCTGGAAATTATGTTGCTTTCCTAACCTCTTTGGATGAGCCTACAAGTGTAGATCAAGCAAGGAAAGAAGAGGAGTGGATCCAAGCAATGGATCTTGAGTATCGATCTCTTATGAAGAGTGGAACATCTTTTGGAGGATCTTCTTGTGTACATGGAGCTATGCAAGTGGATGGATGTTATCTTGCTGTAAAATCAAGTAATGGATCTGTAAAACAAAGTTTTTTCAATGACTTTGATGGTCAAGTTGAAGATCAAGAAATTGATCTCAAAGCGCTTCAACTAGTCAAAAGGGAAGTTGGCAATTTGGAGCTAGTCAAGAGCATCAAAGGAGAGGTAATTGGAAAGGGTGTTATGGATCTGTTTTTGCAGCATATTGAAGACTCAAGTAATGTCAAAGGAGCAGCAAGGAAGTGTTGTTCAAGTTTACTTTACTTGTTCTATCTCATGTTTGAGCAATTTCATGTGGATGTGTTCAAATTGTCAAGATATGGTAAAACTAGCTACATTGGTGAGCATTGTTTTGATGTTGGATTTGTACTAGCATTCTTGGCTGATTTTGCTGATAGAAATGAAGCTATTGGAGGTTCATTATGTCACTCATCCATGGCTAAGTTCTCAAGTGTTGAGCTACTTGGTGCCAATACTTGGAGATTGTCAATTTTTGGTGAATTCATGGTCATTTTCTTGTGTCAAGTAGACCTTGAAGATGGACTAGTGCAAACTACTTGGTTTATGGAGTCATGTGGTGCTGGATTTGCATCATTAATGTACTCACCTACTCATGAATTTCCAAGGTTTGATGGTTTCTTGTGGCAAGATGAAGATGGAGGCTCATTCATGGAGTATCATGGTGGATACAAGGCAACAAAGGACAAAGGAGGAGGAGACATGCAAGCAAAAGTTGATCACTCACGTTTATTGTTTGTTTGCTGTATTTTTCCAGAGAGTTCAGAGTTGGAAGGATGGTGGAATCATTTCATTTACATTCTATTTGATTCTTCATGTTCTAGTCACATTTTTACATGTAAAATTGATGTAAGAAATAGTGAAGCATCCCAAGTGGACACTATTCTCTATATCAAATATGGTTGTTTCTATTTTGAGCATTACATGATCATTGAAAGGAGATAGGACTTCACTTGGAGTATTATCAAAGTCTATGCTAAAACTTGTTGAAGAGGGAGTGTGAAAGATTCAACTAGTTTCATCACATTTTGAATATTTCCATATTTGGCATATTGAGGCCAAAACTTGTTTTAGACTTAGAGGTTGACTTTTCAAAGTTCATTAGTCTAAATTTCATTTGAATAAACACTTTTTGAAAGTGTGGGAAAGATAGAATGCGAGTTTGAGTAGATTCAATTTGAATAAGTTGGGTACATTGAATCTAGACCCAAAATTGGTAGGGTTAGCATTTTGGTGGGAAAGCCAAGTGGACAAATAGAGTTTGGACCTGCTATAAAAGGATGTAACTCGTGGAGAGAGTCATCTTCTCTCTTCTCTATCTTTCACAACATTTGGTAGTTGATTTGCGGGCTTTCAGAGCTTCACACAGCTTCTCCTCTACCTTCTCAGCCACTTATAATTTTGAGTGGGGTCGTCCATGGTGAGGGTCAGAGAGAAGAGATCGCTCAGTGGGATGCGATCCATCTTGGTGGTATGTACTGCGACCACGGTGACGAGGATCTCTGAGGTGGCCCATAGATGGGGATCCGTGATGAGGCGGATAGCGATCCCATCGTTGGTTTGGGCAATGGTTTTGCCGTCGTCTGTCAAGAACTTGGTAAAGTACTTGGCATCATAGCTGATGTCCTTTTCATGGATTGTCTCTCCGAGATTAGGAAAGCTGACGCTCTGAAGATCCCTAGGAGAGAGGTTGATAATAGTATAGCTGCCACTCTTGGATGTAATCTGGAAAGTTTGGAACTCATCCGAATAGGTCGAGTAGGCTGTTCGGATGAGGCTCTCGCTCTGCTGGTCTTGGAAAAGTGTCAGATCAAATCCAAGGTGCGTGAGGATATCCTTGGCCAGTGTGAGTTGCTCGACGTAATTCTTAAGATAGATCATGACTATATCCCCTGAATAAGGACGAGGGGGTTTACGGCGATGCAAGCTTAGCGAGGAATTGCGAGAAGCCATGATAACAGTGATTTTAGATTGCTCTAAGAATTTCAAAAAATTTGAAAAAAATTTGGCATGAACTCGAGAGCAGCAACCTAAAATGAACTCGTGGAGAGAAGGTGGAGGCCTATATATAGACTTTTTTGGCAGGAATTCACAACTTTATCTAGAAATCGTCCTCTTCCTCCACAATTTGGTAATGATGGTCACAAATTTTGAGGCAAATTTATGAGGGCTCGCGAATTCCTATAAGTGATTTTTTTATTGCCAAAAGAGAAAAAAACGTCTGATAGTGCAAAAATGTATCTAATCAAAATTCGCGAAAATAGTAGGGAAATCGTGAGAATCAATTTGAGCTCCAGCAAATTGTCTGCGAATTCTGAGAATGGATATCTGATGAAGAAAAGTACCTTTTTCTATTTTTAGACATTTTTTTATCTGAGACAGAATTTGTGGAGGTAAAAAATGAATCGTGCTCTGTGAAAAAAGGGTCAGGCGAATTCTATCTGAGATGTTGTGAAAACTTTTCATCTGAAACTAATGACTTTTGTGGTTTTCTCAGAGAAGACTGTTGGTATACCTGATCTGATAGTATCTTGATGGGTGGAACAAGAAATCACAGCAAAAATGTGGTCAAAATGGCATGCAAACAATAAAAAGGGAGAAGAGAAAAAAAAGTAGAAAAAAAGCAACTAATACATATCAAGATAAAAGCAGGGTTCGTTGTATTTTCTTAGTCGACTCCCATTGACTACAATATTGAGGATATAGCCTTGAAGGGTTTGGAGTTGGACATATCCAAAGGCAAAGATTTTTTTTATTATGTAAGGTTCTTGGCCTGAAAATTTCAGTTTGCCTTTGAAGGCTTTGGCTTGGTATAGCAGGACCTTATCGCCAACTTGGAAATCTCTAAGTTTCAATGATCAATTATGCCATGCTTTTTGTCGTCGTTTGTGGACTTGTTGAGCATGGATGCTGATCCGTCATGTTTCACAGAGTTGCTCCAGATGAAATAACCTATTTGCTAGATTCTGAGGAGTATCGAGCTCAAGGCTGTAGGCTACTCGAAGGGAGGGGATATTTAATTCCACAGGCATAACGGCTTCTTGTCCATATGTGAGCTGGAAGGGGGTTAAGACTGTAGCTCGCTTTGGGATAGTGCGATAAGCCCAGAGAGCAGCATGGAGTTTGAGTTCCCAATCAGATCGGCTGGATTTGACGGTTTTGGTGAGAATTACACATAGGATTTTATTGGTGGATTCTACCTGGCCATTGCAGCGTGGATAGTATGGGAAACTTTTGCGATGTACCACAAAAAATTTGAAAAGAAGATATGCTATGACAGAGTTAAGGAAATGTGTACCCCTATCAGTGATAAGCTCTAGAGGACATCCAAACCGAACTATAACCTATTCATAGAGAAATTTGGTGGTAGAACGAGAGTCAACATTGCGAACAGCTCTTGCTTCGGCCCATTTGGTGCAGTAGTCCGTAGCTACTATGATGTAATGAGATTGTGTGTGTCGAGCAGCAGGACTAATAGGTCCGACATAATCAATTCCCTATTTCTGGAAAGCTTGATCAGTGGTTATGGGGTGTAAAGACATGTAGTCTGTTTTTTAAAAGCGTTTTGTGCATTGACAGACATCACAAGCTTTAGTGTAATTGTGCGTATCGTTAAAGAGTGTTGGCCACCAAAAACTAGCTAAGAGGATTTTCTTAGCAGTTGTTTCAGAAGAGAAATGGCCGGCACCAATACCTTCATGAGTGAGGGAAATTACAGAGGGTATTTCTCCTTCAGTAAGACATCGTCGGATAATTCCATCTACCCCTTGCTTGTAGAGTTGTCCTGCAATTAACGTATAAGGTTTAGTTTTGAGGACCAACGCACGTTGTTCAGGTTTAGAGAAGGAAGGATCTATCTGTCCTGAAGTTAAGTATTCGGTAATTTCCTTAGCCCATACAGGTGTAGAGTCAACTTGGAAAAGGATTGCATCTGCTAAATCATCGTTGATGCCTTGATCAAGGGTAGGAAGGTTAGAGATTCGGGATAGATGGTTTGCTAAAAAAATGTTGAACTACCATACGAACCATGATCCTAAACTCAAATTCTCTCAATAATAGGATCCATCTAGTAATACGGCCGGTGGTGCAGGTCTTGTTAATGAGATACAACAGTGCTTGATGATCAATGAAGAACGCAAAGACTTTTCCTAGAAGATAATGGCGAAACTTCTGAACCGCACATACCATTGCCAAGGCTTCGCATTCGATAGTGGTATAATTGACTTCAGCAGGTATCAATTGTCGACTAAGAAAACGAATTGGGTAGTCCTTTTTGAATTCTCCTGGTTGGGTGAGCACTGCTCCAATGGCATACTTGGATGCATCGGTATGCACATGGAATTCTTTAGAATAATCAGGAGCCCGGAGGATGGGTGCATTATAAAGCGTGCTTTGTTAGCGAAATAAAAAATAAAACACCGATAGTAGTTGGCGTGGCCAAGGAGTAAACTTCACGTATCGTATGCGGTTCCGGTAGATTTTGAATGATAAGGATCTTTTCAGGGTCAGTGGCAATGCCATTTTGTGAGATAATATGTCCTAACACAATACCATGGGTAACCCAAATCTGGCATTTTTCAGGATTAAGAGAGATACCGAAGCGTTGACATTGGATAAAAAAAATTTTGAGCACAGACAGATGACGTATTTCTTTGGAATGTGCTCCTAAATCATCCAAGTAAACTTCTAAGGTATCACCCATCTGCTGAGAAAAGGCCGCTTGCATAACACGTTGGAAGGTGCTAGGAGCATTGTAGAGATCGAAAGGCATGACTCCCCATTCTATGGCAAAGGCGGTTTTGTCTTGATCTTCTTCAGCGATTTGGATCATATTATATCCGCTAAAGCTATCTAAGAAGGAGTAAGCCTCATCTCCTGCTAGATTTTCTAAGATGGATTCTCCGAAAGGTAGTGGAAAATGATCACGTTCAATGATGGCGTTAAGTTTCTTAAAATCGACACAGATCCAGAGTTTTTCATTTTTCTTGGGGATGATGACAATTGGGGAGACCCACTCAGTATGCTCAATTTCATAGATAATCCTACATCTAAGAGGCGTTGTAATTCTTCTTGGATCTTGGCCTTATAGATGGGGTTGCATCTGTATGGACGACTCGCAGTGGGCCTCGCACCCGGTTTAAGTGGGATACGATGCACAACTACTTGGGGTGAGACGCCTTTCATGTCTTTATAGGTCCAAGCAAAGAATGTCGATATATTCGTAGGAGCTTTTCAAGCCGTCTTCGTTGTTCGCGATTGAGATGAGCTCCAACATGGACAAGATATTCATTGGCTTCATTTGGCTCACTCAGGGAAAGGGTTATGGTTTGTGCAGGGCCTTCGTAGGGTGAATTACCAGTGGGCTCATGTTGAGCTTGGGGTAATTTGATTGTGACATCCTCGATCATATAGTCTTTAAAGTATTCAGGAACATCATGGGCTGGAGATTCGAGGGAGCCTTGTCTTTATCTTGCCAAGATGGTGTTTTTTCGGGGACTGGTGTAGGGCTAGAGGCAATTTCAGAAACTTCCCAAACAATTGTGAGGTCACCCGGCGGTTGAATTTGAAGTGGTTTTTTCATTTTCTCTTTCATAGTATGACCACGTGGTTGAGGTTTCGATGGTGGAGAGATAGTTGGTATGTCATGGAGGATCTCGTCATCAATTTTAAAGATAGTCTCCTCCTCACAGAAATCCCATGGATAGTGTGGGCATTTGGGATGGTAGAATTCTGTCTCAGGATTTTCAAATGCAACCTTGGCAACAAATTCCACCTCAAAAGCATGTTGGGGATAGGTCTTCGGGAGAAGTGCTTCCATATAGTTGAGGATCTGAATATCAGAAATGTCCATATCTTCTGGGCAATTCTGAATTTGTAAGATGTTCTCGTCATCAATGAATAAATCGTCTGATTCATTAGTAGGTAGCCATGAAACATTTAGCAGCTCATCATGGTGTGGAAGAATATCAATAAAATTGATATTGATGATGGTAGATCAGGTAATTGGTCGTGATCGATCGGGTGTGGAGAGGTACAATTATCTTGATGTTGAGCACAATAATCGGCATTCACACAATAAATAGTAGCTAGACTGTGACTCCAGTTTATGATATCAGTAGATTTAACATAATGATCTTTTTCATGGCTGGACTGGTATGGCTCAAATACTGAGTTGGTGGTTGAGGATCTCTCATCATGGATGTGTGCAGGTTTGAGTTTACCCATTGAGTCAATGGTGACAGAACTGTCACAATTACCAAAAGTGACTCGGCCTTTGCTCCAGTCATGAACGACTCGTGCATTGGTGAGCCACGGACGACCAAGTAGTAATTCATAAGAATAGGCATTATTGGGAATATCAAGTACTAAAAGATCAACAGAAAACTTGAGACCTCCTACTTTGATCAGCATGTGCGAAAGGAAACTCGTAGGTCAGACCACACTTTGATCAGCCATTCGAAACTGACAAGTAGGTTTGGCTAGCTTGTCTCTCAGATTCCATTCCATCATGAGGGATGTGGAAATGATATTAACCCCGAAACCTCCATCGAGTACTGCTAAAACTTCACGGGATTGATGATGGGTAGCTAGAATTTTGATGTTGTCTCGTTCGCTGAGTGGATTGGTTAGATGTAAGGGCATTTCAGGCAACTCGTCAATAGTGGTGGTGGTATTGGATTGAATCTGTTGTTTCCACTGACCAGCATGCTTCCAGAGTACATGGAAGGGAAGGGTGATATTGGCTTGTAGTAAATCTCCCCAGACTTTGGTACCTTCAAGGGTTTTGCTTTCAAAGGGCTTGTGAGGTACTTTATGGGAAGAGGAAGATTGTTGGTTGGCATTGCGGATTTGCTGGCGATACTCATGATGCAGTCAAATGGGTGAGGATAAACTATCGAGGTTGAATCATCACTTGGAGGAACCACCTGCAGTTGAGTTTTGTTGGGTGCAAGTGTAGGGATTTAGCTTTGGGTTTGTGCCCGAGTCAAGACCCAAGCATGATGTGTTTCGATTGGTAAGGTTTCTACTTGCACTGAACAAACAAGAGGGGTTCGTTAGATCGGGATGGGCAGTCCTTCACGTGATGTTCAATACCACAGTTTTCACAAGCTGGAGGAAAGCGGAGTTTATCTGGGCAGCGAGTACTAGGATGTTTACCTGCACAGATAAAGCATCCTCGTATTGCGGGTAGTTGATGTGCGACAAAGATAGCTTGGTTTGGATTGTAAGCTTGGGCATTGGGATCCACCGGTTGAGCATTAGAATCATAGGTATAATAAACAGCCGTTTCAGTAGTGTATTGCGGTTGAGTATTATCTTCCATATAGTAGGTGGCCGGATCGATGGTATTCGGATCAAGATAATGGATAGTGTTTTGTGAGGCAGGTTAGTTAACAACAAACTGTTGACGTGGGGCTGGGTATTGATTTGGTGCAGGTGGTCGTGGTTGGTAAATCCCTGGTCGTGGCAGAGGTTGTTGTGGCAGTGCGGGCGGTAAGCTCGATAGATGGTTGGTCTGGTGGCTGATGGGAAATGATTTCGTAGTTGAGGGCATTCATTAGCAGTGTGATGTTGTGAGCAGATTGGACACCAGACATTTTCCCTTGCTGGAAAGGATTTCTCAACAATCTGTTTCATGGCGGTTTGAAAATCGGCAGTGAGTTTATCCATATGAGGTTGTTGAGCTTTTTGCCAGGTTTCTATTTGATGTAGAAGTCTAGAAGACTGAGCAACATTATCAAATTTCGGGTGATTAGGACGGTTCGGATTCTTAGATTTCTTTTCACGATGGTCAAAGTCATTGTCGGAACCTTCGTCTTCTTCACGGATAGCATCAGTCATCACATCTTTAAGTTGATCATAAAGGTCAACTGGTTTGAGTTCACGGCGGATGTTTTTTGGCAATCCAACTAAAAATAGTTTTATGGCCATTCGTTCAATGATATTTTCATCAACACATTCTACTTTGAGACGTTTAAAATGCTCAATGTAGTTTCGAACAGACTCTTCATGACGCATCTTGATATTAGTAATTTGAATGAACGGGCTCTGAGTTTGGATGGTTGCCGTGCCATAGAGTACCATGGGAAATAGGCGAAGCTTTTCAGTTTCAAAGGTATCTCCATAAAAACGGCATGCATTATCAAAGACTTGGAGAAATCGGACTAGGTCAGATTTGCCATCATACTTTGGTGCATCGATACGTGGAATTCTTTGTTCCATTCGTAGAGGAGTCGGATTAGAAGATTCAGCATAGTCGTGAGACATGATGCAGAATATAGATGAGCAGGGCAGGACTGTACTTGACAAAAAGGCAGTTTGCTTGCAAAATAGATAGTGTAGGACAAAAACTAGTCTTTCTGATTGTTATAGAATTCGCGGACAGGCTGAGAAATTGTGGAGAGGCATATAAATCTAACTGTAATACTTGCAAATTCTGAAAAAGGTTTTTGAATGTCAGAATAGTGATTTTTTTAGATTTTTTGAAAAAAATTTGAGTTTCAGAATTCGCGGATAGTACAAGGAAATCGTGCTCTATGAGGACAAATTCTTAGGCTGGATGGCGAATTCTAACAGAAAGGTTTAACTGGCAGATAGGGAATATAAAAAAAAAATGTGATGTTCTGATTAATAACCGGGTAAAATCTGTGAGATAGAATTCGCGGAGCTGTTGAAAGACTGATCTTAATGAGATCTAGCCTCAGTGAAGTCGACGGATTCTATGACAAAGATTTGATGAGAAATAAGGGATTTTGATAGTATATCAGGCTGTTTTCTCAAAATCTGACTGTGGTCAGAATTCGTGGAGGTGATAAAATGAAAGATCAGGGTCCGTTAGGGCTGCAGACAGACTGGCGAATTCTGATATACCTTTGGTTGCGAAAAAGATCACTTGGGTCACTTCTTTTGAAGAGAATGCCCAAGTTGACTCTTTTGTTGCTTCCCCCCGGTTTGAGAAGTTGCTCTGCAGCTCGTGTAGGACCTGGAGAGACGACACATGCTGTTTGTTGGTAGATGGAGATAAGCACACAAGCAAACATACAACACGGAAGCAAAAAACAAAAGAAAAACGAGAAGAAGCTAGGTAGAAAAATACTTAAAAAACGGCAACGGCCCCAATGTTGGAAGTATTTCTAGTTCGTACGGTGGCTAGATCTACTTACGGATGTAGTGTAGGGATGTAGAGGATCGTCCACTTTCTAAGTTTCTACAACAAGCTTCAACGGAAATACGGAAATAATCAATAGAAATAAGAGCGCTAAGGCTTACCCAACTAGTGCCCGAAACAAAAATAAAGCTAATTAGAACAACAATAAAAATCCTTGCTAAGGCAAACCCAACTAGCAAGGTTGCTAAACTAAGACCTAGATAAATTGCGGCTAACTAAATAAACCAATAGAAACATGCCATAGTAATCCAATGAAAGGAGGCAAGAGGAGGCCCGAGCACCTTCCCTCAAGCTATGCACTTTCCAATGGGAACACAAAGAAATAGAATGATAATCTCAAAGAGAGAACAATTTAGCATAATCTCAGAGTGTTGGTTACAATGCAAATACCTCTCCTTTTATGGCAAGGAGGGTCTTCCATAAGTGTCTACTAACTTATGGGACTAATCTGTTTCTAGCTTTTCAAGAACTTCTAACTTAGGATTTAGAACTTCAAATTTCTTAACTTAGAAAAACTTAAGATAAAATATTTCTAATCTTAAGTTTCCTAAGTCTAAGTTCTAAATCTAAGTTTAAGCTATTTTATTATTATTTAAACTTCTACTCATGGACTTACAAAACACATGCCACGGAGGTTTTTTTTTTTATTTTTATTTTCTCTGTGTTAGCACAGTTGCTAACAAGAAAGATCAAGCCCAGAAATTCTTAGGATTCAAGCCACTAATGGCTGATTCCAATGTCTATCATGCAAGAATTACAGATGGGATCTCGAAAGATTTTGAGATTGTAGACCTGGAAGAAGCCAGATCTTACCTTGGCTTACAGATTGACAAGGACTATGAGGGAGATAAATTGTACCTTCATCAGTCTAGAAAATCTAGAAGATTTTGGGATGCTGAATTGCAAAGGAGCGAATACTCCAACGCTTGCAGGAACAATACTGACGAAGAAAAATTATTTGAGGATTGAAAAAGAAAGAGAATTGATGCAGCTTACACCATATAGGAAGCTGATTGGATCACTGATGTACCTTGCAAATAACACATGTCCTGACATTGATTATGCCATGTTCAAGATGAGCCAATTCGGTACAAATCTAGGCTCGACTCATTGGAAGATTGCAAAATGAATTTTCAATTAACAAAAGATTCTGGTTTGTGTTATTTTTGTGATGTAGGATTCCAGATACTTTCCTACAATGATGCTAGCTGGGCATCTCTCAAGGACGACTGCAAAAGTGTCTCATGAGGATATACCATCGCGTCAGGAACAGCAATTCTCTGGGTCAGCAAGAAGCAGACCATCGTGGCTCGGTCATCTGGCGAAGCAGAATACGTTGTAGCGGCAAAGATGGCCAATGAAATAATTCGGATCAAACAGTTCCTTGATGAACTGGGTGAAACGAGAAATGAACCTCTAATTTTGCAAATGGACAACACATCTGCAATACATCTGACAAAAGACCCTGTGTTTCACTCAAGGATGAAACACATTGTGATCAAGTATTACTTGATAAGGGATCTGATTGGGAAGAAGATGTTGCAGAGTACTTTCATTGGAATGAAGGAGATGGTAGCTGACATTTTCACAAAGGCCCTAGACAAAGGTCTATTTGAGAAACAAAGGAGCAGTCTTGGAGTCATCAAGCTATCATGCTTTGAGAGGGAGCTAAAGAAACAAAATGTTTCTGCCAAAGCCTTGCTAGCTCTCCACTCTGATTTTGACAAAGTAGATGCTAACGAAATATAAGAACAAGAAGAACACTATTGCGGACCAACATACGGGAGACCAATGGAAGCTTTCAGGCCTCAAGTAGATGTTCATAAAGAAAATTTTGTTATTATTCGACCACCATCAGGTGATAAAAATGGCAATGAAGAAGATAATGTGTATCCTATTTGGCTAGGAGTCACATTACCCAAAGTTGAAATAGATAAGAAATCCAATAACTATATGAAAATATTGGTGCAATGGTGGGCCCCATGTTCTAGAGGAAACATGTCAAAAAAGGAACGCTATCAAGATTGTTGGAGTAAGCAATGGAAAGTGAACCTTAATGATCCGGAGAGATGGGAAAATGTTTCAAGCATAGTCTAGAGCTGGAAACCTTGAAAATATCCCCATGAAATAAAAACCATTAAGATTCCTAAGATGGCTACACTAAAGGCAAAACAAAGATTGATTATCGAAAATGATGAAGTCTTCGAAAAATTGATTTAGGTTTTTTAAAAATGTTTTTAACACCACCTTTGAATGAAGCTTCATCAACTTTGATGTTTGCATTACATTGTGCTAATATACAAAAAATATTGATTTCGAAAATACTAAAATAACCTTTCAAAATTATAAAATAATATAGCTTACATTTTTAGTTAAATAACATGTCTTATATTTGCTGAATAATATCAATCCAATATCTTAATATTGAGAGAGAGAGAGAGAGAGAGAGAGAGAGAGAGAGAGAGAGAGAGAGAGAGAGAGAGAGAGAGAGAGAGAGAGAGAGAGAGATAGAGAGAGAGAGACTTACAAATTTAGTCTCAAAATTTTGCAAGAGTCTCAAATTTTCTATAACTATTTTAATGTATCTATATTAGCCAATTAGAATGGGTCTAAATCTGATCTCATCCATAAATCTCTTGTCAAAAATAGTACAAACACTATTTAGACCTTTATTGACATAAAAAAATCTATTTCTAAGTTGAAATTTCATGTTGGCCTCAAATTGCCAAAATAACTCAACTAAACTAGTTGAATTTTTCACACTCCTCTTCAACTACTTCTAGCATAGATTTTGATAGTACTCCAAGATGAGTTCTATGCTTCATAAACAAGTCCTTTACCAATGCTTTGGTGAAGATATCAGCCACACACTCCCTTGAAGAAACATGTTTAAGCTCCACTTCTTTTTCCATGACTTGTTCTCTCACAAAATGATAAGCCACTCATTAGAGAAAATATGGGCCCAAAGAGGGCCCTATAAGAAATGCCATGTAGGAGAGAGAAAAATAACTATAAAGTAATTATAATATCATTTTCTAACTTCTTTACGCATTTGCCCGCACTACTTTCCATGTAAATGAATGCACCTTAGTTTAGTCACATCAAACTTTACTGGTGTTTAACCATAGTTAGAATATAATTTTCAAAATGCTGAAATATTCCCTCCCAATAGTTGGGAACACTCAAAAATTTGAATTAGGAGTGACATTTCTGAAACAAAGCCTACACCATCTCTATCTCCAGGGTAAAAAGCAAGTGTTTAGCGCCATCTCTATCTCCAGGGTGAAAAACAAGTGTTTAGCGCCATCTCTATCTCCAATAGAGTCGTTAGCGCCATCTCTAGCTTTGTTATTGTCATTGTGTTGTTTGTTACTATGCTACTGTACTGATGACAAAGCTTTATCATCTTCATGTGGATCTGTCACCAGAATATGCCCTACTCATGACAAGAAATTCAAAGCAACCCAAATTGTCAACTTCGAATATGGTCCGATACAGGGAGGAAAAGCTAAAGCATGTAGATTTATGGTCATCAAGAATATTGTAGCCTATTGATCCATGTTCATTGCAACATCCAGATTTTCATTCGGTGAGTCAGTTAATAATCTATATGTGTGATGGTAAAAATGGCCTTTTGGGTTACCGTGAGAATTTGATGCTCTATGGGAATGCACATTCAATGTAAAGAATACATTATTTGGAAGAGGAATCAAGGAAAATATCAAAGGAATCTACAAAGTTGAAAACTTGTTTGGATGAAAATGAAATGCTCAAGAAGGTGAATCCAAAAGTTGAAATCTTCTTTGCATCATTATACAACTAGTAATGAAACTGCATTTTAGTCCATGCGTATCTCATATTTGTCTCTTGTGATGAGGATTTAGGATTAGGTATGTGTGTGCATGTGTGTGTGTACCACCACTTTTCACATTCGTGGCATGCACGTTTCTTACCAAAGCTTATATATTAACTATCACCACTTTTCACATGTGTGGCATGCACGTTTCTTACCAAAGCTTGTATTAACTACCACCACTTTTCACATGCACGGTGTGCATGTTTCTTATTTCTTAAAATTAAAATCTAATAGATTCACATATTAAATATAAACATTAACCAAAGGATACTATAAACTAAATATATCATTTACTAATGTAGGTATTTTGTGTACATTCCAATCAACCAAATAAGGGTAAGCCTCAATTTAGAAATCAAAGATTTACACAAAATTCAAACTCAGATTTGAATAAAATTCAAAATACACCATCAAATCCAACATTTTCTATAATCTACTCTGTCTCACAATTGACATATCCTTCAAATGTAACTTCATATTACTAACAAATTCATCTACTTTTTTCAATAAAAATATCTTTCAAGGAACAAAATTTCCGCAAAATTGCATAGTACAAAAATTGGGTGTATTGCTCTATCACCCAGATAACACAACATGGATAAACATCATCTCCAAAGTAAAGTAGCTCCATTATCTCTCACACAAATGTCCTATAATATACCACAACCTGCACCATCTGCACAGACATACATACACTCACTCTTAGTTATCCCATAGACATACACACACATTTTCTTTGTATTGTTTATATACACATGAAGACACATGCATATACACATCAAAAACACATATGCATACAATCAAATTTGATACGGGCCATCCAAATGTGCAACCAATACATTCAGTGAAAGTAATTATTTTTTATGCAACCACTCTAATGTGTAAGACCATGTTCTTGTGTGAAACCATTCCTTACTGACAACCATATTTTTGTGGGTAGCAGCAATTTGTGTATCCAAACTCTAATCCTACTCTATCTATCACATAATGCCACTCTAAACCCTAACTCTAACCCTAACCCTGATGTAACTCTAATCCTGCTCTATCTAATACTAACCCTGATGTAACCCTAACCTTGCTCTATTCAACACCTAATGTCAATGTAAACTCTACCTAAAATCCTAACCCTAATCTAACTCTAACCCCAAATCTAATGTAACTCTAACCCTAACACTAACCCTTACTCCAAAACAAATACTACAACACTTTAGAATATACAATGTTTTGAGTGCACCTGTCCACTCTTGCCACATTTGTAAATCGGTCGTCAGTATCAGTAATCAACACTCATACACTTTCGGCATTTTGCAAACTTGATAATGTGACATATAGCTAGCCATGACTAAATACGGGACGTGGCAAGTACAATCCAATAGTCTCCATAGTCTTTCCTTGCACCTTGTGTATTGTCATGGCAAAAGCCGCTCTAATAGAAAATTGTACTCGCTGGAATTCAAACTGCAAGTCTGAAGCGCTCGACACTAAAGGGATCCATGGAATGAGGACTCTACTTCCAATATTCCTACAGGTAACTATCTCTACATCTACAACTTGTCTACCCAATCTACAAATGATGAATCTCGTACCATTGCACAATCCTTTGTGTGACGCGATGGACCGCAACAACATTACTATCATGACAACCTTTAGCACCAATATATGTGGAGGACATCCACTTGGTTGCAAACTGTTTAGAAACTCTACCAAGTACACATGAGAGTCATCACGTTCAACCACACTGTCAACACTATAAAATGTGTAACCATCCATGGTACGATGCATAATGAGAATGTCTAATCCAATGAAAGAGAACTCAGATCCTACCTGAACATCAAAATATCGAAAGCCATGTACATGTCTATGATTGCACTAAATCCTAAAGATCTCATCCCATGAAAGCTTGGAGGAACATGGGAGAAGAGGATTGGTGAATGTCAAAAGCCTACATACATAGGAGAGAGAAAAATAAAATAACTATAATAATCACTAACCTCATTTTGAGACCCTTATTACATCAAAAAATCGCTAGGTGAATTCAATGCATACTCTCCATCAATTTCTCTCCTCCAAAAAATGCATGCATAAACAATGCATAAAATACAATAGATTTTGTTTTTACTGTAGCTTGAAATGTCGTAATCAAACACCTAAAAGTTTCAGCAAATTTTGACAAATTTTAAAACCCTAAAAAACTATAGGAGCGACGTCGAAAATTTTTTATGGCTTTTATGTCAATAAAATGAGAAATGTCGGATTGCAAAATTGGTACATGTGAAAAAAGTGGATCTTGCATGGATCCAAACTCCCAAAATACTTGGCTAAGATCTTTGCACAACAAGCTACAAAAGCTAGAAATGGCAAAGCATCCTAATGCTACCTTTGATACACATGAACTTGACAAAGCATTCAAGAGACAAAAGAAACTAATAAAAAGTACTGATGGTAGCCAAAAACAACAGCATACCAGCCCTACAACAATGGCTTACCACTTTTGGAAACCTCTTAAGATCATACACAAAATCTTGAAGACAATACACAAAGCAATGCTCTCAATGGAAGAAGAAACTGTGACAATGATCTATAGATCTATCTCAACAATACAATAAGTCTCTCCAACCTGTTCTCCACGAATTTCAGCCTAATATAGGTGAGAGAGATGACTCTCTCTCCTCTCTCTAGAACTTAGGACCCAATTTTAGGACACCAGTAGCCTAAAATAGCCAATTTTGGCCTATATGTCCATATAACATGATTTTGGTGCCATTTTGAAGGTCCTGAAGTTTGGGACTTTTTTAATATGAAATATATACTAAAATAAAAGTATCTAGGCCTCTTTCACATGTGTGAAAGGTTAGATCCAAAACTATGTACAAAATTGCCAATTTAGGCCTCAAACTAGCTAGGAAATGTTGACAATTTTCACAGTTCCTCTTCAACATTGGATGCTAGTTTTAACGTAGATCTTGAGCACATTCCAAGATTAGATCTATGCTTATAATACAGGTCCTTTCCCAATGGTTTGGTGAAGATATCAGCCACACACTCCAATGAAGAGACATGTTGAAGCTCCACCTCTTTGGCAATGACGATCTCTCACAAAGTGATGAGCAATCTCAATGTGCTTGCTTCTAGCATGGAAAACTGGATTGGTTGCCAAGCTTTGGGCTAAAAGGTTGTCACAATAGATGATTGGTGTCTTCTTAGAATCCAGCAAGTAAAGATCCTATAGCATCCTCTTTATCCAAAGCATCTCCGTAGTGCATGTTGTCAATGCCTTGTACTCGGCCTCGGTGGAAGATAGAGAGATAGTAGGTTGCTTCTTTGATAGCCATGAGATATCTCCCTCTCCAAGATATATTGCAAAGGCACTTGTTGACTTCCTATCCATTTGATCACCTGCAAAATCTGAATCTGGAAGACCACAAAGGTTAGGTGAAGATCCTTCATACAAGATGCTAAAATCTCTAGATCCCGAGAGTGATCTTAGTACTCTCTTTCCTAGCTTCCAATGAGCCTCACTAGGATCTTGCATGAATTGACTTAGTTTACCAACCACATAGCTTAGATCAGCTCTTGTGATGGTTAACCAAATAAGAGATCCAATGAGCTTTCTATAGAGAGTAATGTCCTTGAAGGATCTTTCATTACCTCTTATAGATAACTTTACATTTGATTCCATAGGAGTAGAAACTACTTTGCAATTTTCCATATAAAATCTTTTTAGAATAGAGTTAGAATACTTCTCTTGACAAATGAAAGTAGAATTAGTAAGATTATGTCATCAACATAGATCAAAAGCAAAGTGATGTCACCATTATCATTCAATCTAAAGTAGAGAGAATGATCATACTCACTCATGATGAAGTTTTGAGAGAGTAAGAAGGAATTGAGCTTAGCATACCGGTGGAAAAAAATTCAAGGATTTGCTAAAATCGTGAAAAATTGGTTTGATGGCTTCTTACAAAGTTGAGAATCTTTGAAAAATCACAGAAACAGGGTAGGGTGATCTTAAAATTAAAAGAAGCAACACAAGATGAGGTTGTTAGTAGTGCATGTAAGAGGTAGATTTATAAACTTTTGCTGCCATAATTTAGTTCCTTGATGCCTTGGAAAGGAAGAAGCAAGCTAGTTTCATGAGCTAAGTTTCTCGTCTTCTACAGGGTTTAACTTTTCGAAAGCCTAGACATAAAATAGCGAACATCTGAAAATCGTAAAAGAAATTTATGCTAGTAACACTTGAATCGTGATATTTGTAGAATAAACCATGTTAGGCAGATGAGTGATTCAAGACATTTCTTTGAATCCCAACTGTAAATGCTCTTGAATGGCTGATTGTGCACATTTTTGCTTCAGGAAGTTTGATCAACCATTTAATACATAGCTCAATACAAGCATTGACCGCCGCATTGGGGGTTTTGTCACCCATAGCAAAGGCATCATTCATGTCCGGTGAAATGATCTGATTAAGGCAGTTTTTCCAATACTCATCTTCCTTGTCAATGCTGCGATGTGGCTTCTTGAACCCTAAATAACCAGTGACCTCCTCCCACAGAGAGTCTAAAAAAGAAATGCTTTTAGTGTCGTATATCAGACGAAATGTTTTTCTAAGACATGCTCTACAAGATCTTGATCTCACCTTCTAGATTCATATGATGGAAGCGAAGGTTATCCAAAATTAAAATGTGCACTCGTAGTGAGTGGATGGCCCTTCCCAAGCTCCTTCGACTGCTCTCTCAAATTCTTAACCAGTCGCCTCAACTCAAAAGCTTGCAGCTCATCTTCAACAGCACATCATCGTCCAGGATATCATGGAGCTACTTAATGATGACATCTCACGCAATATTGCTGGATCAGGCTTTCGTCCATTGTCCAAGATTCCCCACTGCTGCCTCCTTCGGAGTCTGGGTCGTGTCTCAGTCCCAGTGTGGCTGATCATCCGAAAAGACCAGCTAAGCATCATTGGCTTGGTCAGCCTTTACCCAATCAACTACCTAATACTACGTAGGCTCATCAAACAGCGCTTTTTAGCTTTCGTTTATTCAAGATTTGGCCCAAACTGTTTGGCAGATTCCCACGCGTTATGCACCCGTTCGCCACTTCGTTTACAAAACAATTCTTGATAAAATGAGCAGCACTATCATCGTAGGCGCTGCAATCACTTGGAAAAAAATAACTTCTTGCAATGTTTAGCGAGCTCCTACGAGAGCGAAAGTTGTGCTACCATCATTTGAGCAGAAAGGATAAACTATTTTTTCAAAAAAGCTCGCAGGCGTTGCAATCGCTTGGAAAAAAATAACTTTTTGCACTGTTTCGCGAGCTCTTGTGAGAGCAAATTTTTCTTCAAAAGTTTTCAACCTATGCTCAGCATAGGTGAATCTTTTTCTCAGACAAAGAATCTTTAAATTACATAACAAAAAGATTCTCTATAAACAAAAAGATTATCTTTTTGTTATGTAATTTAAAGATTTTTTTGTTTGAGGAAAATATTCACCTATGCTGAGCATAGGTCGAAAACTTTTGAAAAATTTTTTGCTCTCGAGCATAGCCAATTTTTTTGGCAAACTCAAGTATCTAGGCACGGGAATCAAGACTTGCCCTTGGATAGACAAAGTATAGGAACAGAACTTTCATAGTTTCTCAAAAATCGATGTTAAATTTTTTACATAAGCATGTAGATCTTTTTATGAGTAATAGTCTTTAAAAAACCGACAGGCTTTAAAGAATCTAGGTTTTTCAGAATAACTCAAAATAGATTTCCAGAGCATTGAAGTTTTTTTATGGGATTGTTGTTTTTGGGACTATATTCAAAGCTGAAAATCACATCCATATCAACTCAAATCAAAGTCAAATAATAAATAATTGTGCTCTATATTCTGGTATGTTGAGCATAGCAATATCCGTTCATTTGCTATGCTCAGCATACCAAAAGTTTCTCTTGTTATGCTCAACATAGCAAGAGAAACTACGTGAAAGTTTTAGAAACACAAAAAAATTATATTCCTGAAATTTTAAGAAATTCAAATTTTGAAAATTAAAAATCAAAATAATTAGAAAATCAAAATAATTAAAAAACCAAAAGAATTAAAAAAACCAAAAAATTAAAAAAAATCAAGAAAATTAAAATTTAGAAAGTTAAAGTTAAAAAAGCATATATTTTAAAAAATTAAATTAATAAAAAATCAAAAAATTATTAATATCAAAATAATATAATATCATAAAGTCATAAAATCATAAAAAATCAATCTTAAAACATAAAATCTTCTAGAAATTTTATTTTTTCTAAAGATTTAAAAAAATTAAAAAAACTAAAAAATAAAAAATAAACTAAAAATAAATGAATTTGAATACTTATATTAAATATTGAGATAAAAATATAATTCAAAATTAAAACATAAGAGCACTTTGATAATTCACAAATATTGTGGAGTATTTCACAAATATTTTTCTGTAAATTGAAAAAATGTGATATGTGAAAATAGGCAAATTTTAAAAACTACAAAAATAAAGTACTGTAATGATCCGAATGAAATTCAAATTGGAAGTCTTGTTGCACTTTTAGCTTCAAAAAATAGAACAGAACATCCATTTTGGATTGCCAAAGTTCATGAGTTCAATCAAGATAGTAATCAGACAAAAGCATTATGTGTCCATCGGTTACGCACCACTTCAACACCAATTTTTTTTGAGAAGGTACGAATTTGAAATGTTGCAAGTAGATCCGATAGGCAAGAGAAGGTGATTGTCAAAAAATCAACCAAGAGTCGATGATTTGAATTTACAAGATGTAGATGTTTTGGCATTTATTTTTTGAGTTAACAATAACCAATCATCTACTAAAGTCAATTATATCCATATTGAGATAACAACTTGGATTAATGGAACAATCATCATTTTCAGCTTGTCAGTAATAGAGAAAAATTGACTTACAACGTTCCTTGTCAACATTGGATACTGATTTTGAGGAAAATATGCCAGTTGACTCTGATGAGAAAACGTGTCTTCAACTTTATCAGCTGAAAACGAGAGTGCTTAGAATATGTCAAGTTGTGAATTGAGAGACATCAATAGAAATTTCTTGGAAAATGTACTTTGAATGTTTTTGGTAGATTATATTCCATCTAGATCGAATAGACCCAAGATGTTGGTATGTGATCCAACTTAATGCAAGAAAATGACATGTTTTTGAAGGAAAAGATATTGTTGAATTGGATACACACGACGAACCACCACCCAATTTTGGCGACGTTTTGGAAGAATCTGAACCACTCATCCAAACTCCAAATGATGGAGTAGAAGGTACAAATGGAAATGATGAGATTCCTACGATTGTACAAGACCAAATTGGGAGTAATTTGAGGGCCCCATTTTTGGATGAGATAGAATTAGAAGAAGAGGAGATTGAATATGAGGGTAGCTCACATCATCAAAGAGACACGATTGGAAATTTACGATTATACCTAGACCTAGATTCAGATGAGTGTCAAGACTTGTGTGATGACAAGAATGATGTAAATGATGAGAATGATCTATTATTATTAATACTTAAATTCACTTGCACTCATTTTTTTTTATATTCATTGCAATACTTTTTATGTATACTTTTATAGATAGAATTGAATGTGATAATTATAATACCTGAACCTTGCAGTTATGTCCTATTTTAGAATCACCACATATTCCCTCCCTGCGGCGTGTAAGTTTTTCCATGCAAGTTGGAAAGATTAGAACCTTGTCTTTAACGGGAGAAAAGTAGGGGCTACATGAATATGCTATTGTTGGTCCTGCCAAAAGACTTTACAGGTCTTTATTCTCTTATAGGTTTCAGAAACCTCTAAAACTCCGCCAGTGGCAGTCTGTTACTTGCCTAAAGACAGCAGGCAAAAGTCAAACATATAGAAGAGACTGAGTTCTTTTCCAAAAACGTTCATGAGAGGACATGCTTGACAAAATAGAGAATGATGGAATCATTTGATTGGGTGTAAAATCAGGGATTTGATTGAAGAGATTCATTGCCCTCTCCAAGGCACTCTTAATCCTAGCATTCATGCTCACTTCGTGGTCTTGCCACTCACAATCCTTCATGGCAGCGCTTAACACTTTCATTCTATCTTGAAGGCAGTTCTCAGGGATCATTTGTTGGCAATGTACTCAGCCAGCTGATTCCTCGGCCCCCCAGCTGATTCCACAGGCCCCAATCTGATTTTCAATTACTGATTCCATGGCCCCCCAGTGATTCCAAGAACGTAATCACTGATTTTAGCGCTCAAGAATCCTAGAGCAAAACACCTTGCTCTAATCTGGTTTCAATCTGTGAGTAGACTTTACATGGAATGATGGCAGCCAAGAATCACTCATAAGCACCCGAGCACACTCAGCTTGAACGATTGATCAGCTTGCGATTGATGGGTACTTAGCAATGTAGATATCATGTGCATGAACGCATCATGCATCTCTCAACTCAAGGATTTCAAACTTTCAACATAAATAGATGAAGTGATGATCAACAAGCACTCTTCTCAACTAGCGCTCTTCTCTTTCAAAACTGGTGACCTATCATAGAATTTCCTATGAATATGACCAGGAAACATGGCTAAAGGTCCGCTGTTTGGGCTCTTCTCAACGCATTAAAACACACTATGAGAGCTGCGCAGGGCAAATATCTAAATGCTCAACTTTGCAAAAACATAAGAAAGTCATAGAATGCTACAATCGCTACAAAAGAGAGAGGGAGATGCAATCAATCGAGACGTTATGCTGCTCACGAGCTACAAATCTCCTTCCTCCATATGTGCGACATCACAAGCTACAAATTTTGCACTGTAATTCACACAAATTGGCACCCAGCACAGGGCAGAAAACAATACTCTTTCGTGATGAAGTTAAGTATAGGGAAGGCCCCTGCCCGAGGGCCTGGGAAGGCCCCTGCCCGAGGGCCTTCCCTAAATTAAGGCCCTTGGGTGGGGCCTTCCCTGGCATAAAGCACTCCCTAAAAAATATCTTTTTAGAACTTTCTAGAAGTTATTCTCAAACTTTCGAGAGAGAGTTACCTCTAGTGCTTTTTTACCGTGCTTGTTTTTTCTCAGAGCTTCGGGTGTTCGGGCATTGCGTTGGCTATGGAAGGAGGATGTTCTTCATCGCCCTTTCATTATTAGCATCCATGTCTTGCTTTGAGATCTGATATCTTATGAATCCCAACTTATGAAACTCAAGCGGCGTAGCATGTCTCATCCACTTTCTTTTTTGCTTTGAACAATATTTCTAACAAGATGTGATAACTACACTTGCAGGCTGTTTCAAGTCAAGTGAGTTTAGTAGAGGATGAATCACTTAACTCTACCATGAAGTCTAAAATAGTTGCATTAGCTTCACCGTCGCATGCAAGGGCATCTATTTGTATCCCAACACCATCTTCCCCCAACTCTAAGAGCTCGGCTAGTGCAGTTTTGCTTCATCAGCGTGAGGAGCAGTGTGAGGAGTAGCATGAGGGTGTTTTTTATGGAGCATAGTTGTGTGAGGAGAGTGCGAAATGGAGCATTACTGGCTCATTACCATCTAGTAGCGTGAGGGTGTACTTTACTATATGTTTTGTACTTTGCTTAGCATTTGTGTAATTGTCTTTTATGTCTTGTCAACATTTATTAGATAGTGTTCATTTGTTTTCTGCAACTGTTGACAGATTTTTGTACATCTGTGCTTCTCATTTTCTTGGTTTTGATTCTAGGATTTTGATTTGAAGTAAGTTTGCAGTCATTTTGCTTTGAAAAAACTTTGCAGCATTTTGTTAGATATTGTTCATTTGTTTTCTACGGTTGTTGACATATTTTTGTACATCCGTTGTTGTGATTTTCTTGCTTTTGATTCTAGGATTATGCTTTGAACAAGGTTTGCAGTCATTTTGTTTTCAAAAAGATTTCTAGCATTCTGTTTTTAGACTTCATGGATGTTGATAGTGAGGGCAGAGGTATTGCTTGTCCATCCTTTGATCTTCATTTATTTCAAGATGATAATGAGTCAGAACATGTTGCTCCTAAGATGCAGCTTCTTTGTGAGGCCTCTCTGGCCATTGAAGCATATAACGTGGATTCTTCTACTTTGTTTTGTTCTAGTCCTATTTTTGAAAATGTTTGTTTTAGTGATTGTGGAACTAATAATGTGGATGAAGATTGTGTTATTGAAAGATGTAGAATCCCTCGTTTCAAAAATATAGATCTAGTTGAGCATAATAATGTGAAAAGTGGTGGTCACCGTAGTAGTAACAACCGATCAAATAGATCTTGATTCTACTAAACAAACACATAGTTTACTTGACAAAGAATGAGAAAGAAACGAACGCGAACTCGAAACCAACTCTATTCATGACCAACTCGAAAGATTCGCAAAATTTGTCTTGCAACCAACTCAAAAGATTCGCAAAACAGTTTCTTGTAGAAGCTCATGGTCTTCTTGTTGAAGCTCAAAAGATTCGTGAACAGAATCTTGTCGCAAAATATTCTGTTTCTTGTTCAAATCTTGAATGTCGCGAAATTGTCGCGAACAATTCGCAAAATCTTCTGGACTGTTCTTCAAGCTCACCTGTCGCAAAACTATCTCGAATAGTTCATGAAATATTCTAGATTTCTTCTTCAAACTCAAGAATTGTCACCTGTCACGAACAATTCGCGAAAGACGAAAATGTTGCGAAGAGACAAGTGTCACGAACAATTTGCAAAACACGAAGTTGAGATGAAGAGATGGATTGTCGTGAATAATTCGCGAACATAATTTATTCAACCCTAGAAACAGAGCATCTATTTGAATATCAACCATCGTAAACGGTTAGATATCTACTGTTACAACAATGAAAGGCCAAAAGACCTATAAATAAAAGGCCAAAAGACCTGTCCTGTAGCAGTATAAATACATGTGCACTACTCGTTGTAACACACTCACTCAATTAGAGACACAACAGCGAGATAAGACAGCAAGAGATGTATATTGATGAATCAAATTCAGAGTTATAAAAATTCATTTTTTGATCAATAGTTTCTTATTGTCTAAATTGTCTTAAGTTGTCTCTTACTTCCGCATATAATTTCTGCACGCATATTCAATCAAAACTAATACTGTTCTATTAGTACATAGATCAAAAACAGTCTCGATTGAAGACACTGATATTAGTTTGATTTATTCAAACTTTCATCGTATTTTTTGTGGAAAAATAATTAATATTTTTCCTATAGTGGTATCAGAGCATACGAAATTAAAGTTGATACAGTGGTATCTTCGCATCCCTCTCAGTATTCTTCATACATCCATCAGTAAGCCGCTATCTGGAGGTTATTCAATAAAAATGTCGTCTATCATCAATATTCAAGCTAAGATCACTACAATCTTGGATCCAGAAGGTTCAAACTACTTGATTTGGAAATTAAAGACTTCACTCTTGTTGAAGGGCGAAGGTCTATGGCAATGGGTAGAACCAATTGAGGAGAAGCCAGAAGCTACTCCTGGCAAAAAACTTCGAGAATGGAGTTTAAAAAATGACAAATCTATAGCAATTATTGCATCTTCAGTGCATGACAATATAATGCTAGATCTTACATCAATTTTGAATGCAAAGGATTTATGGGAAGAATTTCAAACCAAGAATGAGACTCGATCTCATAGTCAGATCATGTTTCTGGAAGACCAATTAACTTACCTACAATGGGACGACAAAGACATGAACACATTCGTGCGAAAGATTAAAGATCTGTTTATTTCCTTGCAGAATTCTGGTGCTAAAAATACAATTTCTAAGGAAAAACAACTTAGTTATTTTCTTCGTGCCCTACCTAGGTCATTCCACACAACTCGAACCTTATTGGCGAAAGATGAGACAATGAAACTTCAAAAGGCAATAGACGGAGTGAAGGAGGAAATATAAGCTCGTGAACGCTATGACGACAATGGTAATTCAGAAAATGCTCTATTTACTCAAAAGAATAAATCTTCTAAGAAGTCTAAGTTTAAGAGGGAGTCATCTTACACACCTCAGCACAATGGAATAGCTGAATGAAGGAATCGTACACTGATGGAAGCTGCAAGGTGTATGATGGCTCATGCGAAAGCACCAAAATAGTTGTGGGCAGAAGCAGTGGCTACATCAAATTATCTTCAGAATCATATTCTGAAATCTCGAATACCGGATAAAACTCCTCATGAGATATGGTGGAAATCGAAGCCAAATCTTGCACATGTTCAGACATTTGGATGTGCAATGTATATGCACATACCGGATAAGTTTAGAAAGAAACTCGATGAAAAGACAGAACAAGGTTTTCTGGTAGGATTCGAGTTACATTCGTCATATTATTGTGTTTATGTACCCAAAATTGGCAAGATAAAAGTTGTTCGAGATGTTAAATTTGATGAGATGAAATACATAATAGATAGTGATCTAGTCGGCTATGAAATTCTCAAAAATTATTATGAGCTACCAGCGACAACAAAAGAAAAACAAGTAGAAGATGAAAGAGAATCACTAGATTTAGAGGGAGGTCAAGATCGAGTGTCTGACAGACTCGAATCGCCAACTCGAATTCCAGCAAAAAAGCTTGAAACAGAGTCAAACTTGAAACCTACAGAATTGAACTCAAAACCACCTGTGAGAAGATCTGATAGACAACGAAAACCACCACAAAGGTATGGTCAAGATGTTTTTAATATAGCCATCAAATTTTGTGGATTTTCTAACAAACCTCAAACATTCGAGGAAGTTGTAGATGGACCAGATAAAAATCGCTGGATTCAGGCAATGGAGGATGAAATGTCATCCATGTACAAGAAAACCTATACCTGATGACACTTGCACCTATACCTGATGACAGAAAACCAGTCAAGTGCAAGTGGATCTACAAGATCAAAATAGGTCATGATGGAGAAAACATCAGATACAAGGCAAGGTTAGTTGCTAAAGAATTTTCACAGAAGTATGGGATCGACTACATTGATACTTTCTCACTGGTAGACAAACATACATCAATTCGCTTGTTATTCGCATATGAAGTGGCTTATGATCTGAAAATCCATATTGTGGATGAGAAAACTAGCACGCAAAATTGGAAGAAGACTTATTCATGGAGCAACCACTTGGTTTTGTAAGCCAAGAATATCCAGAATACGGATTCACATGAATAAAAGCATTTATGGTCTCAAACAAGCAACGAGACAATGGTATAGAAAAAAGGACAAAGCACTATGTTCCATAGGCTTCAAACCTCTATTTGTTGAATCAAATGTCTATATCAGGCATGTCCAAAATGAAATAATCATTCTAGCTGTTTATGTTGATGACACGCTTACCTTTTCAAGAAGAGATAAGTTTCAGATGTCCAAAAAGACATTTTTGAAATATTTGAGATCGCTGATCTAGGAGAAGCTAAAATCTATCTAGGCTTGCAAATCGTGAGAGACTTTGAAGGTGGTAAGTTGTATCTTCACCAACAAAAGTACACTCAAAAAATCATTGAAGACTTCAACATGCTCGAATGCAAAGGTGTGCATAGATACCTGGAAAAATACTAAGCAAGGCAGATTTTCCGCAGACTCTCGAGGAAGAGGGACGAATGGCCAAAACACCCTATCGTAGGTTGATTGGATCATTGTTATATCTAGCAGACAACACCAGTCCTGGTATAGCATTTGTTGTATACAGGCTGAGCCAATATAATCAGAACCTAGGATCATTATATTGGAAGTTGGCAAAGAGAGTACTACAATATCTCAAGAAAACGAAAGGCTATGGACTATGTTACTCAAAGGAAGCTGGAATTCACATCTCAATCTTCCCGTGAAGTGAAATATGTAGCAGCAGCCAAGATGACAAACGAACTGATCTGGATTAACCAGATATTGGAAGGATTTGATGAATCTAGTTATGAACCTTATGTCTTGTTAATGGATAATACTTCAGTAATCTATCTTACGAAAGATCTTATATTTCACTAAAAAATAAAGCACATAGCTATCAAGTATCATGTGATTCGAGACTTAGTCGAGAAGAAAATACTGAAGATGGTCTTCATACCCACAGAGGAAATGACAGTTGATATCATTACAAAGCCACTAAGTAAAGCTTTGTTCGAGAAGCAGCGAAGAAGATTGGGGTTAATCCAACTACCTACTTTGAGAGGGAGCTGTAAAACAACTAAGATGTGGGCTCGTAAAGCATTTGATGAGTGGAGGCAGTTTAGAGGCTACAGTAATGCTGAAAGTATTGAAGATCTTTCTGAACATGAAGATATTAGAGATTTTGTGGAGATGTTAGCTTTGTTCTTATTGCAGGTCACTAAGAAAGATGGACAACTATACCCTCCTGGAAGGTCCAACTAAATCATTTTTCATGTCTCGTCTTTACATTTCATGTTTTATTACTGCTATGATAGTATGATTCATAAATTATGATTTTTTGAGATGTTTTTAAATAATTGCAGTATTCAAGCCTTATTCTGAGGCATTAGTAGATTGATATGTGCTCGTCAAGCTCAACGTGTACTTGAAACTGGGGTTACTATTATCTCTTTTAACATTCTTATTGATCCTTGATATAACAGTGCCAAGCTTGTTGCTGATGAAGCTGTGATTCATTCATCTCTTGCTAGTTTGGGCAAAGCTGTTAAAAAAAGTGATGTGTTGTCAATTAATGAGGAAACTAAGATGCTTGCACAAGAAATATGTCAGCTACTAGTCCTTCTGGTGTGAATCTTAGACTTGGCTACTTTTGTACCCACAATTTTTTTATTCGAGGTGCTTCTGAGCTTAGCAAACTTGATGATACTGATTTCAGTCTAGTATCTGATTCAAGTGGTCGTACCATTCTACGGTAATTAAGATATACATGTGTGTAACTTTGGTATGTTTTAATGATTATGTTTTGTGTGTTCGACAGTATTTTTGGAGGTCATTTTTCTAGTACAGGTACAGTCATGGTATTTCAAAGAATTGGCATTTTGATGTTTCTCGTTGTGGTCATGAATATCACCGACTTGTAGTTGATTGTGGTATCAAGAATGTTTTAGATACTTACAATGTTCTTATTAGTCATCGTCCTCAATGGTCTGATGAGGAATCTGGGCCCCATCCTTTGATTTTGACACCTCGTATGAAATGGAAACCCTTGGATGTTGTTTGGATTTTGAAATGTCCAATCGAGAGGAATACGCTACGAACTTTGACATTGCGGCTGACTAGTGACCTTAATCTGAAAAATAAGAAAATCAATAACAAAGCTAGTTAGGGGTGTTGGATTTACTACGATGGAAGAAGCGTTTGTACCTGTGGAGTATGGAATGCTATTGTTTGGTCATCGTGATGCAAAGTCATATGGAAAGTATGGTTTGTGATTGGAAATTTTTTTTTTGATGCTTTGTTTCATTAATATTTTAGTTTTAGTGCATGTTATTTTGGTTCTTTTTTTAACGTTTATGTTGTCCTTTATGTAGGTACAATTGTAGTGAAAATTTGTTACGTGATCGAGCTATGCAACGCATAATATCTGGAGAGACATGGAATGGGAAGGCATTGCGGTTCGAGGATGCTTTACAGCAGGAACAAGAAAAGTATTGTGAAGATAAAGATGCTGATATTTGTCAAATTTCTAGCACCTCTAATGACACTGATTGCAAGAAAGAAGTAAAAAGAAGATGGTTATGTTTCTCCTATAGAAACTAGAAATCTTTTTGCTGAAAATTATGTTGGTCCTGAAGCTTTTGGAAAGTGTAACGTGATTGAAGTTGTAGCATATAACAAGGCAATCAAAGTTGCTGAGGCGGAAAACGTGAATGATTGTCCATATTTCAAAGAGGATGTTGATTGGACATCTGCAGACCCTTTGATGTCTTCTCCATCGAAAGTTCATGATATTATATCACCTTCATTGATGATTATAGTAAGTTTGTTGTTGTCTACTTCATCCATAACAAATCAGAAGCTCTTGATAAGTTCAAAGAGCACGTGAACTGGGCTGAGAAGTGGATAAAGAAAAAAGTCAAGCAGATTAGAACTAATAGAAGACGAGAATACACCTCCAACTGATTTATCGACTTCAGTAAAAGTCGAGAAATTCTTCATAGGAAGATTGCTGCATATCCACCGCAACATAATGGTGTAGTTGAGAGGAAGACCATAACCCTCATGGAAGCGGCAAGATGCATGATAGCCTAATCAAAGGCATCAAGATCGTTATGGGCTGAAGTAGTAGCTACAACCACCTACCTGCAGAATAGAACAGACAAATCAGACATTCCTCACACTACCCCACATGAGGTATGGTGGAGAAGCAAACCAAATCTAGCTCATGTACGAATCTTTCGGATGTGTCACATATGCACACATACCGGATAAGAAGAGGAAGAAGCTAGATGAAAAGGTGGAGCAAGGATTCTTAGTTGGCTATGATATACATTCTGCATACTACGGAATATACATGCCTCAAACCAATGAAGTAAAGACTATCAAAGACGTCAGATTTGACGAAGCAAGGACTATGGCCGACAAAGATCCAATCAGCTACGAAGTTCTTGGGAGACAGTACTACGATCTGCCTACACCAACAGAGGGAGCGGACCCTGAACATCTAGATGATGAAGTTCAAATTCCAAATGGACTGAACGATGGTTTGGACGATGAGCAAACCGACATATCAGGAGTACCTAGCACACATGCGATACACCGAGGTCCTGCTATTGGCAAATGGGACAAGTGCAAGGCAATTGCTAAGCTTGCATTATCTCCAAGGAGATCTGACAAACAAAGATTTGTGCTTGACAGCTCATCCTCTACTCAAGAAGAGTTCTGTGGATTCGGTGGTGAACCACAAATCTATAAGGAAGCAGTTTGTTGGAAAATGAACTTTACTTTCCTTCATCCCTGGATACTTCCATGCGGGACGAATCAGATCTCGCAAAGACAGCCGCAAGTACAGTTCGTTCAAATGGAAGCGGACAACTACAACTAATCGGCGCTTCAGCGCAGCCCTTTTGTTACAAGACCAACTTAAAAGAAAATGTACGAAAGAATATATAATTTCCGCCAACGAACAGAGAAAACAGTAAGTGAGTAAGTGAGTGAGTGAGTGAGTGAGAGAGAGAGAGAAAAAAAAAACTGATAGTGCAGAATAGAATAGAACAATTTTGCAGTTAGATATGCGACGGACTGTAAACTCTCCTCTAAGAAGTTTTCGTAAAGCAATAGATCATTTCTATCAGTTTTGCACTATGTATGCATGAATACTAGTATTATTTATGTGAACATTGTTACTTTGATGAATAATCATATTGTCTTCTCAATCAGTAGATAGCTGTAGGGTTGCAAAATCTAAAGACGAAGTATCAGAAACTAACTGCCGTTTTCGCACTTTTTGCATTTTTCGCATTCTCTCTCTTTGGGATTTTTGCATTTTTTTAGTTGAGCTAAAATGTGCTTAAGTGCGTAGAATTCATGTAGTTTCGCATTTTTTGCCTTCCCGAAAAATGCAACAATTATAGAATAATGCATGCTTCTGCATCCTTAAATTTGTTAGTTGCAATTGCAGGAACGAGTAGTTCACTTCAGTGGTCTCAGAGCACTGTAGACTAGAATTAAGGACAAAATGGCAACAAACCTACAGCAAAAGGTTGTAAGCATGTTCAATGGCAGCAACTATGTTGTCTGAAAACACAAAATGAAGATGGGAGCTCAGAGGAGGCGGCCTATGGAGCGTAAATGTGGATGGTACTGAAGTAAGACCACATCAGAATCCAGCTGAATGGAGAAAGAAGAACGAGAGAGACCAGCCACGAAATGTGGGAAAGGCTACAAGCCAAATATGTGTGCATGACAAGTGTAGAGATCTTACATCTCAACAATCAGCTTTTGAACATGAAGTGGGATGGCAATGATCTAGACAAGCATGTAGGGAAGATGAAAGCAATCTTCGATCAACTGGCAGCTGTAGATCAGAATCACGTGATTCCACCGGAGCAGCAATTCTTACACTTCATAAGAACTCGACCATCTACTTACTATAGCCTGAGGTCAATACTCATAAGGATGCCTAACATGACATTCAGTGATGTTGTTAAAGCTGTAAAGGATGAAGTCATCATGAGAGATCATACAGACTCTCAAGACAGCGAGGACCAAGCATCCATTGTCAAAAGAAAACAAAAAGCAAGAATGCAGAAGCCAAGCACATTTCAACAAGAGATGAATGCAGCTCAAGGCCATTTGCGAAATGCAATCACTGTAAGAAGAAAGGACACTTAAATGTTTCTGTTTTTCTCATATTGCTTGGTGGGATTTTTACCAACATTTTGTTGGTCCTTGTGTTTATCCTTCTTTTTACCCTTTGCAAAAAGAGCTTTATTTGGGCCCTCAATACTTTTGTTTTCATCTCTCATCAACTTCTCATCTACAACAAGGCTCACTGCCTTTTCAAAAGCCATTTCAGAATTGCCCATTATGAGCATTCTCATAGGATGACAAGAGGACAATGGTTTCATGAAATGCATTACCCGTTGTGCTATAGATAGGTATTTCATGTTCTTTCCCAACTGCTGATAGTTGTGAATAAATGCTTTTCAGCCTCTCGATGTGATGATCAAGATTGCCTCATATTTCAGGTTCTGGAGTTGATTGTGTAGATGCATTACCTCAGCAGTATTCTTAAGTTCGTTTCTCCGTTTTTGGCATGCTTCTTGACTGGTTTCACAGTCTTCAAGCTCAAGCAATATTTGTTCACTTAATGAGGATGCAATGATTGACATTGATTTCTCATCCTTTGTTTCCCAGTCTGCTCTATCTGGATCTCCCACTGGCGGTTTTTGTGCTGCGCTGTCAATGACAGTCCGCGTCACTCCTTTCAGAAGTATTATTGTATTAAGCTTCCAGAGGCGATAGTTTCCACCATCAAGAACGATGGTCCATGAGAGCACCTTGTCTCGTTGAATCAGGTCTGTGAAAATATAGTGCTAAGCAATACAGTGAAATCAAGCCTAGTATACTACGACCTTGATACCATGAAAAGAAACGAGACAAAAGCAGATTGCAGGATCTAAACTGATTCCACCAATACTACCACACACACAGACTTGATTTCAGATCGGAACAAGTGAATGCAAAATATAGACAATAACAGAATCAAAGGAACTTGCATAACACAGACAACGCTAGAAAAAAAAAACAGTACACTATATCTGGGCTCTTCTATTTTTGTGTGTATGGGACAATATATTGACGTGCAATGCCTAAATTCAGAAAATATATAAAAGTCATGCGACTGAAATCATCAATGAAAGTTAGAAAATATTTTGAACCAGTAATAGAATTTGTCTGCATTGGACCGCACACGTCTGAGTGAATCTGTTTCGGGATGCGACCTTGCAATGCAGACAACAACACATATATCATTCATGAATGTGAAATGATAGTCATTCTAGCAATATATGTAGATGATATTCTAATCACTGGGAATGATGAGAGTAAGATAGAAGAAATTAAAATGGCACTTGCATTAGAATTTTCTATCAAAGATTTAGGAGAAGTATATAACTGTCTAGGAATGGAAATTAAAAGAGATATAGTTGCAGGTATCACTAGACTAAGTCAGAAAAGATACATTCTGGAAATGTTAGCTAGATACGGTCTAATGGATGCAAATCTAGTTAGTACTCCAGCTGAAAAAGGAGTAGTGCTTAGTAGTAGTATGAGTCCTATGTGTGAATCTGATCGAGAGAAAATGAGGAATGTATCTTATAGAAATTTAGTAGGATCTTTGATTTACACAAGCATTTGCACTCGACCTGACATAGCTTACAGTGTTAGTAAAGTAGGACAATTCAATAGTAATCTAGCATTGGGTTGCAGCCAAGCGAATCCTTAGATACTTGAAAGGAACTATTAATCGAGAACTAACATATGTACGTGATGCAGGTGTTTTGATTGGTTTAGCTGATGCAGATTGGGGAGGCGATATTGACAACAGAAGATCCACATCTGGTTACGCATTTATAATGTGCGAAGGAGCAATCGCCTGGGGAAGTATCAAATAGAAAAGCGTGTCACTTTCAACATCAGAAGCAGAGTATGTGAGCCTGGCTCAAGCAGCGAGCCTGGCTCAAGCAGCAAAAGAAGCTCTGTGGATCAAGAACTTAATGACAGAATGGGGATTTGAATTCCCCACAATAAGCATTCTCAATGATAATCAAGGAGCTCTATTCATGAGCAAAAATGGAGGATCTCATCGTAGAGCCAAGCATATTGATCTTCAATATCATTTCGTTCGTGAAACGATTGAAGATGAGTCCATAACTGTACACTATTGTCCCACTAAGAAAATGACGGCTGACATATTGACTAAAGCGCTAGATCGAGAATCTCACAATATACATTGCAAAGGACTTGGTTTGAATAATTTCAGCGAGGGAGGATTTGTTAATACAAGGACGCTGGAGTATTCTCAGATTGTGGAAAAGTGACGTCATGATCAGTTGATAACGACAGCAGCTCTAGTCATGAGAATCTCAGCACGTAGCAGAATTCTGTTTAAACTGACTGGTAGTTAACAGTCAGACATCTTTAGATTTTGGCGGGTATAAGCTTAGTACTGAAAAAGACAGGAAACGTTTTTCCAAGTGGGTGATAGGATATAAGGAAGTAATAGCGAGCAAGAAGTCTAACGATGAATAAGCTCTACTTCCTCTTTAATCTTTGATTAGGATTACACTTTTTCCTCTGTAGTCATCTTTGATTAGGATTACACTTTTTCCTCTTTGATTAGGATTACACTTTTTCCTCTGTAGTCATTGCATGGCACGTTGCTTTCTCATAATAAAGATTTTTCTCTTTTGTTCAACGTAGTATTATCACAAATTTTGCTTGAATATCAGATATTAGATGTGCATTGCTGTGACTGCAAGTGGTGCATGTGGTTCTCTTAATCTTCATTATCAGGCACAAACATCTTTTATTTTCACAATCTATTGGGCATGGCTTTCATGTCACAAACATCTTGATTCTACAAGTCCTGGAGATGCAACGTCTTTACGTCATATCAAGACAAAAAACCTTCTGATCATGCCAATTCTATTTGCAGCTTTAAAGGATATGTGATCAGCAGCATAACGATTTATATATAATCAAGTCAGAAGATCCTTCTGATCACGATGCATGCTGTCACCGAGGGAAACAAAATAAAAAGAAAACTCAGAGTGCAATGCATTGTTCATTGCGATGCCTTCAGCCATGATGAATAGCAAATGCCTGTGGTAGATCTTAAAACTACGAATTGGAACCAAAGAAATTATAGTTGGTTATATATCTCCTCAAACTTCGCCATATCTGGTGCAAAAAGACCAACAGTTGCGTTTACACTGCCATCCTTTGTGTGGGAAGGTATCAGGATGATGCTGCCTTCGTAAGGAAGGCCAGCATTTCCAGCAAACACAGGAGTACCCCAGCCAAAGTCCAACTGATAGAGAGGGAGATGAACCCACGTTGACACACCCACATTGGGTGTAATCGATCCAGTCCTATTCCTCTTTGTAATCTGCACAGGGTTGTTCTGTTGTTGCAGTTCAATAAAATCCAGAGCTGAACGTATGTAATCGCGATCTACTCTCTTGATGGCGGCATGCATGAGACCAGCAGCAAAGGACAGTGGCTGCTCAAGCAGTTCTTGGGCTGTGGTCTGAGCGCAAGCATGAGAGATAACATTTCCAAAGTAGCTATCTGGGAAATTGTCCAACCGCTTCCGAACATTTATTGGCACTTTCACTCTGGTCTGTACATCTTCTGAGACACCCCGAGCTTCTGTGATCGACCTCCACAAGTGGCTTGCAAGGCTTTCGAAAGTTGTGTAGAGCTCTCCATTTTCCTTTGCTGCCTTGTGCTTAATTTTCTGCAACATATCCACGCTGAAGTGGAATCTCTTCACAGCTAGTAGGGGGTAGTCAGATGCTTCCGAGTCTGAATCTGGCTTCGGAAGAGGCTTTTCATACTCGATGTGATCATATGCAGGCTGAGGCGGGTCACAACCCATCAATGCAGAACGGTCATGTAATGGCTCAATTGTTAATGGCAATCCTTTTACAATTGAGGCCCAGGCATTCATAAAAGTACTTGCGGCCGTTCCATCCGCTACCTGATGATGCCGAGCTACACCGATTGTGATTCCTCCACAACTGAACTTCGTCACCTGCGTCGTAAAGTTTAGCGTTGTACGAAGATTTCCGCCAGAGCATAATGCTCGATTGTGTGTGATAACAGCAGAAGCAAGGCTAAATGAAAAAAAAACTAACAGCGATCAAATAGGTGATGCTACTTTCAAAACTTTCAGAAGTCAGAAGATACCTGAATCAAGAGCAGTTCTGGCACTCCTTGGTTGATAGGAACCAAATCGCGAAGACGAGGGACAGGATGAAAAGGCATCATCTCCTGAATGGAGCCATCTGCTTGGGCTTCTATGAACGCTACCCCCTCGTCATTCAACTCTATGGCTGGTCTGCCCCGTTCGTCCTTCCCGAGCCTACCTGCCCATTCTCGATACACACGTATTGCCTTAGCCAGGCCTTGCTCCAGCACGCAAACAGGCGGAGCGGGGGCATTGAAGGCGTACACCACCTCAACGTGAACTGGAGGAACCACCATATCGGAACTACTGAGAGCAACTATGTCGTTGGGTATGGAAGAAGCACACCCTTCCTTCCAAGGCTTCACCACTCGAGTAGCAACTCTTTCAACCTTCATACTGGATGGAATATCTCTGAAAGTATGAATCCGACGCAATCCGATCCTTTAGCAGAAACAATTGCTTCTCCCGTCGAAAGGCTAAACTTAAGCCCTTGCCTTGAGGCTTCAAAATTCAAATCCTATTCGTCTTATATGGGGTTGGAACGTGGACTCATGGACTGGCCAGTGGCCACCACCAGACGGGGTGTGCATCACATTGCTGCGCCCCCATGATTGCAGTGGAAGCTTATGCGGGCACATGCATCACGCAATAGATGCAGCAGCATGAAGTTTGCACAAAAATAGTTAGTCAACGCAGGAAATGGAGGTGCTTATTCCTGATTATATCTCAACTCCAGGAGTAGTCCGAACTGCACACGAGATATATGCTCTCCTGCATGCCCCAGTGTGAGAGTGTCCCACTCCCACCACATGAAAACAAATCTGTTCATAATCTGAGCAGAATGCCACCAGAAACTTTTGGACAAATGATTATTACTGCTAAAACTGGTGGCAGTTTTCTGAGAACATCCCGATTCCCTTGTTGGGTTAGCCTCTGATTCTAATAACGCGCAATTACGATACTGGGCAGGGATTCTGCATGCATAAGAGATTAATTCTCAGAATAACGCAATGAACATTAAACACACAAACAAACAAAAAGAAGTACATCGGATGAGGAAATATAAAGCATGAGTACATACATGAGGACATAAGCATTGCGCTTTGCGCACCGAGAATTTTGATTTTGGTATCTGGAAACAAAATCTTATATGAAAGATTCTTCTACTAGTTGACTACTTTGAAGAACCCAGAGAATCCAGATGTGTATTTCTGGGTGGACCGTGGACAGAGGCGTGCTAGTGACTTTACTGGAGTCATTGCTCTACAAACCTCTTTTCATTTGTCCTTAAAAAAAAACCTCAAGTTTTTAAAGCTTCTCATTTTTTTTTTTTTTGAACAATATTACTCATAAAAGGGTTTATATGCTTCTATAAAAAATCGTCAATTATTTAACGGTATAGATTTCAAAAAAATACGCCGATTCAGATACTTTGCTGATTTTTTCAAGCATTGACTCCAATCTTCGCAAAATCTCATTGTGAAGTGCAAAAGGCCATATGTATGGAAAATGGTGAATTCTCATTGAAGGCTCCACGAGTTATGTGAACAAGCCCTTGGCAAAGTTTGGGTGGAAGCTTGAGCCGATTTTAGGCTTTTAACATGCTTGTAACAAACTTTTAAGCCAATCTCAAAAAAAGTGAGAGGATTTTTATGAAGTACACAAAAGGTTAGAACAAAATCTTAAAAATTGAAATTTAGAATACATATTAACAATTTCTAAACCATTAAAGAACTTACAATCTATAAGTAAAGCTGATTTTGAACCATTAAGAGACTTACAAATCTAAAACTAAAGTGGTAGAATGCATATTTCAAAAGTTGACCGCCTATTTGGTCTATTTTTTATGAGCACTAGAGATGAATGCCACCTCTATGTGATGTGGAGAGAGGTTTTGGAGGCCTTACCTCATAGCCATTAGTCTTTGGCCTTGGAGGCATGTGGAATTTTTGGACCCGACACTATCTCAGCCACACGTTTGTCTAATTAATCATGTCTCAACCTTGACTTGTTTATTCTCTCTAGCTCCTTAACGCAAATGTGTGAATAAGGCAACACCAGGTCCAAAATTTTGACATGCTTGAAGATGAGATGACACTTCTCACTCCATTATATGAGACTGTTTCTTTGGTCCCAGATTCAAGCCTCCCCTTGGAAACCAAGAAGCATTATATGAGACTATGAGAGAAGACCCAACAAACATGCTCCCTGTTACGGCCATATTCAGCTAAGGATTTGGAAGAAATGGGCCAATAGGATTCAGAGGCCAGGATCCTCCTCTCTCTACCATAAAAAGGGACCAACTCGAGTTTCCTACACATGTACATATCTTCATTTCAATAAAGCAAATTGGTTCTCTTGTGAAATGGATTTATGAATGTCCTTGCTCTCTATCATTTTCCTCCATCTCTCATGCTTTTATTGTGTTTGCTAATTGTGAAATGAATTCATGAATGTGCTTGCTCTCTATCATTTTTTCTCTATCTCTCATGCTTTTATTGTGTTTGCTAATTGTTGGATCTGATTGTCATTGGGATTGCATGTTTTTATACTTTTTATGAGAGAGAAAGAGTAAGTTATCTTTATTGTGGATCTTAGTGTTAATGATTGTAGTGTTAATGCTTAGGGTTAATGGATGTTAGAGTTAGATGTGGATCTTCCGTTCATGCTAAAACTGAAATATGTTATCGCTCTCATGGGAACGAATCTACGCGTGACAACTAACTTCATCTCCTTGATTCTAGATTGATTAGATCTTGAGTTGAGGATAGGCAAGGAAAGAAATCCACCACAATTTTGGTGTCGTTTCCGGGGAGCTACGCCAATTTTTCAGTTTGCAGCATGTTTGCTGGATGGTTAGCTTGCATTAGACATCTTGTCGTGGCATGAATAGTGTTAAATCTGCATTTAGGGTTAGTTTGAGAGTGATTTTGCCTTATTTGAGTTGATTTGCTTGTTTGAAATATAATATGATTGTGGAACAGGGAAAGCTATTCTAATCACCAATCTTAAGATCCATATGATCTGAGATGTCAAAAAAAACAATGAAAATTGGTCAAATCTGTCAGATTTTGGTCAAAAGGTGGCAAAAATCGTCATCAGAGCTGATAACTTTTTGTCCTCTTTCAGAAAACATTCGCCAAGCTGCAGGAACCTTCAATTTTGATCACAAAAACTTCGATTTTATAGCTGACAATTTCCGTAGAACTAAATTTTTACTTAAAATTCCATAAAGTAAAAAACGAAGAGAAAGAAATTCAAGAAATCTATGTCCCGTGAAAAGGCTAAAAGAGAGAACTTATGTTTTGTCTGTAAGAAGCCTGGACATATGATGAAATTTTGTCCAAAAAGGAAGAAAGGGTCTGCTCACATGATAGAAATTCCAGGAGGCCATGGTAAGACTTTGGAAATTAACCGGATAGATTGTGAGTGTGAATGTTCTTTTAGTACTACTTCTTTCTTGCCTAATGAACTTTTCCATTTAATTGGCACAGTTAAAGATCAAGAAGTGAATATTTTATTAGACATTGGTTCAACTCATAATTTTATTAATTCTTGTCTTGTGCAAAAACTCTTTATCTAGCTTCAGGAGCAAAGTTGGAGACTTGGAACGTAAAAGTTCTGAAGCTCCCAGTTTTGGTGCAAGGACACACAGAATTAGTTAATTTTCATGTTTTAGACCTAGCTTGTACTGATTTAATTTTAGGTTATGAATGGTAATTCAGAAAATCGCCTTCTCTGTTAATTGATTTTGAGAAGCATGTTCTCACTTTCAAGGAGGGTGATAAGGTAGTTACATTATTTGGCAGTGATTTTGTATGTCCGTTGGATCAGATTTTTACAGTTAATAAAATGGAAGCATTGGATTATTCTGAGTATGAAGTTTTTTCAATCTATGTGATTCTAGTTGTGGATGTTCCTGAAATGAATCTAAATGGTTGTGAATTCTCAGCAATTCTTAACTCAATAAATCTAGATCATAAACAAGCAGTGAAAGAATAGATCATAAATGAATTTAGGGATGTTTTTCCATCTGAATTACCTCATGGTTTACCACCATCTAGGTCAGTAGACCACAGGATTGAGTTAATTCCAGGAAGTCAACCTGTCTTTAGACAACCGTATAGGTTTTCTCATAAAGAGGAGATAGAGATTTCAAATCAAATAGAAAACTATTTGAGGACGAGACATATACAACCTAGTAAATCACCATGGGGCGCTCCTGTTCTTCTTAAAGCGAAGAAAGATGGAGGTTTCCGGATGTGTGTGGATTACAAGGGCCTTAATAAAGTGACTATAAAGAATGAATACCCATTACCCAAGATGGATGACCTTGTAGATCGTTTGGGTGGAGCACGATATTTCACCAAGATAGATCTCAGGACAGGGTACCATCAAATAAGAATTAAGTCAGAAGATGTCCAAAAGATAGGATTTTGTTCTAGATTTGGTCATTATGAATTTCTAGTGTTGCCATTTGGATTAACGGATGCTCCAGCAACGTTCCAACAAATGATGAACGATTTATTTTGTCCATATTTGGAGAAGTTTGTGGTAGTATTCTTAGATGACATTCTTGTTTACAGTAAATCCTTGGTGGAACACGTAGAACACTTAAAAATCATTTTGATGAAGCTCCACCAGGAGTTACTCTATGCTAAAGAGTCCAAGTGTGAAGTCTTTAAGCAAAAGCTGCTTTATCTCGGTCATAAGATCACAGTGAATGGGATCAAGATTGATGGGGATAAAATCAAGATTGTGATTGAGTGGCCAATTCCGGAAACTGTGAGGCGGGTAAAGTCTTTTTTAAGTTTTACACTTTTCTTCAAGAGATTTATTCAGGATTATGCTAAGTTAGCAGCACCGCTTAATACTCTGACAAAAGAAATTGTTAATAAAAGAAAAAGAGGAATCAACCTAGTCCGCCTGTTGTTTGGAACGAGGAATTGGATTAGTGTTTTGAAAAACTTAAAACAATGATTGTTTCATCTCCCGTGTTACAAATTGCAAATCCAGATTTACCTTGCGTCATGAGAACGGACGCAAGTAATGTTGCAGTGGAGCGGTTCTATTACAAATGGATAGGCCACTAGTGTTTGAAAGCAAAAAATTCACTGGTTTTCAGTTGCGTTATACTATGCAAGAAAAGGAATCGTTTGTTGTAATCCATGCACTTAAAACCTGGAGACACTACTTGTATGGTAGTAAGTTTGTAGTGTATACGGATCACCAGCCTCTTAAGTTTAACATGATCTTCGGGGGAGAAAAGCTCGATGGGTTGAATTGATGAAAGAATTTGATCATTGAATCCGTTACATAAGAGACAGCTCTAATCAAGTTGTAGATGCTCTTAGTCGGATTGGTGAACTGAACGAGTTGTCATTCACCTAGATTTCTACGAATCTATATCTTTCGTTGAGAGAAAAATATGAATCAGATTCCCATTTTGGTCACATTTGGAACATTGTTCAGACCAGAAGAAATGTGGACAGTGTTGAGTCAAAAACACAGGGGACTCAACTAACTAAGAAAGACAAGAAGATTGTGGAACAATTCACCATTCAAGATGGATTACTATTTCGGAATGGGAAAGTTTGCGTACTTGGTGATGATGAGCTCAAACGGAAGATTTTGTTTGAATGTCATGACATACTCTGTGCAGGACATCCCAGTATACACAGGACTCTGGACTTGGTTAAGAGGGAATTTTACTGGCCAAAGATCAAGCCATATGTCGAGTCATATGTTGTTAAATGCAAGCCCTGTCAACTAGCAAAGGCTGAACGCTATAAGGCTGGTGGTTTGTTGCATCTGTTAGATATCCCAGATAAGAAATGGGAAAGCATATCTATGGATTTTGTAGTTGGACTTCCAAAGACCCAACGGCAAAATGATTCTATTTGGGCAATAGTGGATCGGTTAACTAAGTTAGCTACATTCATACCAGTCAAGTCAACTATAAAGGCTTCTCATTTAGCCTAGATCTTTGTTGAAAGATTATTTCGGTTGTATGGTCTGCCAAGTGACATTGTTACTGATAGAGATCCTAAGTTCATAGGTCACTTCTGGTCAGCAGTATTCCATAAACTGGAAACTTCTTTGAGTTTGAGTTATTATGATCATCCTGAATCAGATGGCCAGACAGAAAGGACTAATCAAACTATGGAAGATATATTGAGGACGTATGTTTCTCACAGACAATCTCATTGGGAAGATTATTTCCCACTGGTTGAATTTGCATATAATAGTTAAAAACATTCTGCTACAGGTTACAATCCTTTTATGCTTATGTACGGTTTTCAACCTAGATCTCCAGTAAATGTTGAAACGAAGTCTTTTAAGATCCAGAAGGTTGCTGATTTTTTGCATGATATGCAAGAAATGTTGCAAGTGGCTAAGGATAGTATCCGTAGTGCTCAGGATAGAGCTAAACACTATACCGATCTTACGAGGTCTCCAAGAGATTTTAAAGTTGATGACTGGGTATATCTTAGGATTCCGAAAGATTCTAAGACGTTACGTATAGGGAAGCATTATAAGTTGTCTACCCATTATTGTAGACCTTTCAGGATTGTACGTAGAATTGGTTCTTTGGCGTATGAACTCAATCTTCAAGGAAAATTGACTATACACCCAGTGCTTCATGTAAGTTGTTTGAAACTAAGTTTACATGATGGTGATACAGTTGGACCGGATGAGGATTTATCCCATTTGAAAGATGTGTACATTTGAAACCTGAGAAAGTGCTCAGAACCAGAGATAAACAATTGAGAAATTGTTCTATCTCTGAGTGCCTAATTTGGTGGAAGGGTCGTATTGAGGATGATGATTTGTGGGAGAGAGTTGATAGCATAAAGAAGAATTTACCGAATTTTAGTTTCTAAGGATAGAAACAGTTTAAGGAGGGAGGAATGTTATGTCCATGACCAGTACATAGGATACATTATACTCCTCATTAGAGGAGTTCTAAATCCAAAAAAGACCCTTTGTAAAGATTCTTTTTACATTTTTTCTCAATTTTTTCTTATACATGGACCAATCAAAACACTCAAATTTGAAATCTACGTAACGTAACTTTTTGAGTCCACATTTTGATTCCACACTAAAAATGGCATAACTTTTTAGTGGTAAGTTCAAATTTAGCAAAGTTTGGTGCATTGGAAAGTGTCCGACAAGGGCTTTCCAAGGATATGTTATGTGACATACTTTTGAACTATGATTAAAAAGTTATGGCAAGTCAAAGGTATTAGTGTTATAATATTTTAATAATATAAACTACATCTTGCACGAATTTTTAAAGGGTCTTTTTTGAGCTCAAAACTCTCCTAATGAGTCTTGGATACACGGTACTCCAGTGAAGCAAGCTGTTAGTTATGCCACGTCATACTGGACGTGACCCGAAAGTAACTAATATCCTTGTGAGGCCCATAACACACTAACTGGAGTTTAGACAAGGTAATGAGACAGTGTATGCATGCGTAAAATTATCAATAGCAATTCTATGAATAGTTGGTCCATGCATAGGACTCTATTCTAAGCCTAATCTATGTATAGGGAACATAGGGCTATGCATGGCTATGTGCCCAGGATGCATTAGGCTCTATATAAGAGGACCAAACTCGCCCTACTCCTCATCATGGTTCTTGATTCATTGCCAGGCTCTCACTCTACATTCATGTTTCTTGTTCCTTGGCTTGGGGGTGAGGCTTCTAGAGATTGATTGGATGCTTCTACTTGGTTGGGTGGTTTCTCCACAGTGTGTTAAGGATTTGTAAGCAGGATCTAAGGAGCTTCCCTTATACGAACAATCTCTCCCAGCAGATTTTCAGAAACATCGAAAAAACCACCAAAAATCTACCAAACCCTAAAAATACAGAAAAAGAACCTTTGCCCGATTCACTGTGCATAGGTGTGATTGAGATCTATCTACTACTAGGTCGGCGAAGAATAATATCAGATTGTAATATTTTTGTCAAAAAAAGTCTCATTTTTGCAAAAATACCAGTATTACTCTTGATTCTTCGCTAGAACCTTCGCGGAGTTACCAAACTATTCTATTGATAGAAATTTATTATTTTTGAGTTCGGCGAACTTCTATCCGGATCATAGAAAATCTCTATTTTCACCCTCGCCAAACTATAAAAACTGTGCTTTTATGTGCTAGGAACCTTCGCCATTTCTACCCTGGCTTTATTTGTGTCAGATTCTCAGTCTGAGAGTTTGGAGAAGGTTATTTTCATAGAATTTGTCAAAAAAGCCTGATCAAAGAGTTTTTTTTATCAAAAATAGCACTGTTGAATCTTTGTCGAGTCAACCTTCGCCTAGGGAACTTTTGCCAATTCTATTTTTAGGTTCTGATTTTCTAGATCAAGTCTCTGTTGGACCAGAGCTCCACTTGGATGCTTTGCATGTGGACATGGAGTTGCAAAATGTCCAAATAAAGGCAAATTTGTACCATTTTGTTGTGACTATGGTTATGGGCATTGCTATAAGGAATGTCCAACAAGAGCGAAGCCACCACTGGCTACAGCTCCTGTAAATTTGATAACAATCAAGCAAAGACCAGCAGCTTAGAATGAACCAAGTGTACCCTTGATGGTGGTTACAAGAGCATAGAAGCAGAAAGAACCTGTAGCAAAACCAGTCCCTGCTAATTCTATACCATTAACTTATTCAACTTGCCCAAGGAGGGCACCCACCTGAGGGCAGATGCCCTTCCTAGGGTGGAATCTCCTGAGGAGGCATCCTTCTCTCTGTAATTTTTTTTTTTACTTTTTTTCGTCGTATATGTTTGTTTTAATGGCACCATTGTGTAAAAAAGCACCATCGTGTTCATGAAAAAGTTAAACATATTATGAGAAGAAAAAGTCAAATCATGCTAATTCTACTTGCATCTTTATGTGATGAGCAACATAATGTGTGTGTGTGTGTGTGTGTGTGTGTGTGTGTGTGTGTGGGGTGGGGAGGGGGGGCGGAGGCCCGTATGAGGACCTTCCTTTCTGGGAGGGCCTTCGCCTGAGGGTGGGAGCCCGAGGGCTTTGGGCTATCCCCTGCGTAATGTCATTGTGCAAAGGTGGACACCAGCACGGTACGGCCGTACTGCCGCACGCGTGGACTAGTTTTTTTTCGAGCCGTACGGTACGGACGTACTGCCGCACGCGTGAACTAGTTTCTTTTTTTGCATTTATAATGCAAATTTATTTACATTTGTGGTGGAATGTGCATGTGGACAACCAATGACGGGCTGCCACATAGCACATGCAGATTCCACCTAGAGAGAGGAGAGAGAATGCACATTTCATAGAAAAATAACGCAAAGTTCCGTAGAGAGGGAAAAGACAATGCACATTCTAGAGAGAGAATGATAGATTCCGGAGGAGAGAGAAAAGTGGATGCACATTATGCTCTTGGAGTTGGTCCCAAAATACAAAAAAACCTGAGCACATGGCATTTATATATAATCAAACCAAAAGATCCTTCCCATGATGATGCATGTTGTCACCCAAGCAAACATGATAAACATAAAAATTAGAGTGCAATACATTGCTCTATGGCCATGCCTTCAGCCATGATGAATAGCAAATGCCTCTGGTAGATCTTCAAACCACGAATTGGAACCAAATAAATTATAGTTGGCTATAAATCTCCTCAAACTTGGCCATATCTGGTGCAAAAAGGCCAACAGTTGCGTCTACAGTGTCATCCTTTGTATGGGAAGGTATCACGATGACGCTGCCTTCTTAAGGAATTCCAGCACTTCCAGCAAATACAGGAGTACCCCAGCCAAAGTCCAACTGATAGAGAGGTTGACACACCCACATTGGGTGCCATCGATCCATTCCTACTCCTCTTTGTAATCTGCACAGGGTTGTTCTTTTGTTGCAGCCTGAACGTATGTAATCACACTCTACTATCTTGATGGCGGCATGCATAAGACCAGCAACAAAGGACAGTGGATGCTCAAGCAGTTCTTGTGCTGTGGTCTGAGGGCAAGCATGAGAGAGAACATTTCCAAAGTAGCTATTTGGGAAATTATTGTCCAACCGCTTCCGAAAATTCATTGGCACTCTCACTCTGGTCTGTACATCTTCTGAAACACCCCGAACTTCTGTGATCGACCTCCACAAGTAGCATGCAAGGCTTTCAAAAGTTGTGTAGAGCTCTCCGTTTTCCTTTGCTGCCTTGTGCTTAATTTCCTGCAACATCTCCACGCTGAAGTGGAATTTCTTCGCTGTTGGTGGGGGGTATTCAGATGATTCCGAGTCTGAATCTGGCTTCAGAAGAGGCTTTTCATACTCGACGTGATCAGGCTGAGGAGGGTCACGACCCATCAATGCAGAACGGTCGTGTAATGGCTCAATCGGTAACGGCAATCCTTTTACAATTGACGCCCAGGCATTCATGAAAGCACTTGCGGCCTCTCCATCCACTACCTGATGATGCCGAGCTACACCGATTGTGATTCCTCTACAACTGAACTTCGTCACCTGCATCGTAAATTTTAGTGTTGTAGGAAGATTTCCGCCAGAGCATAATGCTCGATGTGTATAATAAAAGCAGAAGCAAGTCTAAATGAAAAACGATCAAATGGGTGACTACTTTCAGAATTAAGTCAGAAAATACCCGAATCAAGAACAGTTCTGGCACTCCTTGGTGATAGGAACCAAATCCCGAAGACGAGGGACAGGATGAAAAGGCATCATCTCATGAATGGAACCGTCTGCTTGGGCTTCTATGAACGCTACCCCCTCGTCGCTCAACTCTATGGCTGGTCTGCCCCGTTCGTCCTTCCCGAGCCTACATAACCCCAACTTGCTCCAGCACGCAAACAGGCGGAGCAGGGGCATTGAAGGCATATACAACCTCATCGTGCAGTCGAGGAACCACCTACGTTGGGGCTGGAAGAAGCGCACCCTTCCTTCCAAGGCTTCGCCACTCGAGTAGCAACTCTTTCAACGTTCATACTGGATAGAATATCTCTGAAATTATGAATTCGATCCGATCCCATCCTTCAGCAGAAACAGAAACAATTGCTTCTCCTGTGAAAGGCTAAACTTAATCCCTTGCCTTAGCATTGTAGATGGATGACCACATGGATAACTCACATTAAACTTTATTGTGAGACATGTTAGAGAAGTAGGTTTAGGTCGTGTTAGGTTTAGGGCACTTTAAGTTGTTTTAGGTAACGTGAAGAGTCACGGGTACTGAAACGCCACGTTCAATCAGAACATCGTTTCGCTCAAGTCTCAGTTGTTCATGTAGAGACTACGCCTCATTTTTACAAGTTGTTCATGTAGAGGCTACGCCTCATTTTTACAACAGTAAGTTAATAAAGCAAGTAGATAAGTATCATGGTATCAGAGCAACGATCCTCTTGTGTTGACTGAGCGCCCCACTAACGTGCCTACACGGATCAGGTTGCGCACTCACTTCTACAACTCCTCTTCCGCTCTACGTGACGCATCATTCCTACATGATGTTGTCTGCCAGTCTGCCTACCAAATCTTACGAATTTTTGTTAGAAGCGTGTGTGTTTGAAAACTCCCCACGAGCTACGATCAACTGGTCCGCTCAAATGTCAGCGACCTGCCTGGATAAGAGAGAGAGAGAAGAAGTGTTACTATTCAACCATCTGAGGTTTTACAACACCTCTCCATGCACTACCTGTCTGCCCACAGAACCTAATGATCTGTCTGTTTTGATGCTACTGATCTATAGAAAAGGAACATGATCTGGATGATAATGAAGATGGAATTGATGTGAACAACCTATGGTGAAATAATGGCAGAACTTAGTCCAGGTGGTTATATGTTCTACCATTCAAGCTGTTGTATGAAAGTGAAGGACTTTTGTGGAAGCTTGGAAGTTGTGTGATCTGCTCTAGTGGGGGCGTTGTTGAGTGTGTGAAAATGTTCATGAAAGATGACAAAGATGCCTACTATGCTCATGCTATGATTTGAATGTATTAGAGACCAACCTTGGTCATTCTTCTTCATGTGCTGCTTGACAACATTGCTGACTGGGAGTACCAATGTGCTCCCAGTGGAAACTATGGCTGCGTGATGAAGAACTCGAGTGGGATGAAACATTGTTTTAAGACTGTGTGTTTAGTCAAAGTTGGTTAGTGATGACAGTAAGTAAGTTATGGATATCACCATGTTAGTAAGTACGTAAGTATATGTAAGATGTGATCAAAGAATTATCCTACATGATAGATTCTTGATCAAGTCGGAGTGTTAGAGAAGTAGGTTTAGGTCATGTTAGGTTTAGGGCAAGTTGTTTTAGGTAACGTGAAGAGTCACAGGTACTGAAACGCCCCGTTCAATCAGAACGTCATTTCGCTCAAGTCTCAGTTGTTCATATAGAGGCTACACCTCATTTTTACAACAGTAAGTTAATATCCGACTTGACCAACCACAGCATGGGGCAACTTCTATATCCATGGCTTGAATTTTTTTTGGCACAATTTGATAAATCTCGCAGCAAATGATGAGCTATGAATATAATAAAAACAATGGTGCATTTATTCATAGAAAAAACTAGTAGGTACATTGATGAAAAAGATATATACACCCCCAAGTGAAAGTTTAAGCAAATGTAAGCCCAAACAAGAGCGAAGCTTGCACAAAAACTAAGATTAATCTAGATCTTGGCATTAAAAGATGATGTCAATGGGAGTCCGCCCACTGACTACAGAAGATCAGAAAAGTGAAGAGGTGGTGAGTTGACTAATGAAGGGAGATGAGATGTAGCAGACCCAGCCATCGTTGTCCTTTGCAGGATAGATAGGGCCTAAGCACGTTGCAGGGCAATCGAAATACGTTGTTTGAAGGAAGCCACAAGAATAGAACCTGAAATATCTTGATGCTTTGTCGTTTGATGAGAACACATGCAAAGAAATTTCTCAAAGCGTCGGTGCAAGGTGCCATAAGTCTCAATTGCTAGGGGAATGAAAGCATCAGTAAGGTGCCCATCGGAGTAGTTTTTTTCCTTCTCTTGTGTTGCCACACCTGCCGCTTCTCCTGGTGTGAAGGCAGAGCAAGGTAGTAGGTTACCACATGTGGGATCAGCAACAACAACATCTGCCAAAGTACGAAGCCCATCTCGGGAGAGGACAATGTCAACACGCTTGCGGGAAGAGTGGGACGCGGTAGAAGGAAGGACATGAGCTTTCTGAGGACATGGAATCCTCCATCTCTGGCTATAGTGGCCGCTGCATCTCTGACAATATCATGTGTAGCTATGCGCTCACTCCCAGAAGGACATCGAAGGAGGTGGATAGCAAGAGCATCAATAGGGTGACCACAAACACACCTGGAGAGACCCAAGCAAGAAGGATGAAGTGCCCCCAAGCGAAGATGAAGATCAGTGGTGAAGATGGCTGAAGACAACCAAAAGGAAGGAATACCAGGCCGAGCTAACAGCCAAGCCCTCGCACCGTTTGGGCACGCACTCCAAGAGGGTCTCTTGTAGGTGATCTAAACTAAAATTGAGGAGTTGCTCAAAAGGAGGAAAACGTGCTAGGGCAAAGAGGGGGAGCAGCTCCCGCACAGCAATGAGGAGGTGATGAAAAGGTAGAGAACCGCTATCCACATGAGCAATGCAATCCGCCAAGAGAGGGCGAAGGCCAAAAAGGAACTGAGAAGACAAAGCAAGGGCGACAAGATCCCAACTCCCAAGAAAAGTTGTAGGTGCATAAGAAACCGTAGAGAGAAGACCCACACCTCCACAAAAAATGGGTAATTGAGTCTGGTTCAGAGCTGAAAGGGTCTCCACACCATCCAAAGAAATAGGGCCCACTGAGGCGGCCAAAAACATCCATAATAGAGCTGTTAAAATAAGAGAGAAGATGCAGAAAGTCTTGAGTAGGGGGGGAAGTTCACAGCAGATAAGAAGGACGCTGGATAAATCAAGTTGTCAATATGTCAAACGCGACCTGAGTGTCACCCAACCAGGGAATAAGCATATCTGAATTTGAATGTGTGGTAAGTGTCTCTTACATGCATGATTATAGTGCAAAGCTACTAGCAGAATGATTCATTTAATTGTCGTTAATATATCTTATACATTGCTAAATTTGTTTTTGAATAAGATAATATTCAAGAATAGGTTGATCCTGCAGAGGCAATATTTAGTCCAATTCTAATTCAGTTTTTGCAATTGTAATTTAATTTATATGTTGAGTTTTAATAACTGATGTCTTGGTATTACTTTCCTTGCAGTTTTTATCTGGTGACTATATAAAAGACTTGGCTCCATATGAGATCTATTGTTTATACGTCGTGCAACAATTTTGTCGAAGGTTTAGACATCAACAAGTCATCATAGAAACATACTTGTGAGACTTGTATTCTTGGCAAGCATGCAAGGCCAAGCTCATAGAGCTAAAGGGCATTTTGGATCTAATTTCCTATGATCTCTATGGCCTGATACAGACCCCATCATATGAAAGATTGATGTATTTCATTACATTTATTGACGATTTTTTCCGACGAACCACTATCATGTTCAAGAACATATCAGAAGCATGTATTTGTTTTCAACGATTCAAATGTTTACCTGAAAATTAGACTTGTCAGGGAAAATCAAAGCTTAAACTCAATAAAGATATGTGGCCTTCGACACTTGTTGAAATCTTTGACATGAAGAATTATCCATACCATTCATTAATTGGCTCATTAACGTATGTGATGATGTGCACTAGTCCTGATCTAGCATATACAGTTAGCACACTCTCTCAATTCATGTTGAATCCAGGAATCCAACATTGGAAAGCACTCAAAAGAGTGATGAAGTATATTCAAACAACAAAGAACCAAGTTCTTTGGTATTTTGGTAATTCTGTTGTAGCAGATCTTATATGGCTATTCTGATTCAGATTGGGAAGGAGAGTTAGACACCAGGAAGTCTACCTTAGTTACTGTTTTTACCTATCTTCTGCACCAATTTCTTGGAATAGCAGAAAACAGAAGTCAATCTCACTATCATCAACTGAAGCCAAATAGTAGTAGTAACACAAGCAACTAAAGAAGCTATCTGGTTGAGGCTTCTTCTATAGGATCTAAACTTCAAATAGAACAAACCAACTACCACGAGTGTCGTTCAAACCAACCATTACTCTTTACGTCTCAAGGACTAATGTTACCTATTGTATGGGACTTCACGCCCACCTCATTGTACGGTCACTTCAAAGGCTAATGACCAATAGCTAATATTAGAAAATGTGTGGTGTAGATCAAAAAGCCATATGGTTGAGGCAAGTGTTTGATGAGTACTATATATAGTGACAAGTGACATTCAGCTGGCGAAGAATTTGATGTTCTCTACGAAGAACCAAACACATTGAGATTCACTATCACTTCATATGTTAGAGGCTGTTGAGTATGGAAATGAATGTTGTTCATTGTAGTAGATGCATAACACTCTCGACTAGTTCTAAATTGTTCTTCTAGGCTTGTAAGACTGATAAGTAGATTTATTTACAAGAAACTAATCACGGTACATTCGTGCTGACTTAATATACTCTATGGTTTTCAATGTTTGAGTAATGTGCAAATGCTTACAACTATTTCTACTTTGATTCGTGAACCATTTTATTATTTTCGCTCTTCTTTTTCTTGTGTCTTAATGACTAAGTTGAAAGTGCAGAATCATGGCTGTTGTTGACGCCTTTAAATTCTATAACTATGGTTTTCTTAGACACCTGTTGACTCGTCAATTAGTTGATTGGTTCTATTGTGACAGCTGATTCAAAACACGGTGCTCTTGATCAAACTTCTGTAGTGCTAATTCATGCGATAGTTTGACAATATCTCTCGACACTTATTGTTGTTGCTCATACTTTCACACTCTCATTTTTCCAGCAAGAATATTATTGTTATGTCTACATTCTACATATAGAATTCAACATAATCCTAGACTTGGATACATGGGATGGTACTCAAGTACTCGAGATTATTGGTTAGGCCACCGAGGTCTGGGCTGCTTGCCCCTGCTACTTGTTTTCCTTTATCTTGGCTGGAACCAGCCTGTGCAGCATCTAAGACATGTGGCAATGGAATTACCACTAGGGTTGGTTGGGATTTTTGCTCCATAAATCTCTGACAGGCCTTTAGGGCTTGCTTGTCCTGGGCCAATTCTTGGTTGGCACTTGTTCGGTATTTATCGAACTCTGTTTGGTAGCTATTCAAAGTTTGGTTGTAAGCTTGCACCTAATGTCGGAATAAGTTCATTTCTGCTTGATTCAGCGGCCTATTATCAAACTTGGTGATTTTTTCATCATTAACTCTCGCAAAGATTTTCATAGATGCATCTGAGTCAGATCTGGTGACTGTCAAAGTTTCAAGAGCTAACTCCCAAGAGATCTCAAGAAATCATGGAAAAAGTGCTCTTTTTCAGTGTTTTTTGATGAGATCCTGAGATTCTCTTACCCTTAACTCTTGCAGCCTGATATACTATTGCATCCAACTCAGATCTGACTATGGAGAATTCTCTAAAACTTCTAATGGAATTTGGTAGCTAATCCATCAGTTTAAGTGAATTTTACCTTTATTTTGCTACTTTTTTTCGAGATTCATGTCTCTAATTTGCAAAAATGGAGGCTGAATGATGTAATCTGATGATCTGCTACTCGTTCGATCCTATCTGGGTCTAGATCCTTCTTGGATCTTGGTGGATGATATCGGATGTTGTCGGATCTACTCAGATCTTGTTGGATCTTGATGGATTTGGCTTGATCTAACTAGATTTCTCTAGATCTGGGCGTGATGACCTTGAAAATGGAATTTTTGTGAGTTGTCATCACCATCCCTGATCTGTTTCACTATGGTCATCAATATTTGTGCAATCAGCTATCATTGATGGGCATGTCAAATGGCGTCCCATCTAACTTCTCGAGGTTCACGGCTCCATGGCTGAGGATCTCCTTTATTTGGAACGGGCCTTCGCCTGTGAACTTCAACTTTCCCTTGATCACCTTGGTTTAATACATGAGGACCAGATCTCCAGATCGAAGATCTTTCTTGTGCAACCAACGATCGTGCCATGCCTTGCATCGTTCCTTCTCAGTTGCCAATGTATGCACAACTAGTAAGCATGTTTCACAAAGTTTATGCAATGCTTCATGGCATAGTTGTAGAGATTTGGATTCATAAAGATATTGTGTAGTGGCGATCCTTAATGATGGTACCAAAAGCCCTATCGGCATTACTGCGTCCCTACTGAAATGGCTTGTGATCAGTGCTTCCCTTGTAAGCTGTTTAGAATGCCCACATAGCAGCATGTAATTTGTGTTCCCAATCAGATCTGCTAGCTTCAACTGTTTTCATGAGTATGCTACACAAGATCTTATTGGATGATTCTGCTTGTCCATTATTGCGAGGATAATAAGGCTTGTTGAGTCTATGGATCACAAAGAATTCCTGCAACAGGACCTTGATGGTCTCATTGATGGAACGGCTTCCGTAATCATTGACTATCTCCACCGGACATCCGAAATGCACAATGATATTTTCATAAAGAAACTTAGCAATTGCTTGAGTGTCAATTGTTTGCACTACCTTGGCTTCGACCCACTTGGTGAGGTAATCTGTAGCCACGATAATATATCAAGCTTGTGAACTTCTTGTCGCAGGTTGTATCGGACCAATATAGTCCAATCCCCACTTCTCGAATGGTGCTCGAGCTAGTACTACATGTAAAAGATCATAATTCAGCCTTGTCAGCTTCCTAGATCTTTGGCACACATTGCATTTCTTCAAGTATTTATCCGTATCCTTATGAATTGTTGGCCACTAGCATCCTGATTGCAAGATCTTGTGAACTGTAATGTCAGATGCAAAATGACCACCACCCATGCCTTCATGCGAAATTGAGATGATTTGTGTGGCCTCGTGTGGAAGAATACATCTTCAAAGAATTTCGTCCTAGTCCTGGCTTTGCATTGAATATTCAACTATATCTGATGCCCATTCAGGTACAGTGTCGATATAAAACAAGGCGGCATCAGGTAGCTCATCATCAGATAGGGACGCAGTTTTCTTCCCATTGATTCATGACAAATGATCTGCCATGTAATGTTGTTTTTCTTTGCAGGTCCATATAAAAAACAAAATGTGTGGCCATCAAATAATGTCAAAATTTCTTAACCGCATAATCATAGCCAATGTCTGTCACTCCGTTGTCAAATAATTCACCTCTGAATCACTGAGTTGACGGCTTGCAAATTGGATTGGAAAACTCTTTTTGTGTTGTATTGGCTGGGTTAAGACAGCTTCCACTGCATAATTTGATGCATCCGTATGCATGTGAAACTCTATGGACCAATTGGGTGGGCATAGTATTGGTGCAGATCCCAATGCATCTTTAAGCTTCTGGAAAGCCTGTAGGGTTTCCTCAGTCCAATGTGGTTCCATTGTGAGTTTGTAGATTGGTCGTGTTAACTCCGCAAAATCCAAAATGAAGATTCTATAATAGTTAGCGTGACCCATGAAAATGTAGACTCCGTGGATCGTTTCTAGTGGTGGTAGATCAACAATTATCTTTATCTTCGATAGGTCTGTGGCGATCCCGTGTCTAGATACTATATGGCCAGGAATTAGGCCATGTGTCACCCGAAACTGGCACTTTTCTAGGTTCAGGGATATCTGATACTCGCGGCATTTCTTCAACACCTTCTCCAAGTTGGATAACTGCTCTAAGTTAGGTCCGTGCATGCACAGATCATCCTAGAAAATCTCCAGAAACTTTTGCAAATACTCTTTGAATGTTGCCTGCATGACTCGTTGGAAAGTACTTGGGACATTGCAAAGTCCAAACGGCATCACCTTGTAGGCATAGGTTTTCCATTCCATGGCGAATGTTGTCTTGTGCTGATCTTGCGGCGTTATTTTCACCTAATTGTAGCCACTGAAACCGTCCAAAAAACTGCAGGCTTCGGCTCCTGCTACTCTATCTAGAACACTTCCCGTAAATGGTAGGAAAAAATTATCCTTCTTGGTGACTACATTTAACGCTTTCAGGTTTACACAGATTCGCATTTTGCCATTCTTCTTGGGTACTATGACTATTGGCGACACCCATTCTATGTGCTCGATCTCATAGATGAAATCAGCATCTAGAAGTTTCAACTCTGTATAGTTCAGGTTGTAGCGATAGTAAAGACTTACCTTGGGGACTGCTCCATTCACCAAGGGTATGGTATGCTGGACTAGGGTTGGTGGGATACCCTTCAAATCACTATAATTCCAAGCAAAACAATGCTTGTATTCCACCAATATTGAAGACTTGTTTCGCTAGTTCCTGCAGATTCTTGTTGAGCTTGCGGCATCATGATTACTACGTCGTCTAAGGTGTAATTTTTGAAGGTCTCAGACATCTCGTGAACTGGTGTTCTGTGAGATTCCTCCTTCAGCATATTGATCTTAGCCAGACTCGTAATCTTTGGGTTATCAGTCATCTGTGAAGAAGATGACGTTGTATTTGGGTCCATTCAGACTGACTTCAAAGAATCCAACACCTTCTTTTTTTTCTTTCTACTCACATAGTTGGGTTTGTCCATATTGTCCTTCTTCAGTACTAGTGTGACATTCGCTTCGTGATTGCAAATATCAGCATCCACCACAGCTATAGCCTCCTCTGTTAGATCACTCCATCGGATCACCTGGTTATATCGTTGTCTCAATTGGTTCTTCTTGTTGGCAGGTGTCTTGGGTGGATCTATCTTCAAGAAACTTTAGCCATTGCAGATTTCTGTGGAGGCTGAGCTGGTACTTTTTTCATTCCATAATGATCTGGGTCCATATGTCGTAGGACCTGCTCATCAATTAGCTCATTCTCCTTGTTGTAGATAAAAGCATGTTGTCAAGGGACTAAATCATCGTCCACAGGGTTCTCAATAGCTTTCGCTGACAACCATGCTACATTGATCATGTTCACCTCAAAAGCGATTGGTGTGTCCAATGTATAGCACTTGGGTGAAGATGTGCTAAGTTCTGGATCTGAGTCTTGTTGACAAGCATGCCCAGCCATACAGTCAACAGTTGCTAATACGTCCGTCCATCTCATGATATATGTTTCAAGATCGTAATGACCTCCCCTGGCTTGCCTTGGGATCTCGATTGTATGATCAGTGGTGGATGATCCATCATCAACTTTTGGTGTAATTGGTTTCATCGTTACAGTGCTCTCTATTTTCAAAGGTGAGTTTTCCAGTTTCCTAGTTATGAACCACTTGCGCAGTCCTCAACCATGGTCCTCCTAGTAAAATGTGATAGGCAAAAGGGGATTCTAGTATATCCATCACCACAAAAGTGATCACAAACTACATTCCCGCTATTTTTACAGGGATGTCATCAACTAAACCTTTTGGTTTAACACAAGATTGATCAACTAATTTGATGGAAAATCTCGCTAGCTTGAATCCTTGCAAACCCCATTTATGGTACAAAGTAGTGGAGATCAAATTTACACCTGATCCTCCATCTACCATTGTTGCCTTGTCCTCGAATCTCTTATGCTTGATCAACAGGGTGATATTGTGTTTTTTGTTTTTCCACGTTGTCCCAATGTGGAGGACATTGTTCGTCTCTTCATACCCTGCGCAGTATATGGGCTCGGATGTTACTGGTTATGCTTCAGCTTTGGCTCATCCAGCCAGAAGGCTCTTGGCTTGTGGCGCAATCCGTGGTGGAGAGCACTTCAGTGTGTGGATCCTCGGCTCCACTAAGTGGAAAGGTAGTTCATGATGATGCAACTGATTGTTCTGATCAGTTCACAATGGTGAGCCCGCCTGTGGTACTGGTTCTTTGTTGACAGGAGATTCTATATATGTGTCTTTCACTTTTGTTTTTCCCTCCTCTTGCGCCTTCTATACCCAATGGTGTATCTTCTAAAACTGTCTTCTTTCCTCCCTCACATTTGGATATGGTCCTGCAGCTGAGGGTTGATCATCGAATACTGGTGGGGTTGGTGAGGGTGCCACTTCCTTCCGTATTTGTGCTCATGTAACTACTAGCACTAGGGCTTGGAAGTGTTGTTTTTCTGGTGGCATCCCTCCTGGAACTGTCGTAGGTTGTACTGTAATTAGGTTCAAAGGTGCACTCATTCCAAGTCTTAATTCTTGGCAGAAGGATGTGTATTGTCTCTTGTAAGGACATTCTGCAATTTGATGGCCTTCACCGCATTCGTAGCAGCCATAATCTCTACCACCTTGACACTAAGGTTGAGCCACATAGGTCGCGTAATATTCGTTAATGGCAGGTTCTACAAATGGTTCGTCCGGTCCATACCATTGTTGCTACTCAGGTTGGAGTGATGCTTTAACTTCTTGTTCTGTCGTTGCTAAATTCACATGAGCCACTTGGTTGTTAGTTGGCCCTAGTGGTGCAGATAAGGCCGTGCGCTGCTGATTGTTCGGCATGCCATACCTCGGTGCCACATTAGGTGCCCCTTGATGATAAGAATAGGAGGTCTGATAAGAACTTTTCTTCTGTTGTATGATCCGGGGGTTAAACAGGCAAAATGTCATCTCGTGTGATGATACATTGCACAGATGGCAGAATCTCTGTATCAATTACAAGTTTTGCTTTAAAAACGGACACTCGTTGGCTATATGATTCTGAGTGCAAACTGAGCACCATACATTTTCTCGGCGTTGTAGATACTGTAGTTGGTTCTGCTCAGGTGGATTGGAAATTGGTGCTGTACAGCTCCCTGCAAGGCCTTCAGTTTCTGATCAAATTGAGCCGTTAGTTGTTCCATTTGTTGCTTGTGTAGCTCTGTCATTTGTTCCATCAATAGCTCTGTGGATATGTTGGATGCGTTGGATGATGATGATGCTACCGAAGGAATTGGAGTGTGGGTGGCTGGGTAAGTTTCGTCGTCGGAACCCTCATCCTCTTTCCTGATGGCATATTGAAATTACATAAACATTCTACATATAAGAAGATGTTTTGCAATACACAAATAAAAAGCAAGAAATGATTTTAGTAACAATGCTAGGTACTAGGGCAGATCCGTGTCATGCTAGCCCCAAGGACCTTCGACAAAGGCATTTAGGAGTCCAAGCACCTCATAGCTCAGGCAAATTCATGCCATACAAGCCTACTTTTAGTCTTACTCTAACCAAGTATATAGCTCATTTTCAATATCCACTTTTAATTTTATGAGTCCATACCTTGTCTTTAATAACTTAGACCAATCCATATCAGTTTAAGGCAAGAAACGTAAGTTCTTCAAGAGCATATAATTGCAAACAAACATTCTCCATAATTCTAGAGAACCCTTAAGTGTTTAGGAATCGTATACCATTCACATCGATTTTAAATCATGTAGCTTCGTACCTGAATATGAGGAGATGAAACAAGGAAACAAGAGGAGTGGTGGATCCAAGCAATGGATCTTGAGTATCAAGCTCTTATGAAGAACAATACATGGAGATTGGTGGAACTTCCTAAGGACAAAAAAGCAATTGGATGCAATTGGATATTCAAAGTGAAGACAAACCAAGATGGATCGATCAACAAGTACAAAAAAAAGTTGGTGGCAAAAGGATATGCTCAAGAGTATGGAATTGACTATGATGAGACCTTTGCAACCGTGGCAAAGATGGTAAGCATTTAGGTCATTATTTCTCTTGCAACATTTTATGGTTGGGATCTATGGCAATTGGACATCACTAATGCATTCTTGAATGGAGATCTTGAGGAGGAGATTTTTATGGAGCCACCCGAGAGCTACATTTAGCATGGCAAGCCTGTGAGAGATTTCAACTAATTTAGTCAAATTTGCTACATTTGCTTATATGGCATTTGAGGCCAATTTCATATTAGACTTAGAGTTTGACTTTTCAAAGTTATATTAGTCTAAAATCATTTGAATAAATACTTTTGGAAAGTGTGGGAAACTATAGAACACGAGCTTTGGTGAGATTCAATTTGAGTAGTAGAGACATTGAATCTAGTCACAATTATAGTTTCATTATGGAAGGAAACCAAAGTTTGAATTTAGGTTTGGACCTGCTATAAAAGGACGTAACTCATGGGAAGAAAAGACATTCTCTCTCTCTTATCTCATTCATGCTTATACATGGTTCTCTTTGGGTTCTACTATCCATTGGTGCACTATACTTGTGACTTCTTGCAATTCTATGTGTAGAATGTTCATTAAATCTTATTTTCATATCCACACGTGTGAAATATAGTAGCTTATTATTTTTATACATACAGCAATATTATTTTATGTTTTGGTTCATGTTTGATCAAGATCTATTAGAGTTTGCATCTCATTCTTAGTGTAGATGTTGGTTTTTCTACAATCAATTTGGCAAGATTGGTGAGTTGTTGTCTTTCTAACCCAAGATCATTTTGTAAATTTGGATCTTGATTGATCTCCACAAGTTGGTCACAAAAAAACTAGGACAACAAATGGTCGCGACCCTCAAAGAGTTAGACAACATCTATCCTAGCACCAGAAAGCAGGCCACCCCACAAGTGTCAGCCGAAACCTATTTCACCTGCATCACCAAAAAAGAAGCAGAAGGGTAAGGCAGTGAGCACGGATGACAACATCTCCCCTGATATCTTATCCATTGATATAGGGACAGATTATGCTGAATTTGGCAAGAGTTTGAAATCTTCTCAAGTCCCAAAGGAGGTTTTGGTGCAGTAGGAGGCCCTACTTCAAGAGGCCCAACAACGAAGACAAGCAGTAGCTGCAACAACTAGCTCTTTGGATGCATGCGCTTCCGGTTCTAGTTTAGTAGGTGTGGTCTTGTCTACTCATGTGACTTCAATCGTTCCGGTATCATTACGTACTAACACAACTCTCGTTCCACCACTACCCCCACCATTTACTGCCACATTCGTCCCTTTATTCACACTTAACACAAGCTTTGATTCCACTATCCCAAGAAAGCCCTTACATGTACATTCTTCCACCCTATTTGACTCTACAATCAGTGTAGATGATTTTGCATTACAACTATTAACGCAAACCACATCCACCACTGTAACAACTAATCCACTCCACACGTCTATGATGCACATTCAGTCACCTCCACATCCACCACCCCTAATACCACAATCACCTCTACCTACATCCCCTATCATACCGCAATCACCTCCCCCTGTATTTTCTCACACTCCAACCTCTCCTCCAATTCCAGATTTTCTTCCATTCAACCATGCCATATCCCAATTATACATGCACACTCCCCGACATTGGCCCTTGGGAGAAATTATCCCTAGCAGCCAAAAAGCGGTTTGGTTGGTGAATGAGCTCCAGTTCAACCTCTTTGGCACCTTAGGAGGTCAATACACTATGAGACAATTCGACGATGGAGCCCTGGCGGATATTCAAAAAGAAAAAACAAAGTTGGAGGCAGAATCCAAGCAACAGTAGTATAAAGGAACAACTGGTGCAAGTCAACTTCACTGACTTTGCACCTCCAGCTATTCACGAGGGAACTCAGATTTCAATGGGGACGTATCAACAATTGGCACAAAAGTTAAAGGCTAGGATGGAGCAACATTCCAAAATACAGCAATCTTATGCTACTTCCGTCAAGGCCCTAAACCAACACATTGCCACCTTGGAGGAAAAGCTAAAGGCAGACACAAAATCGACACCTTCCATCCATGTAGAGAATGCCTAATTTCACGATTATGGGCATTATTACAAGGGATCTGATGGCGGACATGGGATAGATTTCCAAGGGGCTCCATCAATAAATCAGGGATCGACAACTTAGGACCACGACAAGTCTCAGGAACTCCTCCACCAACTAAATCACAGGGCACTGGTGGTACTTCCTCCCAACACCATGTCTTCCACTCTTCCTTTTACAAGTAGAAGTGAGGAAATCCTCCAAATCCAAGGTACAGCCTCCAAATGTCCTGCAAGCTCCAAGATGCTCCCCAACTCCAAGCTAGGATGTCTCCACCTGCAAGTAAGGATCTGCAAGCCTCCAAGGATCTCTCCTCCACCTGTGTCCCTACTCTTAAACACAAAAATAGATAACAAGCTGGCCTCAAGTATTCACCACCAAACCATAGCTAGATCCAAGCTCCAAGCAAGACCTATCTAGCACCCCCTTGCTAACCATAAACAAATCACAAGCATACCACAACAGACTATAGCATACTCAAGATCCAAACCCTACTTATGTCCCATACCTTAAGCAAGATCCAAACCCTAAGCATATTACACACAAGAAAGTACTCTACACACTAGTAGCAACACTAGAGCATAAGCAAATCAAGCAAGAGAGATCTCTCCTCCTCCCAATGGGTGCCCTACTACCCTCATATAGATGGCCCATGGTCCCCTCCAATGCACTATGGAGTTCCATGCCCATCCAAGGAGAGAGAAAGAATCCTAGGGGAGTTAAAGAATCTCCAAGAACCTCCATAGGCTTATGGAAGGTCAAGAGACTCCTTCCATAATCTATGACTCTTTGAATGCCTTTCTTTGGGAACTCAATGGACACTTTTGAAGGGCGCCCTCCTACTAGGTCCCATTGCCTAAGTTGTGCATGTATAATTTGGCCTTAGACCATTAAAGTGATATGGTTCAAGGTTGAGGCCCAAGGTTTAAAAAAATAGTCATCCAATGACTTTCTAACACCTCTCTAGATTCCATACTTCTATCCAAGGCATAGACACCTACCTGCCCGTACCCAAGGACACTAGTACCTTGATCTAAGGCACCTACTCTTAATCTTAAGGGTACCCCTTATCCAAGGCTCACGTGACTCCATACCTCCATTGTTTATCACTTGGATAACCTTAAAAGTACCGCAATACCTAGACGCCAACTTTGCACACTTAATAGTTTTCAAGCCTCTAGAGTGACTAGGACTCTCAAAAACACTCAGTCGTTGACCATGAATACCTTGTGCATCCGAGATAGATCAGCATAGTGCTTTAACCTGTCTTGGGCACTTCTTATGCTATCTTTAGCCAGTTGTAACATTTCTTGCATATCCGCAAGGAAATCAGCTACGGTTTGCACCCGTAAGTTTTTCATGCCAACACTAATTGGTGATCGAGGTTGAAAACTGTACATAAGCATGAAAGGGTTTAATTCGATTGCTGAATGTTTTTCACTGTTATATACAAAGGGTACTTCAACTACAAGCTTCCTACAACTAGGAAAGCCAATAATCTTTTCCAAAAAAAAATTTTGTTGGTGATCTTAATAGAACTTGAAGAAGGTTAGAAAGGTTACCAACCTTTGCCTAGCTCTGATACCACTTTTACAAGTAGAAGTGAGGAAGTCCTCCAAATCCAAGGTAGAGCCTCCAAATGTCCTCCAAGCAACCTACAAGCTCCAAGATGCTCCCCAACTCCAAGCTAGGATGCCTCCACTGGCAAGTAAGGATACCATAAGCAAGATCCAAACCCTAAGCATACTACACACAAGAAAGTACTCTACACACTAGTAGCAACACTAGAGCATAAGCAAAGCAAGCAAGAGAGATCTCTCCTCCTCCCAATGGGCACCCTACTACCCTCATATAGATGGCCCATGGTCCCCTCCAATGCACTATGGAGTTCCATGCCCATCCAATGAGAGAAAGAGAAGCCTAGGGGAGTTAAAGAATCTCCAAGAACCTCCATAGGCTTATGGAAGGTCAAGAGACTCCTTCCATAACCTATGACTCTTTGAATGACTTTCTTGTAGGAGTTGGGAACTCAATGGACACTTTAGAAGGGCACCCTCCTACTAGGTCCCATTGCCCAAGTTGTGCATGTATACTTTGGTCCTAGACCGTTAAAGTGATATGGTTCAAGGTTGAGGCCCAAGGTTTAGAAAAATAGTCATCCAATGACTTTCTAGCAACTCTCTAGGTTCCATACCTCCATCCAAGGCATAGACACCTACTTGCCCTTAACCAAGGACACTAGTACCTTAATCTAAGGCACCTACCCTTAATCCTAAGGGTACCCCTTATCCAAGGGTCACGTGACTCCATACCTCCGACCAAGGTATAGTCACTTGTCTGCCTTATCCAAAGGCACATATCCTTAATCCTAAGGATAACCCTTATCCAAGGGTAACTTGCCATTTAGCCCCCAACACTAAATGGACCAATAGGGATCTGAAGTACTCCTAGTTACATAGGTATGTGACACTTCCACTTCTAATCCCATCGACACCATTAACTTCTTTCCCTTCATCCAATGCCAGTTTTCTCCAAAATCTCAATGCATTGCTGACTCTAACCCTTCATCACCTCTCTCCCCTCAACCTGATCCACAAGCAGAATATGTCTTGGCAGCTGAAGAACCCACAATAAGGCACATGATCACGCTTACTGCACCTAGCAAGGAATTTCTTGTATCACAAGAGTTTGCCAAGAAGTACCAAACTACTAAGGAGCAAGGCGACTACACCCTTCCAAATCTAGATCATTACAAATCTCATAAGGAAGATGTCAAGCTCCTAGATCCACAACCAGCCTGGCACCATCAACTATTTTTACAAAGCAAAATCTCCATGGCATGGTATCTTGAAGCACCCGCCTATATGTGCACCAATTCCTATTATTATCCGTTTCCTGCCACCAAGGTAAAGAACAAGATTTTTTGGCCCACGCTCACAAGAGTGAATGTCGGTAACCCAGCTGATGACATGGTCACCAATTGCTGTGTATTTTACCAAAATCACTATGGCAACCCTGATCACGACGTATGGTACTTTGCTAATAACTGCGGACTGATGGTATTTTTGGTAGAGCTTAAAGGTTATTGGGATCAAGGGCAACCACCAATAGCCATTGATATCAATAAACCTCTACAAACGCAAGACGACCACATCAACGTAACGTGGCTTTATTATCAGGTAGCCCTCACTTTGGCACTATGCATTGATATGGTAGAGCTGTGAAAAACTCATGACTTTCTCCATGGTATGCTCCACTACTACAAGCCCAATGCAAAGAGTAGACATTAGAGGAGTTTTGAGCTCCAAAAAGACCCTTTAAGAATTCGTGCAAGATGTAGTTTATATTAATAACACTAATACTTTTGACTTGCCATAACTTTTTAATCGTAGCTCAAAAGTATGTCATGTAACATATTACTGGAAAGCTCTTGTCAAGCGCTTTCAAATGCACCAAACTTCGCTAAATTTGGACTTACCACTAAAAAGTTATGCCATTTTTAGTATGGAATCAAAATGTACACTCAAAACGTTACGTTACGTAGATTTCAAATTTGAGTGTTTTGATTGGTCCATGTCAAGAAAAAATTGAGAAAAAATATAAAAAGAATCTTTAAAAAGGGTCTTTTTTGGATTTAGAACTCCTCTAATGGTCCTCATAGCACACAGTGGAGGTACAAACGATCCTCTCTAGATCATAACAAGTAGAGAGAAAAAGTGATGAGAATTTTACAAAGATCTGTAAGAAAGAGAGAGAGACGTAACGAATAGAGTAAGAAAGCAAAAATACCATAGTTGTGCATGAAAGTTTGTCAGCGAGCTAAACACAGCAAAGAGAGTCAATCTGCCAATGAGCAGAGAGTCAATCTGCCAACGAGCGAGACACTGACGACCTCACTCTAAAACCAAACCGACAATATAGTCGCTCTATTTCGTGTATCTCTTGGCCTTGTGTTGTGTCTCTTGATTGCTAGAATAAAACATGTTCTGTGATGCGTAGTCAAGTGTTTGGGATCTCGTAAGAGCTTCCGCACGAAAAGAAAATTCAAAGACAGAAAATTGTTCGCGAATATGTAATTCTACTTATTGATAACAGATTTGTAGAGAGTTAGGAACATACAAGACTTTTGATAGTAGTTTGAATTGATCATGCTGGAATCTTAATCGTACAGTTCCTTCACCTTCGATAGTGTGAGTGCTATCATCACCAAGAAGAACATACTTCTTTCTACTGTAAGGCGTATAGGATTAGAAAATCTCACAATGATTAGTCATGTGTTGAGTAGCTTTGGAATCCAAAAACCACGAATCATCCAAATTTGCATATTTGTCTTTGACCATAAAGACGCCTTCGTTCATTTCGATTTAGATGCTATAACTGTATTTGCTTATTGATCAAGTTGCTTGGTTGCATTCTTCGCTTTGAGAATTCGGCAATCCTAGATTTCATGGTTATTGCACTTGCAATACCTACAAAACATCTTCTTCTTCGATGAATGTGGATTCGATGATTGTTCTTGACTTTGAGTCTGTTTTTGATTTGATGTAGTCTACTTGGGGCTTTTCTGCTTCTGTCATTTTGAGCCCTTGTTGACATATAGAGTATGAGATGAAGAGGTAGACGAAGTGTCTTGACTTCTTCGATTATCTTTTTGGAGCAACATAGTGATAACTTTGGTAAGAGTTAAATCTGAGTGTATCGTGATGATCATCACTCACTTCTCATATGTAGAGGGCAGGCTTGAAAGCAATGTCATAATTGTGTCTTGATAATCTATGATTGATCCGACAGAAACCATCTATTGCAAGAGATTTTTAAACTGGTTAATATGATTCTAAAGAGAATTATTATATTCGACATCTTGAGAGTGAAGAATATCTTTCAAAGATGTAACTTAGTAGTTACATCTCTCACATCATATAGTGAGCTCAGGATGTCCCAAACTTCTTTTGAAGTTTTGGCTTCAGGTATGTGTCCAATATGAGTATCTGACATATTGAGGATAATAAGCACAAAAGTTTTACCATTCTTCGATTTCCACTTTGAGTCGTCTGTGTCATCTTCAGGCTTCACTTCAATACCTGTAACAACATCCCACAACTCGTTGGCGATTAGCAAGGTCTTCATCTTAAATTTTCATAAATGATAATTGGATCCATTCAGCTTGTCTACAATAAGACTGACTTTACTTTGAGAATCCATCTGGAACTTTAGACTGTCGATAATTCGATTGTCGTTAAGAGAAAGATACAGTGCTATGGAAATCAATTCTCTGATACCGAAACAAATTGATTCGAACTAAAGAATAATTTGATATCGCAAAATATATCAAGTATAAGAGCTTGCACTTTGATATAGTATTAGGCCTTGAAGAAGAATCAATGCTCTGATACCATGATGGAAAGAGATATGTAAAAGATAGGTCAAATAGAATCGAATAAAAACAATTTGGATGACAAGAAAGAAAACTTATCGTGTGCACAACAGAATAAACTATCTTCCTCTTTCTCTATGCATGACTACACCTATCAATTTTGAACAAAACAATAGTGATAGAAATCATGTTCGATCTTATAGTAACTGACTTTAAAATCATCAGTACTACAGTGATTACGTAGCCAAACATTTAAAGCATTGAATTATCAGACAAATAATTAGTTGCGAAGAACTATAGAAATGCATACATTTTGAGACAAAACTGAACGTAATAAGAAGATTGTATTGATTCAGTATGAAAGCGAAACAAATGTAAATGAGTACAACAAGTTGCAGATCGAAGTCGAGTATTCTTAGCTATCTCTGAACAACTAAAATATAAGTCTGAATTAAGTGCTAAGCAGTAAGCACAATAGCAATCTCTAATCAACTCTAAAGAACTGAGCTAGAATGCTCAAGAGTGTTCAAGCTCGCATGCTTGAGAGAGAGCTAACTATTCAATATGTGAGTCTAAGAGTGTTTTGATGTTGAAATATGAATAGTTATTTATACTAAACAACTAGGTCGTCAAATGCGGCTGCTAGTTGGCTGGAGTCTGTTGACATTCATTCAATTCTTTTCAGAAGTTGCTTGCTGATAAGTGGTGACATTTGGCTGTAAACAGTCTGTCTGCATAAATGAACGTGACTGTCACTCTACAGAAATGAACGTAAACTGTCTCAGTAAAAAATTCTAAAGCCGCAAAGGTCTTCACCAAAGTCATTTTCTTAACTTTTGAGGCATCTGGCATTTTGCGAAAAAGCCAAAGTGAGAGAAAATGCTGAAAGGCAAAAATCTCAAAAATGCCAACACTGTGAGCCATTCCTGAGTATGTTCACAGATTCACTGAATCTGTGAACACAAATTTGTTTCTTTTACTTTTTTTTACCGTTCTTTCTTCGTTCTTTGTAGATTATGGTTCCTTACAATTTGTTCTTCTTATTAGAACGGTTTTAGCAGAAGTGTTTTCTCAATTCACAGCGAGTATTCCCTAGCCTGTCAGTGGGGAGTCACGAATTCGATACTCAACTACATGCATAAACAAGCCATGTAACTAGTCCTAGCTCAAGAAGATCAACGTTCTGAATCAGGGAGCAATCCTACAAACTATCTACCAAAACAGAAAGCAAACAAGAACAAGATTAACTACTCAACCAAGAAACAAGAACCAAGAAACCAGAAACTAGATTCCTAACAGCATTTTTATGGTCCAAGAATCAAGAAACACTCATTTCTAGATGCTTAGAATGCCCAAGAACAATCAAGAACTGGAATGTAAGAAAGTATGCAAGATCTACACCACAAACCAGCCTATTTAGTTTACTTGCATGTTGATTCCTACCTTATTCCACAACAAGAAATGAATTCTAATCCACAACTAAGCACGAAAGAAAACAAGAACCTAGTTAATTCACAATACAAGGAAATCAAAGCATGCTCATAAAAACTTCACTCAAGAACATTGCCATGAACAAGGAGCTTAGCTATTATCAAGAACTCGTGGAGGATCTTCTTTATTTGCTCAAGAAAACTTGACAATACATTCAAAGCTCCCTCACAAGAGAGGGGGTCCCTTAAATAAGCAAGAAGGCTACCCATGTGGAGCCCAAGTGGCAATTCCACCAAACTAGAAATTACGTGTGGATTTTGCCCTTCCACTAAAGGTCACCATCAAAAGGTGGCTCACTCTAACTAATTTAAGGGGGGTCTACATTTATTTATAATGCCTAGGAAATATTACTAGCTCCTACATGTCCATTCCTTCTTTGGGATACACCATGTAGGCTCCCATAGATAATTCACTATCATCCTAGCTAGTAATTCCTCGGCTCTCATGCTCGACTCTCAGCTTCTTCTGCTCTCCTCCTTCTGAGACCTCCTCGGTCATGGGTGAGAGATATTCCATGTCTTCGGCTTGGCTCGACATTTGGGGATTCTCTAGAATCTGCTAACATTACCCTCCCCTAATCTGTTGCAGAACCCACTGCAACATCGGTGATGTCGTTTCGCTTGGCACTTGGAAAAGCATGGATCTTCGTTCGCTTCCGTAAAACCAGGTGCTTATTATCCGCAGAACTTATTCTTCAAAATTGGAAGTCTCTCAATTGGCCGCTATATTTCAGCCCTCTTGAGAATTTCTTGCGAGTTCTGCTCGTCTTGTCGTCGTGCCGTTTGTTTTCTCTCGCTCATCTTTTGCCCCATGGCTTCAAATACTTCCGAAATTGAGAGGCCCCAGGTATTTTCTTATCTTTTCCACAAAGCCCATTTCCTGCCAGTCTTCCACCATGCTCACATAATGTGACGACATGAAGGCCGCTCTGTAGTATAGCCTGGCCATCATCTCATGGTCTTCTTCCGACTGGAGGGCTACATTCGGGTTGATCTTGATGGGATCCAAGCCTCGATCCCAGAAACAATCTTGCTGCATCATAAAGGCCATAGATCTGCAATATTTGGCACTTTCTTACACGCAAAGATTGGCACTTGTTTTGTACTTGTGCCCGAAGTCGAGTAACTGTAGCCTCAGATCATCTGGGGAGGTTCTCTCTGAAATGTGAGAAATTGGCAAAAATCTAGCTTGGTATTTTTTATGATAGAAGTTTGTAAGTGAATCTCACATGTGTGGAGGATGTTCCCACGTGTGGAGAATTGTAAAGTAAATCAAAATGTTTGATATAGGGGTCTCATAGAATTTCATAGTCAAGCATTTAGGTGTAGGATGTTGATAGGGTCAAATTTGGCATAGATGGCAAATTATCCATTTCCACTTGTAATGCCAATATTGAGCCAAAATAGAGCCAAACTTGTGCCAATTAGAGTGTAGACAAGTGTCATGATTTTGTTTGATGAAGCTTAAGAGGTCCAATAGGATTTAGAGGTGGAACCTTGTGAGGTCCAATAGAAAATTGAGGTGTGCTTGAATATAGTCCAATAGAATTTAGAGGTGCATGGATCAATGGTCCAATAAAATTAAGAGGTGGCAAAGTGTGATCCAATCATAGTTAAGCATAGTGGTAGCTCATGAATCTATTAGTATCATTGTACTCCTCCTTTTGGATCTAATTGATTTTGAGATTGAGTGGATTTTGAGTGTCATTGAATTTCTAGCTTTCTCACTCTACCCGAGAGCTCATGATGGTTTTTCTCTCTCTAACCGAGGAGAGCAGCTTGTTTTTACTTAGAATACTTTTGGAACACTTCCCACACATGTGAGTGAGAGTTGTAAGTGATTGAATGCATGTAGTAGTGTGTTTTTGCCATAGAATCAAAGATAGATCTTGAATCTCAATCTAGTCTTGATCTTGGTGCATCTACACACCTTAAGAGATCACAAGTACATGTAGTGGACAATCCACACGTGTGAAATTCAACATGGTATCAGAGCCTACCTAAGGTTACCATGCATTTTGATCCATTTGAGTGAAAACTATTCATCAATCTTGAGCTAGAAATTGTCAAGGCCCATTTTCCTAGCTATCTTGTTCAATTTTGGATCAAAAGAGATCAAAAGGACATTGATTGGGTCTGACCTGGTACTGTACGGAATCAGGTGCTCAGACATGTGTGAGGAACATCCAATTTCAGTTTGGGAGTTCTCTTTCATGTTTGATCCAAAAATCTTGCTAGATAGCTTGTTTTGAAGCTATTTTTGTCTAGTTTCTGATGCAATCAGTTTCATTCCATTTGGTTGAGCCAATCAAAAGCTATAAGCTTTTGAAGAGGGTTAGGTAGGGCACCTAGACCTGGGTGGACACATTTGGTTTGGTCAAAAGATTGCTTGTTTGATCCAAAATCACAGTTGAATGCTTACCAATCTCATCTATATGTGATCTAGGCACTATTTTGAGATCTTAGCCATTTTGTTTCATGCAATATCATTGTATTTGAGTCAAATTTGGTTTCTTAGTGTATTTCACACGTTCTAAGAGTGTTTGATCCTAACTTTGCCCATACTCCATCATTTGATGTGAAGTAGATCTAGTTTTGGAGAGATTGAGATAGCTAGTGAGAATCATCTCACAGTTTGTTGCAAGATCTTGCATAGGAGATGGTAGCACACCATTATTGGATCCTATAGTGAGAGAGAAGCAACATTTTTTGTTCATCACTTTTATTTATCTCCACTTTACATGACTTCAATGAGTTCATACTTGTTGCAACCAAGTGAGAGATTGTCTACTTCCAGTTATTCAATATGGAAGTTGAGGATGGAGTCCATCTTGATACTCCAAGATGTGATGGACATTATACTTGGGATTGAGGAGGAGCCTCAAGTCCTTCAAGAAGTACAAAAATACAAGAAGAGAGCTAGGATGGCTCTCCACTACATTAAGATGAATGTCTCTAATGAGATATTGAGGGAGATTGGTGATTGTTCTACATCCAAGCAAGCTTGGGATTGTCTCAAGTCCATCTATGAGGCTAAGAACACCTCTAGGCTCCTCACTCTTAGAAATCAAATATTCCAAAGTAGTCAAAAGAGTGATGAGAGTGCATCTAATTATGTTTTGAGAGTCAAGGATATTCATAGAGAGCTTGCATGGACTCAATCAATCAAAGTGAGCTAGTCCAAGTCATTCTCAATGGCTTGAGAGATGAATATGACAACCTTGTCCAATCCTATGCTATTAAGGAGGAGCTACCGAGTTTGGAGGCCCTTCAAAGTGTGCTTATTTCTGAAGAATCAAGACAAGAGTACAAACTCTTGAGGATGGACAAGCTATCACTCAATCATGATGATGGCAAAGTTCTATTTGCCAAGCACAAAGAGAGGAGGAAGAAGCAACACCATCACTTCTCTAATGACAAAGCTAAAGACCAAGATGGAGAGGAGGAGGATACCTCTCATTCTTTTAATTCAAATCTCAAGAAGAAGATGATCAAGTGCTTTTATTGTGGCAAGAAAGGCCATTATGCCACCAATTGCTTCAAGAAGAAGAATCAACTCAATCAAGCCAACATCACCAATGAGAAAGAAGACTATATTGCAAGTGATGGAGCAGGCTCTCTTATGGCATCAAGCTTCTCCTCTTCCACCTTCAACAAGGATGACTCATGGTATATTGATAGTGGAGCATCTTCACATATGTGTGGCTCCAAGCACTTTTTTTCATCTATTATGCCTTATGATGGAGTCAAGAAGACCATATACTTTGCAAGTAAGCATGAGTGCAATATTGAAGGAGTATGGATTATTCCCTTGAAGCTTGCATCTTCTAAAGATCTCTTTCTCAACAATGTTCTTTTTGTCCCAAAGCTTACAAAGAACATCTTAAGTGTTGGCCAACTTCTTGATAGTGGCTTTGATGTCAATTTCAATATTGACAATTGTGTGATTAAGAAGGATGGTGAGATCCTTGCATTTGGATCAAGATTTGAAGGCATCTACAAATTTGATCCAAGTGAGAGTGCAAACTCTCTTGATGTTTCTTATATTTCCAATATTTCAAAGGAAGAGGATTACACAAGATGCACATATCTTCTCTCTTCAAGTATTATGGTGTATGATTATTCCTTATTATTCAAAGCATATGTTGAGAAGAAATTCTCATTGAAGATCAAAGCTTTGAGGAGTATTGGAGCTCTTGAAGGAATAGCACCATATGAAGTTTTATTCAAGATGAAGCCTAAGGTTGATCACCTTAGTGAACTTGGTAGTGCTTGCTTTGCATATATTCCCTCAGAAACAAGAAGGAAGGATGATCCAAGCTCATGGATCATGATTGGATACTCATCCATCAAGGAGGCCTTTAGTGTCTTTACACTCTCTATTTCAAATGTGATGGTGAATAGAGATGTCATATTGCATGAAGATTCAATCTTGGAAGTGGCCGAGATCAAGGCTTCTCAAGAAGCATCACAAGTTATCCTTTTTAAAGGTATTCAAGTTATGATGGGGCCAATGTGTGAGGAGGAGTTTCTTCTTCATATGATTTCAAGAAGATCTTCAAGATGCATGGCCGAGTCTTTATGGCTCACCTTACATGGCAAAGAGGGGCATATTTCATGTTGTATCTACTACAACACATTCATATATGCTTCTCTTCCTTTGCTTGAAATGCTATCTTGCTTCATTGAATTTTTTGGATCTCAAAGTTCAAGAAAAGCTATACTAGTTTTGTATGATGCTTATGGTATGGACATGTTTCTTGTCATTATTGACTTAGATGTGTTTCCAATACTTTTTGAAAGCAAGATATTGTATTGTCAAAAGTATGCTCTTGGTTCTAGTAAGAACAAGATTGAGCTTGGTACTCACTTTTTTGAAAATCATGTTTTCACATGTTTTGAGGCAAATTGTAAACTTCTCTTGAGATTAAGTGAAGCATCCAAAGTGGACACTTACATCCTTGAGAGAGTAACTAGCCTAAAAAAGATCAAGATAGTCTTTGATATCAAGATTAGATCCATCATGGATATAGTTCATTGTATGTGGACTAGTCAAGCTAGAAAGCATAATCTTGATAATCATCATTGTTTCACATCTTATGATCTTGATCTCCATGATCCTTATGAGGCTTGGAAGCCTCAGATTTCTCTATTTATGGTGCATCCATCATGCAAGTGGAACTTTCAAGGCAAAGATCATCATCAAGCATGGAGGAAGCCCATGATAATAGTGGCATATTGGTGGAGCACTCTTCAAAGGAATTGGCAAGAGATCTCTACCAAAGAGATCTTATCATGGATATGGTGAGGGTGCTGCTATGATGGATCCCTTGGCTGATCTTCACTTCTTATGCATACCAAAGGATCCACTCAAAAAGATTTACAAACTTCTCAAGTGATCTAGTATTTTTTGAGGAGGAGTGTGAGAAATTGGCAAAAATCTAGCTTGGTATTTTTTATGATAGAAGTTTGTAAGTGAATCTCACATGTGTGGAGGATGTTCCCACGTGTGGAGAATTGTAAAGTAAAACAAAATGTTTGATATAGGGGTCTCATAGAATTTCATAGTCAAGCATTTAGGTGTAGGATGTTGATAGGGTCAAATTTGGCATAGATGGCAAATAATCCATTTCCACTTGTAATGCAAATATTGAGCCAAAATAGAGCCAAACTTGTGCCAATTAGAGTTTAGACAAGTGTCATGCTTTTGTTTGATAAAGCTTAAGGGGTCCAATAGGATTTAGAGGTGGAACCTTGTGAGGTCCAATAGAAAATTGAGGTGTGCTTGAATATAGTCCAATAGAATTTAGAGGTGCATGGATCAATGGTCCAATAAAATTAAGAGGTGGCAAAGTGTGATCCAATCATAGTTAAGCATAGTGGTAGCTCATGAATCTATTAGTATCATTGTACTCCTCCTTTTGGATCTAATTGATTTTGAGATTGAGTGGATTTTGAGTGTCATTGAATTTCTAGCTTTCTCACTCTACCAGAGAGCTCATGATGGTTTTTCTCTCTCTAACTGAGGAGAACAGCTTGTTTTTACTTAGAATACTTTTGGAACACTTCCCACACGTGTGAGTGAGAGTTGGAAGTGATTGAATGCATGTGGTAGTGTGTTTTTGCCATAGAATCAAAGATAGATCTTGAATCTCAATCTAGTCTTGATCTTGGTGCATCTACACACCTTAGGAGATCACAAGTACATGTAGTGGACAATCCACACGTGTGAAATTCAACATCAAATTCCCGGAATGACTGGCCAGTTTACCAACTCCACTCGTGGCTTTTCTATCGGCCATGGATTTTCACGTTTGAGTGGCATGTAGAAGGGATCCACTCGCTTCCATGCCAGTGCCTTTAGATACTCTTGGAGTCGCCTGCTATCCTTCAGGACTTTATTCTGCCACTCCGGTTGCGGTTGTAACACTGCAATGATCTCGGCCCTGGTGGAGTATTGGCTTTGATCTATATCTTCTTTGTCTCCCCTCATGTTGGGAGGGTATTTTCTCTTGACCTTCTCTGACTCTCTTGTGTCAGCCATTTTGCCTCTAGGCCTGGTAGGAGAAGTTGTCCTTCGCGGTTGTGATGGCCTTGCCAGGTAATCATCTAGGGCCTTGGTGCCCGTATCTTTTTCTTTAGCTCGCTCGCTCGTTGATGGCTCAACTGCGCTTGTGTCTTGCCTAGGCGAGAACCTTCTTGTCTTTGGTTGATCTGACAGGAAGTCATCATCATCCCCAATGTCGGTGTTAGTTTCTGGAAGGTCAGGGATGGAATGATCTGGAAAGAGGGGTGCGGGGATGATAGGTTTAGGAGGAGGTGGGTTTAACAAGCTATACGTCGCACCGGGGGAGTGGAGTTGTTGGAGGAACTCATCTCGTTGGGCTTTGTAGTGTCAGCTGGGCCTTTTGATGGGCCCATTATCCTGCTAGGAGGTGGTGGAGAGAGGGAAGACGAAAAAGTAGGGTAAGTTGGAATGAATGTTTCCGAAAAATTGAAAGCAAAGTAGGAGGAGGGGTTAAAAGTGGGGGAGGGTCGGGAACTTCTTGGAGGCGAGATTGTTGTTGTCGGGATTGGTAAATTTTGCTGTTGATGCCCTCCATCATTTGCTAGCGTAGTTTGTTAAGGAGGGCAATGATGCATGTGCCATCATACATTTAGCTGATTCAACCAGAGTACGGTTCTTCCTCTCGACCAAGCCATTTGACTAAGGAGAATAAGGAGTGATGAATTGCTGCTCAATGCCTTGGCTCTGGCAGTAGTCCTTAAATTTGGTGGAGATGTACTCTCCACCGTTGTCAGACCTTAGGGCTTTGATCGTTCTTCCAGTCTCTTTTTTTGCATGCTCCTTGAAGATTCTGAAAAAGTTGAAAGCTTCTAATTTCTTCTTGATAAAATACACCATAGTCCTTTTGAAAAATTCATCAATAAAAGTTATGAAGTACTTTGTATCCTTCAGTGAATGATTCTTCATTCGGCCACAAATGTCTGTATGTACAACATCTAACAATCCTCTAGCAGTATGCTGATGGCTTGATCTAAATGGTTTCCTAGCCTGTTGTTGGTTGATTCTAACGAATCCCCAAGATACTTGGACAGAGCAACTCAAGAGCACCTCTCACCTTAGACCAAGGAGGTCTCTGAGAAGACGAGACTAATGAAGACTGAGAGCCGAGTATGAGAGGCGAGAAATGCTAGTTAGTGATAACAAGCAATAATTGTGTAACCCTCATGGTGAATTCCGGAAGATGGAATGACCATGTAGGAACTAGTATTTCTAAGCAAATGCAATAAATGCAAGTAGACCTCTCTTAAAGAATGTAGAGTGAGCCACCTTTTGATGGTGACCTCTAGTGGAGAGCATTATTCCACTTGTAGTTTGTGAAATGTGGAAATTCCACTAGGATGCCACCTAAGTAGCTCTCTTGCTTATTTAAGAGACTCTCTCTTTGTGAAGAGGAGCTTTTTGTGATTTGTATCCACTCCATGCTGAAATGGGAAGAGCCTTCACGAGTTTGGTGCAACCATTGAGCTCCTTGATCATGCTTGTTTCTTGAATGATGCATTTATGATCTTGCCCTTCCCTCCTTTTGTGTGTGGTTGTGGACTATAGAGTGGATTAGATTGTGGATTAGCTTTCTTGTTTTCTTGTGGATTAATGTAGGAGCCAGCATTTAAGTAGACTAAATAGGCTGGATCTGTGGTGTGATTCTTGCATATCTCTGTACAATCCAGTTCTTGATGTTCTTGGGATGTCCAAGAATCAAAAGGCTGGTTAGTTTCTTGATTCTTGGACTTCTAACATGCTTTAGATTAGTTTCTTGCTTCTTGTTCTATGGATTTATGCAAGTTCAGTGTAGTGTAGGATCTGCTTTCAATCCGCTTTTAGAGTAAGTAGCAGTAGAAACTACTAAACGCTCATTGGTTTGCATGCTGATCTGTGAATGAGCGTTCTTGGCTTGCATCCTATGTAGAATGTAAGTGCGTTCAAGAGTGACGTCTCTGAGTAGTCCTCTGATAGGCAGAACATAAAATCTATACTACAACGTCTATTTGTTTCCTTCTACTTGGTTTGGCATCTTAAAATCAAGAAACCATCTAACGAAAATGCCTTTGAGCCGGGTAACAGGCAAGAAACGGTTCTGAAAAAGTGGCCAGAAAGAATCGAAAAAAACAACAGGTCCTCTGGAGCAGGGGATCTGTCAACATTTGGCACCGTTGCTACTTGAACCCCAATGCATACTACATCCAACAGCACAGCAACAAAGTCCACACTCAGATTATTGCACACACACTCCAATTCTTTCACCACATCTGAGTTTCCGCAACTGAACAGAGCCACTTCAATGGCTATCTCCTCGTCCATATCCACAGGTTGTTAGAAGCTCAAATTCGTTGTTCTTGCTGTTCACTGTTTCTCTTTCTACTAGTTCTGCTTGTTTGCTTACAGATCTATTTCTTGCCTGTTACCAGGCTCGTTTGGGCATTACTTGACTGTTCCTTATTTGCTACAATGCCCAGGCCAGGCAGAAATGGACTGAATAACTCTGTAGTATAGTTTTATTGTCTTGCCTGTCAGAGGACAACTCTCAAGGTCGAACTCTCTTGAATGCACTTACATTCTACATGAAGATGCAAGCCTATAATGCTCTTTCACAGAATAGAGTATAGCCCAAATGAACGTTCTATAGATTCTACTGCTACTTACTCTAAAAGCGGATTGAAATCAGATCCTACACTACACTGAACTTGCATAAATCCACAGAACAAGAAGCAAGAAACTAATCTACAGCATGTTAGAAGTCCAAGAATCAAGAAACTAACCAGCCTTTTGATTCTTGGACATCCCAAGAACATCAAGAACTAGATTGTACAGAGATATGCAAGAATCACACCACAAATCTAGCCTATTTAGTTTACTTAAATGCTGGCTCCTACATTAATCCACAAGAAAACAAGAAAGCTAATCCACAATCTAATCCACTCTACAGTCCACAACCACACACAAAAGGAGGGAAGGGCAAGATCATAAATGCATCATTCAATAAACAAGCATGATCAAGGAGCTCAATGGTTGCACCAAACTCGTGAAGGCTCTTCCCATTTCAGCATGGAGTTGATACAAATCACAAAAAGCTTCTCTTCACAAAGAGGGGGTCTATTAAATAAGCAAGAGAGCTCCTTAGGTGGCATCCTAGTGGAATTTTCACATTTCACAAATTACAAGTGGAATATTGCTCTCCACTAGAGGTCACCATCAAAAGGTGGCTCACTCTACTTTCTTCAAGAGGGGTCTACTTGCATTTATTGCATTTGCTTAGAAATACTAGTTCCTACATGGTCATTCCAGCTTTTGAAATTCACCATGAGGCTTACACAGTTATTGCTTGTTATTACTAACTAGCATTTATCGGCTCTCAGTCTTCATTAGTCTTGTCTTCTCAGAGACCTCCTCGGTCTAAGGTGAGAGGTGCTCTTGAGTTGCTCTGTCCGAATATCTTGGGGATTCGTCAGAATCAGCCAACATCATCCCACCCCTAATGTGTTGCAGGACCCACTACAACTCATATTGGACGATGTCGCTCCGCTTTGCATTGGCATCTTTGATCGTCACTTGGAAAAGCATAGATCCTCATTCGCTTACATAAAACCAAGTGTTTATTGTCGCTAGCCTTTATCACAAAAACTGTTTTTCACCAATTGTCGCAATTGGATTAGAATGACTTATTGCTATAATGGGTTGACATTCTCAAAATTTGGAGAGCTCTCAACAGCTTCACAACTCTACATGCATGAGTGCTTTCCATGTATCTCTTTCTTTAGTCACTTGTATCTTCCATTGATGGTTTCATATTTGGTTTCTTGAAAGATTCTATCTTCTAGGAGGTCTGTATCCTCCATTTTCTTCTGGGTGTCTCTGTGGTTCTTCCCTCAGTTTTGAAGTTCCAGTCTCAAGGAAAACCTTTGATCTGTAGGTTACACAAACTTGATTTATCAGTCTCAAGGGGATGGACTCATCAACAAAAATTGGGTGGTAGGAACAAATTTGGATGGACGGTTTAATAATGGTAAGGGAACATAATGAAGGCTTGGTGAAAAGGTGAAGGATGGAGATGCTCTATAGAAGACTCTCGTGTAGTAGCTATTCCTCATGCAAAAATCAATCACACAAAATAGGTGGAGGGAAACAAGGAAATAGACAAATGTGGCAGAGATTGAGAACTGTATAGCACTTGTCGAACAAAACTTGCATTCATCAACATTGATAAGTCACCTTGATAGTTGTAATATTTCATTTGTGTTGTAGAGTAATGTGACTTACTCGCATATGCCCTTGTCAAAACAAGGCAGGGTTGGTGACATGAACATCTATCATCATGGATAACATATGTTGTAAGATATAGCTTGAGATGCAGGTATTATTGAGGTACTATGTCCTGAGGACCTCTGTTAACAAGAGATTCAGAATCGAATCTCTATTTGGATTTCCGAATTTGAGAAATATTGTGTATGTCTTCTGGCATTTTGGAGCTAGTAACTTCCTTGATGGCATCAGACATAGCTAATTTGAGGCTCATATATTCATCATTGGATTTAAGCTCGCATGTAATCCATCTTGGAAGGCTGACTAAAAACCAGATGATGAGCATCTGTTCGGAGGGTTGATCTTGTACTTGACTTTTGAGGCGTTTGAAATGCTCAATATAGTCTCGTACACATTCATCATTTGCCATCTTGATGTTACTTGACAAAAGACTCTCGATCAAGCGAAAGGCTTAAAACGCTTGATAAAGGACTCTTTCAAGATTGACCAGTCTGTCTTATCTTCACGATCAAGGTTGAAAAACCAATCACGTGCTTTAGTGATCATGGTCATTGAAAACAGTTGGACCATAGCATCAGGAAATGTTTCGCCATATACATCACATGCATTCTCAAAGATTTGCAAAAACCTTTGAGGGTCCGAACTACCGTCAAACTTTGGTAGATCTAGCTTGGGTGTACGTCTCTCATGATGAGCATTGTGGGTAGTAGAGACTCCATTAAGGTTGGTTCTGGCCTATGAGGTGTCAGCACCATAAGAATAGGCTCGTGCTCGTGAAGACTCGGCTCTATCAGGTTCTTGTCCCTCGAATGGGTTTGTGGATGGCTCATGTATTTGGGCCCGCATTTGGTAGAACCTATGATGTCTGATTTGTTTAACTACAGGGGACCTGATCTCGTATGGATAATCTTCTAGGATGTCAGGATCTGTATGTTGGTCCATTGGGTACTATTGTGTCTTTTTTGTATTGGGTATGTGTTTCTGGTATTTTTGGATTTTTTTAGGCTTTTTGGTGTTTTTTGGATTTTTTAGGGTGTTGAAGGAAGTGAAGGTGGAGACTCAGTATAAAAAGGGCTTTCTATTGGTATGAGTTTTATTTTTTTGTGAAAAAAATTTTGTTTTTTTTTTCAGCCTTTAAGGCTCTGGGGAGATGGTGGTTTGGTCCAAATGGCAATCAGAGGTGTTGATCAAAAGTTATGGTCCGGTCGAGCTTTGACCTGGTTGCTTTGGTTGAGATCTTCAACACTTCGGTCGAGATCTGACACAAACCTGTCGGTCAAGATCTGATCGAAAATCCGTCGGTCAAGATCTAACGCGAACCCGTCGGTCGAGATCTGATCGAAAACGTGTCGTTCAAAATCTGACGCGAACCCGTCGGTCGAGATCTGATGCGAACCCGTTGGTCGAGATCTGATCGAAAATCCGTCGGTCGAGATCTGACGCAAACCCGTCGATCGAGATCTTAAAAAAAACATCGGTTGAGATTTTTAAAAAAAACGACGGTTGAGATTTCAAAAAAAATCGTCGGTTGAGATTTTAGAAAAAAACGTCGGTTGAGATTTCAGAAAAAAAAAAGTCGGTTGAGATTTCAAAAAAAACGTCGGTTGAGATCTCAAAAAAAATCGTCGGTTGAGATATGAGCAGAGGGCGTCGGCTGAGATATGAGCGGAGGGCGTCGGCTGAGGGAAGCATCGGCTGAGATGTGAAGGGAAGCGTCGGCTGAGGGAAGCATCAGCTGAGATATGAAAGAAATGGAGCATGACAGAGCGGCTGAAGGAGTGTAGTTGATGGGTGTGGGCTCTGGTATGCAATTGTTGTGGCTTGTTGGTTGGTTTGCAGGTTCAGGTGCAAGCAAGTTGGTTTTCAGACGAATTTGCAAGCAAGTCGTTTTGCCTGCGGTTATTGTTTTTTGCAAGTCATTTTGTAGGTAGGGTAGTTTGTTTGCAAGGTAGACTGCAGATCAGAACACTGTTACAGCACGTGTGGGTTTATGAGGTGTGGAGTTCAAGCAGCAACGGTGCCAAATGTTGACTGTTTCTCTTTCTACTGGTTCTGCTTGTTTGCTTACAGATCTATTTCTTGCCTGTTCTCAGGCTCGTTTGGGCATTACTTGACTGTTCCTTATTTGTTACAAGGCCCAGGCCAGGCAGAAACGGACTGAATAACTCTGTAGTATAGTTTATTGTCCTGCCTGTCAGAGGACAGCTCTCAGGGTCGAACTTTCTTGAACGCACTTACATTCTACATGAAGATGCAAGCCTAGAACGCTCTTTCAAAGAACAGAGCACAGCCCAAATGAACGTTCAGTAGTTTCTACTGCTACTTACTCTAAAAGTGGATTCAAATCAGATCCTACACTACAATGAACTTGCATAAATCCACAGAACAAGAAGCAAGAAATTAATCTACAGCATGTTAGAAGTCCAAGAATCAGGAAACTAACCAGCCTTTTGATTTTTAGACATCCCAAGAATGTCAAGAACTGGATTGTGCAAAGATATGCAAGAATCACACCACAGATCCAGCCTATTTAGTTTACTTGAATGCTGGCTCCTACATTAATCCACAAGAAAACAAGAAAGCTAATCCACTCTAAAAAAGCAACAAATCTAATCCACTCTACAGTCCACAACCACACACAAAAGGAGGGAAGGGCAAGATCATAAATGCATCACTCAAGAAACAAGCATGAACAAGGAGCTCAATGGTTGCACCAAACTTGTGAAGGCTCTTCTCATTTCAGCATGGAGTGGATACAAATCACAAATATCACCTAGCTATCGTATGAGTTTGGCAAGCTTGTAAGCAATTGCATTACTGCATCTTGATCATCTATGACAGATCCAACATCGGTTATTTGCTTCAGCAGATTCTTGAACTGGTTGATGTGATTCTATAGGGAATCACCATTTGCCATCTTGAGGGAGTAAAATTTCTTCCTGATATGTAACTTGGAAGCTATATCTCGCACTTCATATAATGTGCTCAAGATGTTCCAGACTTCTTTGGATGTCTGAGCTTCGGGCACATGGCCAATCTGAGTATCCAGAATTTTGAGGATGATCAGCACAAATGCTTTGCCATCCTTCAGCTTCCATCTGGAGATTGCTGCATCATCAGCTTCGGGTATCCCCTCTGCACCTGTAACAACATCATACAACTCCTTAGCCATTAGCACGGTTCTCATCTTAAATTTTCACAGATGGTAATTAGCTCCATCAAGCTTGTCCATGATAGGACTGGCTTTCTCTTGGAATCCATGTGGAGGATTAGTCTAGGTGATAGGAATAACTATCAGTGACTTGAGTATAAAAATCTGGTGCTAAATTATAGAACAAGAAGACAATTACTCTATCGACTAGTAGAGACTTCTTTCTATGGAAGCTTATCGGGCTATAGAAATAGCTCTGAAATAAAACCGCTTAAGTTCCGATATCTTAGGCCCTGATACCATGTCGAAAAATCAAAGGATCGGGACCTTCAATTCTCTTGGTGCGTGCACTACTGGTGACTTAGTAAGCGAACACAAGAATATGATAATTTTAAAGCCTTTAATGCACGGTGGTGGCGGAAGTGAAGAGCAGACAGCCAGACAAAACAATTACATAGCCAGAAAAAACGTAGAAAAACATTGCAATATTGACACAAATTTGAACGCAGAACCAATCAGAGCTATAATCAAATTAAGTATAACGAAATATACAAGTCAAAAATGCAGGTAAGCACAAAACAATAGCGGACGTAACCACATGCTTCACCAAGCTAATCACAATCTGTAAAGGTTATGAATCTATTATTGACAATCTATCTGAAAAAAAGAATCAATGCACGAAGACATCTACAATGTCTGTCTCTGAATTACTAATCATGTTCTGTTCTATCTTCTGCTTGTGAATACTGAGATGGTATTCACTATATACATAAATTTTTACAGGTGTGCAGATGAAGAAGGTACAAAAGTGGTTGAGCTGTCTGTGGGAGATCGTGGGTGGCTGTTGTTGTTGTCAAATCTTATTGCATAGTGCATAGAACGAGCATGAGGAGGCCGCGACGTCGGGCTTCGCTAAAATTGACACTGATGTAAATGCAAAATTTGCGACACCCCGTCCAATGCCTTAGAAAATGATTTGCAAGGTACCTTCGCCTTTCTATAAGGGCACCTTTGGCTATTGTAGGGCACCTTCGGCATTTGTAGGGTAGTGTTGCATTTTTCACCTGTCATAAACTGCGTGTAAAAATGCAGTGTCGCAAAACACTTGCTTGCTCAGGATGGCCCGAAGTGTTGCAAAACACTTGGTTGCTTAGGATGGCCCGAAGGTGAAAAGGTGACAGTGTCGGATTTTTAGCGATAGTGTCGGGTTTTTCACCTGTGGAAATTCCCGAGTAAAAAAGCAAACTGTAGCGACAAACAGTTCAAATATGCAGACTGTGTGACAACACGAGTAAAAATGCAACAACATGAATGGAGGCAGATTAACATAGGATTTCGGAGAGTAGAGGAGATAAATCCAACAATGACTGATACTGAAATAAACAAAGCTTCTTTGGAAGCTAGCTCGATGGGTCAAATGACACAAAGGGAAAATTCCTTGAAATAGTTGTAATTATTTTGTTGAAAAGGATTATTTATTATTTTGAAAATTGCCAACTAAATCTGAAACCAAATAGGAAATTAGTCTTTTCATAAACATAGAATAAAAAATTACTGTTTGAAAGAACACTGAGCAAGCTTTGTAGAATATTTGAGATCTTTACACAATGTTAGTATTTGTTAAGAAAAGTCAGTTGTTAGAGAGCCATCTTTTTAATCAAATGTAGGATGGCAAAAGAAGACGTGGCGATTTTCCTCTCAAAATTGTAAGAGATTCGCCTTTCTCCCGAATGATAATGCAATACGAAAAATGAAATTTGAAGTTGCGATTTGCAAATTGCCATAAAACATTTCAAATACTATACAAAGTTCGCTCAATGTTCTTTCAAACAATGTTTTTTTATTCGATATTTTTGAAAACAATTGTTACTATACAAGTATAGCATACAAGTTGTTTAGCATGTGAATTGCATGCAGGTATTGCCTATGACAATGGCAAAAAGCATAATTGTTAGTATACAAGTATAGTAAATATAGCAAGAGAGTTTTTTTCGCAGTCTTGGTTTCTACAAGAAGTGCAAATTGCAATAATTTTGATAAGATGTTTTCAATCTTGTCTATCTTGCCTTAGCTTGATGCCTATTCACAGGGTAATCTATAGCAAAAAAAAATTTTGCTAGTACAATACCTAGAGAAGTCTTGTCATTGAAGAAAGCCCCATACTATCGTGAGCAGTTGGTAGTTGATCCATATAATCATTTATGCATTGATTTCGACACCAGTTTTGATTTTTTTCAATATAAGCTTGTACAAATCTTGGGCCATTCCCTATTTCATAATATGTATGTTGTGAGAAGGAAAAAAATTTAGTGGTGCAGTTTACACCGAAACTTGCCATGCATCCTAGAGACCAATCCCCTAGACTCCACCCAGTAGGGTCTATGGGGTTGAAGGCCATGTGATCATGTTTAGGTGATTGATGCCAAAATGAAGGAGGGTTTGATTGTGGAGGACCGAGCTGAGGCAAGTTGTGCTGCTTGGGCATGAAACTAAGGATACTAGGTCCTTCTGAATGTTACAAATAGTGTCTGAAGAAGTGGAGGTAGCAGGAAAGGACAATATTGTGGGACATAGAAGAGAACCCGTTACGGTGTGACCTGAACACTGCCCTTCGCATAGCTGTTGCTGGTGGGATTGACGATGAATTGAAAGGCATGAGGATGGAGTGCAACAATGTTCCACTACTTCTTCTTTCACATTAACTAAATCATTCATTCATTCAATACTACATATTATCAACTCGTCCAACCTCGTTTGAAAAAAACATGGGCTGATCCCAAGTTTATTTAAGGGAGTCAATCCAAACCCATGAGACACAGCCGCCTTTGAAGACTTGCAATTACTTAGCAGAATCAAAGAGATAACTCATAATCACATTCAGAGATTTTCTGTTGCATAGTCTGTATATTAATTCAATGGAAGTGCCAGATCGGCTGCATAAGCGATGATGGAACAGACATTCAAAACTGAAGGAGTCTGAAACAAAAGGACAGCTTGATAACAAAAGGACTAAGCTGATTGATTCTAGGCGAAGAAGCTACTCGCTGTGATCTCTACTATATAACATGTACTTTTATATAGCTTATATATCCGAGCTCTCATTTTCATGCACTGACTCTTTCTTTGCTTCGCATGACTTCTTGGTACAATCATCCTTGGGCGCGCGTGTGATACCAAGATAGTCCTTCTTCAGATCGTCTACGTCAGCAGCCCTTTCAGCCGATTGTTACTGGCCGTTGGGCTCCCAGGAAGTTGGGCCATTGGTGTCCCTTTTCACACAGAGCTTCGGCGATTCTGAATTCACCTTAACAGCCTTGCCAAGCATGAGCGTTGTGGTTCCCCAATCTATACAGCACATGTAGCTGAACAGACATAGAGCTTTGAAATATGCACCGTAGAAGTTTTTCACACATGTGGTTGAACAAACCTAGAGCTTTGATCTATGCACAGTAGAATTTTTTCGCAAACACAGACATTGAAATCTACCTCTCCAAACGTCGAATTCTGAATCAAACACCAAATTGCAACTACAATTCTGAAGCTTACGGGATCAACGGAAGACTAAAGCCTTATAAGAGAGCAATTGAGCTATAAGGGCAGGTGAAAGAGCACAAGAGGAAAGAAGAAAAAAAGGCGTTATTGGGCTCTCATGATAGTTTAGCAGGTCGTTGCTCTCAACAGCCTAGTCGGGCATGCCACATCTGGAGCCAAGAAGGCAATTGTGCAAGCTGGGATCAAGCTCCAATTCTGAGCCATGGCCGAAAGATCGAGGCACCGACGGTCCTTGCTTTGAGCTCATGATCCACAAGCACTTGTGCTGCATGACTGCCTTACTAGATAAAAATTCCCCTTGCATACACCCTTTGCTATCAGCAGCCTATTCTAAGATTGTCTCATCAAATTGAGTCGGTTTCCTTTGATCCAGAACCGCTACTTATAACACCTGGCAGATTGGGTGTTTTCGGATCAAACGCTGATCTAATCTTTTTGTGGTGGAATTATTTTTGTCGTTCCCTTCAGCGAGGCTGAATTGCACTGACTTTTTCACGGATTTGTTTTCTTGGTTGATCTTTGAAGGCTTGAAAATTTTAGTTAGAAAACCCAAAAGGCTTTCATCTTCTAAAGTGGAGCCTCCAGTCTTAAAAGAGCCAAATCCTTTGTATTTTATGCTCTCAAATTTCATTTGTAATAGCAAGAGTTGAGTTCCCTCCTTCCTTGTGAATGCTTGAGAGAGGTTGAGTTCCCTCCTTGTGTTTATGTGAATGCTTGAGAGAGAGAAAGAGAGAGAGTTGTGAGGTGAGTGTTTAAGCTTTATGGTTGATGCTTACTTTTATATTATGCATGCTTGATGCCTAGATCATTAGAAATGCTTAGTATCCTCTCTTGTTTGTAAATTTGATATAGAAGTTGAAGAGCCAAGCCATGGATTTGTACCGCTTAGGAAGAACGGCTTCAAGGCTCTTTAAAATGTGGTCTCTCTCACTCTCCTCTTCTCTTGGCTAACATCACCAAGGGCTTCAGGCTGCCGCAAGTAAGATTTTCCTTTTGTTTAAGTCTTGGAACCCAAAGGGGCCAAGAGCTATGAAGGGTATGGTGCCCACAAATAGCCAAGGAGTAGGATTAGATTTACTTTAGAGCTTCATTTGCATTTTCTAGGATCCATTGATAGTTTTAATCCTCCGAATGAGTGAGACAGCTTGACAAACTACCGCTTTGCCATTCATAGAGGCATATTTTACTTTTAGATCACATCTTTCCCGTAGGATCGATTCTCGACCTCCTTATACTACAACGGAGTAGATCCCTCCTTTTACTTGCCCATTGCACTCTAACATGATAGATGAAGTCTGTAGGATAGGTGGCAAAAATACGAGTGACAAAAACAAGAAAAAATGTTGCAAAATGATGTTATGGATCAAATACCTTTGGGTTGCAAACATTTTAAATTTAAAAACCAATGCCTTACAATTCATTTCACTACATTGATTAACTTAAATTTCATATCACTTTCAAAAGACAAGTCGTGAGTGCACAATTTTGCTACTAAAAAGAATCAAAACATGGAGAAAATGCATACTGATATTTTTTATGGTGAATATTCATGATTGCTTAATGTATTGAAAACTCTCCAAAGTTTACAACCTTTGCTAGAATTTAAGTAGTGCAAACATCGTAGTATACGAACTATACATTTGAAGTAGTAGAACTGGATGTTAGAATCTCAAACTCAATGATGAAGCTGCCTTGTGATAAAAATAGAAGACTGATCAATTTCTAGAACATAGGTGCTCCTACTTGGTTAAGTTGCAAATTCAGAATAGGTTTTGGCTAGGTTCTTATCTCTGAAATCATATAAGGATGCTTTATCAGAACTAACATCCTTGCTCGGATTGCCAATAAACATAGCTGATGTTCTTATGAAATAGTCATCAATGAATGTGATTAAAAAGACAACTCCTCCCTCCAAGGGGCTTGACATTTTGCGAGTTTCTTTCTTGCCATGAGTCAATACAAAAATAGCACATGGTGTGCTATCTTTTTTATGCCACTACTTGAATGTTTTATTAATAAGAATTGTGGTTTGGCACATAGTTAAAAATCCCATAATTGAAGAAACAATATGTTTCAAGCCACAAAGCTTTGCTAGATTTCGAGCTCAAGTGTTATGTCCATGACCAGTACATAGGATACAGTAGTATACTCCTAGTCTTGAATACACGGTACTCCATTGAAACAAGCTGTTAGTTATGCCACGTCATATTGGACGTGACCCGAAAGTAACTAATACCCTTGTGAGGCCCAAAACACACTAAATGGAGTTTAGACAAGGTATGAGACAGTGTATGCATGTGTAGAGTTATCAATAGCGATTCTATGAATAGTTCGTCCATGCTTAGGACTCTATTCTAGGTGAATCTATGTACAGGGAATTTAGGGCTATGCATGGCTATGTGGCCAAGTTGCTTTTGGCTCTATATATTAGGTCCAAACTCGCCCTACTCCTCATCATGGTTTTGGATTCATTGCCAGGCTCTCGATTTATATTCATGTTGTTAGATTAAGTAAGCTTGAGTTTCTCTTAAAGTTCATGACTTTCTGTGCTTAGAAGTGATTTCGAGCTTTTTACTACTTTTGTAATAGTGTGCATGAGTGTCAGCTTAACGGCACGCGTAATGTAAGTTGGGACACGCGTCCCGTAATGGGGAGCGAACTGCCATGCAGCGATACCCCACAAGAAATAGACTATGTATATGTACCTTTTAGTCTCTTTTGTTAATACAATCCAGAAGTGTTCTTTTGGGTTGGTGTGTGATCTCTCTTTACTGCTTATCTGATTGATGTTAGATTGCTTGCAAATTAGCTAACTATACTGCCAGTAAGATCCTTGACATGGTATCAGAGCCTGGGAGTGGTGCAGTTCGATGTTAGCTGGAAGCGGAATTTTGGGAAAATTTGAAGAACCGTTTATGGTTAGTCATGCAACGAATCGTTTGTAGGTGCAGTAGAATTCATGCTTCTGCATAAAGCTTTTGGCTTAATCCGAGAGAAGAATCTAAAATCGTCAATTTTTCAACATCTTTGGAACTCATTTCAATTGAAGAAGAAATGATAAACTAATTTAAACAAAAAAGTTATTCTATTTATTTATTTTTAAACAATTTGGAGATATTTGTAATTTCTTTGACATGTTCCATGGAGATTTGCAATGGCATTTTCAAACATCATATCACATCATTCATTTGACAAAAAGGTGAGTTTCCTAGTTTATAAATTCAAGAAGAAAATTGTCGTCTCTCAAAGCAACAACTTTTGTAGCTTAGACAGATGGAAAGCAACAATGGAAAGCGATATTTCAAAATTGGTAACAAAAAACTTTTACTTTACACAGACTTGTTCGTAGGCAAAATAATCGAAGCTCCATGCTAACTACCATACATGGCATGACATGAAAGCGAACCATGTAATTGAGGCTACTTGGAAGTAATGTTCGGTATCGATTGTTCCTCAAGTCTTATATTGAAAGCTTCGGACATTTTACCAAAAAAAAACTCAACTTTTGATGACTATATGAACAAGCGTCTATGCAACCTGTTGATATTGCAAATTTTTCGCTTGCCTTTAAAATTCCTATTCAATTCGAATTGGGACAAAATTGCATAGATTTCTTTGCAATATTTCGTAGTTTTAAGATCTAACACAGGCATAATTTGCTATTCATCATGGCTGAAGGCATGGCAATGAACAATGCATTGCACTCTGAGTTTTCTTTTTATTTTGTTTCCCTCGGTGACAGCATGCATCGTGATCAGAAGGATCTTTTGACTTGATTATATATAAATCGTTATGTTGCTGATCACATATCCTTTAAAGCTGCAAATAGGATTGGCATGATCTGAAGTTTTTTTGTCTTGATATGACGTAAAGACGTTGAATCTCCAGGACTTGTAGAATCAAGATGTTTGTGACATGAAAGCCATGCCCAATAGATTGTGAAAATAAACGATGTTTGTGCCAACCTTGAAAAAGGATCTGCTGTCAGTTGCACAGATAACATGATCTGAATATGAGAGTTCATTTTAGCAATGAGGGTTGCAAAATACTTGATAATGCGACAAATGAGCTTGCTGCAATTGCATGAAGAAAAGGAAATCTGTACCAGTCTAGCATCATCCACATTAGTTACAGTGTCTTTAACACATCAGAGAGTGATGATGACATATGGCACAGAAGACTTTATCATCTAAATTCCAAGGCATTATACTAGATGTGCAAACAAAATCTCGTGAATGGCCTAAAAGTTTCCAGAAGTACTTCAACCTTTTGTGACGCATGCATGAAAGGCAAACAACACTGTTTGCCCTTTACTCGCGAGTACGGAAGAGCAAGCGAAATCCTAGAACCAATTCAATCAGATGTGTGCGGTCCAATGCAGACAAATTCGATTACTGGTTCGAAACATTTTCTAACTTTCATTGATGATTTCAGTCGCATGACTTTTATATATTTTCTGAAATCAAAAGCTGACATGTTCGATGCTTTTAAAAGATATATTGCCTATGTGGAGAGACAAACAAACAGAAAGCTGAAAATTCTCAGATCCGACAATGGTGGAGAGTTCATCAGTAATGAGTTCAGGAAATTCTGTGAAGACAAGGGCATTGCACGTCAATATATTGTCCCATACACACAAAAATAGAAGAGCGCAGATATAGTGTACTGTTTTTTTTTCTAGCGTTGTCTATGTTATGCAAGTTCCTTTGATTCTGTTATTGTCTATATTTTGCATTCACTTGTTTCGATCTGAAATCAAGTCTGTGTGTGTGGTAGTATTGGTGGAATCAGTTTAGGTCCTGCAATCTGCTTTTGTCTCGTTTCTTTTCATGGTATCGAAGTCGTAGCATACTAGGCTTGATTTCACTGTATTGCTTAGCACTATACTTTCACAGACCTGATTCAACGAGACAAGGTGCTCTCATGGACCATCGTCTTGATGGTGGAAACTATCGCCTCTGGAAGCTTAAGACAACAATACTTCTGAAAGGAGGAGTGTGGACTGTCATTGACAGCGCAGCACAAAAACCGCCAGAGGGAGATCCAGATAGAGCAGACTGGGAAACAAATTATGAGAAAGCAATGTCAATCATTGCATCCTCATTAAGTGAACAAATATTGCTTGAGCTTGAAGACTGTGAAACCAGTCAAGAAGCATGCCAAAAACGGAGAAACAAGTACGAACTTAAGACTAATGCATCTCATGAAATCATTGTCCTCCTGTTGTCATCCTATGAGAATGCTCATAATGGGCAACTCTGAAATGACTTTTGAAAAGGCAGTGAGTCTTGTTGTAGAATAGAAGTTGACGAGAGATGAAAACGAATTTGCCAGCAGTATCAACAGTCCAGAGGAAAATATCTGCAAATTTTGGTCCCTCGCAACCTTTCGTAAAATAAAACATATGTTTTGTCACCTCCACTTTTTCAAAGATTAGAAGGGTTAATTGGTGGACGAAATAAGAATTTGAAAACCAAAAAGCAGGTATGTCATAAATCAACAAGAATGTTTAAATAAAAATCTCGCAAAGTGACACACAAAACTATGCTCGACATAGGTCATGAAAGAGAACCTATGCTCAGCATAGGTTTAGATGAAACCTATGCTTAGCATAAGTTGAGAGTGGACTTATGTTGAGCATGGGTCGAGAGACGACCTATGCTCAATATAAGTCGAGAGTAGACCTATGCTGAGCATGGGTCGAGAGCATACCTATGCTTAGCATGGGTTGAGAGACGACCTATGCTCAACATAGACTGATGTTGAGCGTAGGTCATCTCTCAACATAGGTTGAGAGTAAACCTATGCTCAACATAGGTCAAAAGAGGACCTATGTTGAGCATAGGTCTTCTTCCAACCCATGCTCAACATAAGTCCGCTCTTGACTTATGGGTCGAGAGGCGACCCATGCTCAACATCAGTTGAGAGCGGACCTATGTTGAGCATGGATCGAGAGACGACCTATTGTCAGCCTAAGTCCAGAGCAAACCTAGGTTGAGCATGGGTCGAGAGACGACCTTGTTGAGGGTATTTTCTGTAAATAAATAAATAAAGTCTGAATTAGAAAATTAGGTGTGAGGGTTGTGGCATCCTATGTGCGTAAGTCCATAGCCCAATGAGCACATGCAAAATATTTTATTATGGAATAAAATAGACTTGGGACCATGTAAATAAAATAAATTTCAAGGCCCAAAATCTACGTTGTTAAGTTTCAAGTTAGTGGTCAATGTCAAATTGGTGGTAGGTGGAAATCCTAGCCCTTCAAAGAAAACACAACTAGATCTATGGTGCAGTTCTACGAGAGTTTCAAAAGTCTAGAAAGAGTCAAATTTTAGCCAGAACCCTCGCAAACCCCATTTTTTCAAGTTCATGTTGCAACTAACCCTCGCATCTCATGCTGAAGCTTCCTCCTAATGATATTAGCTTACAGACGATACTGCAAGAGTTCATCTTGCTCTAGTGAACTGTAAGAGAGTTTTGAGTGCCAAGAAAATTGAAGAAATCTCATAATCAGAGAACCCTCGCATAAGTAACCTTCATATCATGGTCCATTAAATCATTTTTAATCTAAGACTAGATCTGCGAGAGTTAGTATGAAGAATTGATAAATCTATGAGCCAAAAAGTGATCAAAAACCTCCTCGGACATCAGTAACTTCTAGATCTGTGAGAGTTAACCTTCGTCGCTTCATACCAAGCTAGATCCCCCTAGATCTAGCTTCAATTAAGAGGACGAGAGTTAGTTGCTAGTAGATATCAAGATATTGGGCTTTTTGTCTGCAAAACTACACAAAGAACCCTCACAAGGCCAACCATCACACTGAGTAGCCTTCACAATTATGATCAGTAGGTAGATCTGCCTCAAATACATCTACAATGAAAATTTCAGGCCAATCAGAGCTAGGATCAGAGAGGTATCAAGGAAAAATTGTGAAAAATAGACTAAAATCACACCATTAGCTAGTTAAACTAATCAGATCCACACAGATCCAAATTACTTTTTTTAAATCCATCAAGATCGAATGCCCCTAGACTTCCTCGATGAATGAAAAATCTGAGATCATGATGATCAGTACCAAGAAGAATCGAAAACCAAGCACGAAACCTCCCCAGAGTTGCAGCTGCACAAATCGATGTTGAAGTAGGACCAGCCGTAATACCCGATGGATCAACTCGTACATGTTGTACCTTTGCAAGCAATCTGGAGGGCACCTCGTCTCGAAATTACCTGCTTTAAACCAAGGAAGTTCCTGGAAGACCCATTTCTCCTATTGGGCAAGATCAAGATGGGTAAACGAGAAAGCATCAAATCCTTTGCAATGTTGGCACATATAGTGTTTCTTTGAGATCTTTATAGCTTGACTACGTACAAAGCCTTAGGCTTCCTATTCTGTCCACCTTATGATGACTGCCATCTCCAAGTAAGACTATCGTCTCCAAGTAATATATTCTTGGATTGCCTGGGAGATGATAATTTGCAAGGATATTCCTCTTCCAAGTAATATGAGGTGTAGCACCAGAGTCTATGACAATCGTATGGTCCTTTTCTTCTTGTCTTAAGTGTTCTTGCTCAATGTACTCAACAGAGAAAGCCTTGTTAGCTTTCTCCTCTTTACTTGTCTCAACAACATTGGCTTTGTAAGGGCCATCTACCTTTAAAGCACAAGGACATGTGCTTCACAAGGTAATGGTGGTAGATGAGGAAGGTGGCTTCACTAATGTTCCTATGAAAGTCTTAGACAAGAAGGTTTACGTGTTTGGAGGACAGCTTCAGGAAGATTCATCTTTGTGAATATGCCATTCTGAAAAATTTCTCCGACGAAGCTTTGAAAAATCTCGTAAGTTAATTTCCTTTCTTTTATTCTAATTTATTTTAGTAGATACATTCTTCTCTATGCTTAGCATGGGTTTTGTTTAAGCAAAGTTATTTTTGTTACTTTTTTTAGACGTTGAAGGCTTCAAGTTTGATTGTTGTCAAAAAACAGAAGGCCTTCTTTTGACGAAGTCTATCAAGTCATTGTCCTCTCGCAAAAGCTTGGCCTCCTCTTCACAAAAGGATTCCCAAGCACTTGATTCCTCTATGGGAACATGAATTCTTTCACCTCCGAAAAGGAAATGTAGCTCTCTAGATAAAACTTTTGATGTCTCTACAAAAGTCCCCAAACTCAAACTACCAAGTTAAATTTACCAGGTGCCAAGATTACCCTTGATTCAACAAGTAGATATGTGGCCAAAATGAGAACCCAAATTCATGAAAATAAAATATAAAAATTCAAGAAACTACTTTTATTCCAGACATTGAACAATGTGATGGACCTCCCGTTGACCCAATCACTAGTGATAGGCCAATGGAGGTCAGAGAACCAAACCCATCTCATGTACATAATCTCAAAGTTTAAGGACCACACCCAAGCTATAGTTGCCCCATTTATTGTCCTTGTTGACCCTGCTGATTGTGCCACAATAGCTTGCACAAACTCCCAATATGTGAACAATATCACATTGGCCTAAGTTAACATTTGCAATGTTGGCCTGAGTTGCCATTCGCAAATCTTTGACAATAGCACATTGGCCTAAGTTGGCATTTGCATGATCTTTCACACCAACTACTGTAATTGGACAAACCGTCCAATTTGCTAGCATCTCCAAGCACGGATTTGTGCAATTCCACCATTATACCAAAATTAGCCCTTAGTTTGCCTCTTGCCCACTTATGAAAGTCTTTTAAAGTGATTACCACTGCTATTGATCAATTTCAAGGTTTGACCAAAAAACTTAGGCCCTTCCACACCTTTTTTTTTTTTCTAAAATGCCAAAAAAATGCTCGAATTTGGTGAAACACTCCAGTGCAATTTCATTGACTTCCATGCCCTTGACATGGTTTAGTTAGACATTCAATCCACTTTATCCCCATAAATAGGAACTCACTATGTTCAAAAAAAGTTGTACTTGTAGGGTATAGTCTGTGAAAATTCACACATGTGGGATTGTCCTAATGTGTGAAATTGATCTTCTAAGCTTGGCTCATGCACTATAGATCATCTGTTGATTGAAATCCAAGATCAATGACAAGATCTAAGGCAAAAAGACCATTCTACATGCATTCATTCATTACCAAAAGGTGTTTTACACATGTGGAAGATTTAATGTAAAAAAACTAAGTCCCAACAAGCTCCTCTCATGTAGAGAGTGAAAATACCACTTTTGGGCTCATCTAGAGAGAGAAGGCAATACAAGCAAAATTGAAAAATCTCCAAATTGACTCAAAAACTCATAGATCTCTCATACATAAATGAAGAGAATGAAAGTACATATATAAACTCGTGAAGATCCAAGCTTAATTCCTATTGGACCCCTTAAACATAGCCTCTCTAATCCTATTGGATGTGTGATGCAACATCACTCACTTTTGATTGGACCCTTCCAACACATCTCTCTCTTATGATTGGACCCTTTGACTTTTGCAACCACATAGGGTGAATCACTCATCAAACCTAAACTTGACATGTGTAAGCAACCTAGCTATCTTGAGTTACATCACAATTGAATTTTGGCCTAATCATGACAAAACATTTGTACTTGACCATTTGGCCTCTAAAGCCAAAATTGGCCCTATCAAAGTTATACACCAAGATGCTTGACACAAAATCTTTATGATACCCCTAAAGTCAACATGACTAAACTATTTTTACTTTTTCTACATGTGGGAACATGCTCCACACATGTCATAGTTTCTCACAAACTAGAAACATAAAAAATATCCAAGATAGATTTTGACAATTTTTCACACTCCTACTCAAAAACTAGCTTGGTAAGATCAACGAGTTTGTGAAACTTTTTGAGTGGATCCTTTGGTATGCATATGAAGTAAAAAACCAGCGAAAGGATCCATCATAGTAGCACCCTCACCATATCCATGATAAGATTTCTTTGGTAGAAATCATTTGCCAACACCTTTGGAGAGCATTTGACCAATCTGCCACTATATTCACATGCTTCCTCCATGCTTGATGATGATCTTTGATTTGAAAGTAGCATTTGCATGAAGATGGATGCACCATGATGAAAATCAGAGGCCTCCATGCCTCATAAAGATCACAAAGATCATAGAGATCAAGATCATAAGATGAACAAAAGTGTTGATTATCAAGATTAAGCATTCTAGCTTGACTAGGTCACATACTATGAACTTTATCCATGATGGATCTAATCTTGAAATCAAATACAATGTTGATCTTTTTGAGGCTAAATGCTTTCTCAAGGATGTAAGCGTCCTCTTTGGATGCTTCATTTAATCTCAAGGGAAGTTTACAAAATGCCTCAAACCACGTAAAAGCATGATTTTTCATACTATGAGGAACAAGCTCATTCTTGCTCTTACTAGATCCAAGAGCATACACTTGATGACTCATCCACTTGCTTTCTAAGTAATTTGGAAACATATCTAAGCCATGAATGACAAGTAATATGTCCATACTAGAGGCATGATACAAGACAATCATTACCTCACTCCAACTATGAGATGTAGAAACCTCATAGAAGAAAGATGGTACATCAAGTAATGAAAGAGAAGCATGAGAGAATATGTTGGAGTGAATACCACCTGAAACTTGCCTCTCTTTACCATGAACTTTGAGACACAAAGACTCGGCCTTGCCGCTTGAAGATCCCCTTGAAACCATGTGTTGAGAAGACTCCTTCTCAAGCCTTGGCAAATCTCCATCATACACTTGGAATTTTGGTAGATTTGAGAATCCTACCATCATCCTCTTGATTGTAATTGGATCCTCCTTACTCCTTATGTGCAAAGAAATATTGGCAAAGAAAATGATCTAAAGATCCCCAAAGTATCAACTATTGTAATCTTCATATCAAGGGTAACTCCAATTGAAGTCTTCAAGCAAGAAGTCACATGAAATAGCACTATCTTTGCTTCTACATGATGAAATGAAATCGTCCAAATGAACAAGATAAGATAATTGATGAGAAGTAAACCTCCTTGGCAAAAACTCTCCATGTGCTTTTGCCAAAGCACTATCTTCATGAGCTTCACCATCTTGGAACATAGATTGAGGCAGATCACTTGCCTCCTCCTTGAGATGATCCAAGCTCCTCTTGGCCACACTTCCACAAGGATTAGCATCAATTTTGAAAAGCTTACCACAACTAGTCCCTCTTGCTACCTTATCATCATTTCTCTTCTTGAAACAATTAGAAGTAAAATGCCCCTTCTTACCACAAAGGAAGCACTTCTTGTTTTTAAATGATATTGCTCTCGTGTTGAATCTAATTGTTCTCCATTTTTTAAGATGATTCTTTCGCGATCTAGTCTTCAAATGATTGATTGCATCTCTTATCGAAAGTCATTTTTTGTTGTTTGGTCACTATGAGAAATGCATCCTTTGACTCACAGGTTGTAGGACCTCTATATTGTCTACGCTGGCTTGTTGTTGGCTGGCCTCACGGTTTGGTTTATCTACATGGTCAGTCTCGAACTTACTGAGCTATATCATAATATTTCAAACGATATACCAGTTTACAATTATGGATGTGAATAGAGGCCTTCAACTATATGTTAGCACGAGTAATTTAGCCTATTGCTACCCAATTTTGTGGAGAATCTGTTTGGCTCATCATCTTCTTACAATTGTCATTTGTATTGCAGCATCTTTTTTTAGTCTTTGAACCTGCACAGGAATTAATCATGAGAGAAAACAAGTAGCCAAAGTTCAAAAGAATCTATCTAGTCACCTACAGGTTAGTTTGAGTACTCATTGCAAATGTACTTGATAGTCTACTGAAAATTGTTTTCCTAACTTTATTGAAATGATATGTACATTCACCATGAAGACAAGATCGTTGGTGGAATTTTGTGGAACTTTGTCTATTTGTTCTATTTCTCTTTGCATGTGTTGTCACATTCCATAGGCATATTTTTTTGTGTTGGTTACATGTTATGGGACATTTCTAATTTAGATATTACCTAGTGCCCATATAAAAGAGATTTATGTCTAATGTCGAATAGAAATTTAGACAGTTTTCATGTTTGAAAGATTTTCCTATATATAGGCTATGTTGTGGAATTCTGGAGGTTGTAGGCACATGACATACACTTCAACACTTATTTTTATTTATTGCTTGGAGCAATTTTTTGCCCTTAATTTTGGATTTTGGGCTAACTTTTTGTGATTGCTGAAATGTGAAACCCAGAGGAATGCAAGCTGACACGTTTGTTATAGTTTAGCGATAAGGAGGGACTTTGCCATTGAGATGTTTTTCTTACTGATGTTTTTCTTAAGTGTTGTATAACTATGCATTTTGTCTGGACTTCCATTCTATACACATTGCTTGTTATTGCATCACAAACAATAATATGAATTGCATCATAAACAATATATGATCATAATACTTGATAAATACTACCATCTTAGAAGACAAAATACCCAGTTGAATGATACAACAAATAAAAAAATTTATTATAAAAAGCTCGTTCAAATTTTTTACAAAGCTCGCTTGACCAAGCTCACTCCAACTTTACACTCAGAACAACCCACTAAAACTCCAACTTTGAAATAGAAAAGGTGCTTTAACATGTTTGAAAAAAATATATATATGATTTTTTTTGGAGCATCTGATGCATGCTAGCCTAAGTGGGTTCAAAAAAAAATTATAAAAGAAAAATCGATCTTTAAAAATTAAGTTTATTTTGTTGTAACCTAGCAAGTCAATGAGCTAGTCGAAGCAGCTCCAAACAAAACTTGCATTCAATCTTTTTTTGCAATTTTTTTTTGGTAGGCTAGCATGATCAAAATAAAAGTATCTTCAAAGAGTAGCATAGTGTTTTTTTTGGCCTATTTTAATGGGTAGTGGGATTTTAACTATGTACCAAATCACAATTTTTATTTTTAAAAAAATCAAGTAGTGGCATGTAAAGGGTTAGCACACCATGTGCTACCTTTTTGTTGATTATGGGCAAAAAGAAACTTGCAAAACTCATAGAAAATTTGTTTGAAAAATGTCAAGGCCTGTGCATTTTAAACAAAGCTTGCAACATTAGAACCTTTCTTCCTCTTTCACATTGAATCAACAACAGTAAGAGAAGTCTTTTTTCTTTTTTGGCATGGGGGGCATGGTCTTGTTGCTCTTTGCTAATCGCAATTACTTTGCTTAGTGGGAGGATTTGGTAATCTTTGAAAATCTTTTGCTATTTTATAACCTCTAAGTGATGAGGATTTCTGGTGTTTCCTTTCTTTTGTAGAGGGTTTATTTAATGAATTTTTAAATAAGTAGGTTGGTTTTAATGATGGACAAGGTGCGATTCTCCCTTTCTTTTCTATGGTGGGAGGTTTTATTCACTATACCATTGATTTAATTGTTCTATACATTGTTATCAATTGATTTAATTGTCAGAGAGAGAGAGAGAGAGAGAGAGAGAGAGAGAGAGAGAGAGAGAGAGAGAGAGAGAGAGAGAGAGAGAGAGAGAGAGAGAGAGAGAGAGAGAGAGAGAGAGAGAGAGAGAATATCGAAACTAGAGTAGCCAGAATCACACATAGTCCCTCTTGTAAAAACAAGACCAAACTTTTTACCTCCTATCAGAGTTAACCATAGTAAAATGTAATGCCAATATAATAAATTACAATACAATGTACCATACACCAAAATTGGTCCAAGGAAATCGCTGTTACTTGGGCCACCATCCCACAACAACCCACTACAACAGTTAGTGTCATGAGGAAGACAATCTACGTTGATTTCCGGTTGTTATCACTGTCAAGAGCAGTTTACGATAATTTGGGCAATATTCCATTAAGAAATGTTATGCTTCGATGTATAATATTCTTTCTAGATGGTATTATGGAGCATGGTATGGTAATACCCTAATGGTTGTCAGGGCATTTGCCATACTGGCCCACATTACCTTACACATGCCAAGGGATTAGACGAAATGTGCATGCATATTATGTACATAGTAACATATACTGCTTGCTCATTGCAAAACTAGTTGTTTCCAGTTTCTTGGTGTGATGCATACTTGCCAAGGTTTATGGCAAATAGCTCATGTCCTATAATAACTGATAAATCAAAGAACAACATATCATGCTGGAGAAGAATTATATCGATATCTCCAAATTATACTATGTTAAATGTGTTTGTAATTAGAGGGGTGTTATGCACCATAAACGATGCCCTTATACTAGTATAGTTGTCAAGTAACATAAAGAACATGCCTATTCATTTTGATAATTGTCATTCTTGTAAGAGAGTGATAAAAGATGTATATTTGGCATTCTAAGCTTTTTTAGTTTGGTTTCACTTTGCACTATGTATGTATCTTAAGTATTAAAAGCTACAGAGCATCTCCCACAAACTGCATATCTCATATACCACTCTTAAAGCTTATTCCATACTTGACAACAAAACCATTTTTGTAACTTAGCAGTGTGAGGCGAGTTAGTTCCTTGAGAGTCCATGCTTCGTGGTCATATGTGTTGTAAGAGGAAGCGAAGAAAGTGACATTGTACTCCAGCTGGGTAAGTGAGAATACACGTTAGCATAAACCCTAAAAAAAAAAATTGAAGCACCACTTTGAGGATATTCTATCATTTCCGATTTGTACGGCTAGAGTACTTTCTCAAACCCTGCAATCATTAGGTTACAGTGCTGAACTACATACATCCCGTCATTAAAAAAAGTCAAAGTAAGATTCTTGAATGTCGGGATACAATGTCGAGCTGACTAAATATTGGGTCCGTTCCACCAGTGTTGTGTGCAGTACATATTACAACATATGGTTCACAAAGAATGTGTCTTTTTAGAAAAATTGGAAAGTGTCAACATTTCAGAAGATAAGCTTACCAGCCATAGATTGAAGAAGGTATGTTTAACATAGAATAAATGGACTAAGGAAAGTCCAGAGAGAGAGAGAGATGTGTGTGTGTGTGTGTGTGTGTGTGTGTGTGTGTGTGTGTGTGTGTGTGTGTGTGTGTGTGCATACATACCTATGGGATCATGTTACGTTTGCTACAAATTATGGCACCTTGGGCACAAAGAGGTGAACTTGCAATTATTATGACATCAACTATAGATGTGGCTCCAATTGAATATACACATACCTATTACTTATAAGCACGACCATAATTGATGATACACAACACAAAGGATGAGGCTTCCCTTTGACCACAAGTGAACATCAGTGTGAGTCTCTCAATGCTACAATTTGCTAGTACTTTGCAATTTTTTTGAAATATCTTGTAGCTTTTTTTTACTTTCAACTTTCTGGCAATAATTCATGTGTGTATCATGTTTCATTGTGGAACGACAAATCCTTCCACATCACAAACCTCTCTTTGTAACTCACACTATCATGTCTTATTAGCATCCATCCAATGTCAAGAGAGATGATGAGCTGGGGGCCAGTGGCAGTGGTAGGAAATGGGACCTCAAAACCACTAGAACATGGGGTCACATATTGAAGATAAGGATGTTTGTGTGGTATCACACTTATAGCATTTGAAAAATGAATATATTGTAGTCACCTTGAGCATGTGCTTTTAAATGTGCAATCTTTACTTTCACTTCGTTAAGACCCTTAGATAGAGATGAGAAGAGTCATCTTTAAGATCACTTTAGAGTGATAAGAGCCTAGCACGGAGAATTGAGGATACGAGAGATCTTTGTTCAGCAAGACTCCTTGAGTATTGGACTAGAGCCCATTAGGAAGTCATGGACTAGGCATACTTGCTCTTGTCACTTGTAATAAATAGAGAAGAATATTAACAAATTTTGGGAGTTGATAAGGAAATAACAAATGTGTCACTCAAGTATCTCAAGTGGAAAATTTTGAGCTTTGAAAAGCAGGCCATCAACATATTTGCAGATACTTTGAGAAAGCATTCTACAGTCCCCTCAACAACATAATCAATGTGCAAATATTACTTCTTCCAGGCCAACAGCACATACTGTAATCCTTGCCGAGTGAGAGTACACATTTTATTCCAATTTAACATTTGTAGCAAACCTTCAAGGCAAAACTCTACTTCCTTGGAATTGTGTGGCTGGAAATATTTGTACCAAACCTGCAAGGCAAATGTATAATGCCTTCAGATTCTGTGCCTGGTGTTTAACGAGCACTAGTCAAAGGTGGTAACCTTTGGCTTATCTAACCTCTCAGATCATTGCTCATTGCTCCACTTGATTCTTTGTAGCATCTCTTCAAATATGTGCTCTGCATGCTCCATCCTGAAAAAATATTGCAACACACGATTTTGAACCCTATTTTGACAAAACACCTTCACTTGGATTCCTAAAACAAAGAACCCATTTACAAAAGCTTTGCTAGGACAAGCAATACATACCAGCCTATGTTATGGCACTCTACATATCATTTTGCAGGTACCTAAACCATGTGGAGGAACAACCATTTTTGTATCCTCATATATCTGTTTGTTCCAGCATCAAAGATATTAGCAAAGAGTCCAAAGACATTGACAAGAAATTAAACCTGCCAAGGTCTCGGGTTTGAACTGTAAGCAAACAACTTATCATGAAAACAAAAATGATTAGTAGCACAAAGTGATACCCAACAAGATGTCGCTCTTGTGACCATTGCTGAACTTACTTTCTTATCTATGGCTGACCACTTTTGTCACCTGTACCATCTTGTGATTCAGCCATGTCTTCATCTGAAAGGATCTTCACATTTTTGTCGGCATCAGGGGTCTCCAAAGTGCTAAATAACAGCTGAAGGGAATACAAAGTCAACCCGATAGAGTTTGCAGCAAATACAAAGGTGGCCAGATACAAGAGACCATTGATGATTGTACTGCAGACACAGCAAAAAGACAAATTAAGCTTTGCATATGTCAGCCTCATGCAATTCTATTATCATCATAGTCATATTATCACCACCCATTATCATCAGTCATTCTATTATCACCAGTTATCATCAGATTCATTTTGTTATCACCAATAATTTTCACGGCAAAGCTCATCTTTACATTCTAACTGCAATTGAGCCGACTACCAATGTGAGACTTGGCTCTGGGATCTCGATCTCTCTCTCTCTCTCTCTCTCTCTCTCTCTCTCTCTCTCTCTCTCTCTCTCTCTCTCTCTCTCTCTCTCCGTGTTTTACTTATGGATAGCAATACATATGCATAAAGGGTATCAAATCCTAGAGAGCTACTAGTGCCTCTTCAGTGATGTGCTTTTGATGTTGCATCCTCGCCACTGACGCTAGCCCTTAAGGTGACTAATGGCTTTTTAGTCATTACAATCCAAATAACATAAGAAAATGCCACCAGTTAAGTGTTTCCATAAAATGGCCACATGAGCCTTTAAGTTTGTGACTCTGCAGCAAAAAAGGGAAAAGCAACTCAACATGGATTTAGGATGGAGGCTTTGCCTATCAAATGAACACCAAAGGCTTGAAAAATTCATTCTTGGAGCTCTGGGCCCCACAGTTGCTGTGCAGCAACTTGCTTCAATGAAGCAGGTGTAGAATCCGTCAAACCTTCCTGTACTAAGATCACTTGCTCTGCAGCGAAAGGAAATATGGCAACCATATTGAAGGCCCCAAGATTCCTCCCTTTTCTTTGCTAATACACTTGTGAACCCTGACTTGTACCAAGTAGTGGCATGTTCACTTGTTCTACCACTTACTAGTTGGTGTGGCTTTTCCGATCTCCTTTAATCAGATTGTTTTACTCAACTTGGTGGACAATATTAAAAACAGTTATGTGGAACTTCACTTTCAGCCTTGCGGTTGCTACTGGCTGATTGACATTTTTCCAATTACATGCACACACAAATTTCCCTTACAACTGGAAACAAACACTAGATTTAAAATTGATCCCATTCCAAGCTTCGGAAGGTACCTGATTGTATAAACTTTTTATATCAAACACAGGAAATGCATACGCATGCAGCATAACCAAAACTAGTGCAAGGAAAGCTCCTCTTTAACAATGAGATAAATGGTCAAACATAAAATAATCTTTGTATCCATGAGTAATATTTATTTCTAATATATAGGTAAGAACACTTCTGATAAGCAAGTATATCTGTATTTCTTAGAAAAAATCAATAGGTGAGTAATTTTTAAAAAAAATTTCTTTCAAGACGAGAAAGCATTTTCAAACTTGTTTCCACAAACCAACTATGATCAAGAATCATGAACATCTCAAAGTAGGCACATGTCACCCTCGGGAACCAACAGGACCAAAGGCATGTAGATATATGACCATGCTTTGCTGCATCACTTTGGTAGAACTAGAGTAGTAACGTATGCATAGCTATCCCAACGAACTATCTGAACGGACCATCAATGCCAAATAGCATCGAGATGATTGGAGCAAATGCATGAAAAGATAGTTGAGAATGCCATGTAGTGGTGGGACGAATGGATCCGGTGATGTACAAGATCCCAAGCTATGCATAAAGGGCATGATTTGCAATGAACGTCACTAGGATCTGGCTCAAATGCATCCCAAGTTTGTCGTATAGACTAGGAATGAATGCCATAGAGCAGTAGGTAAGAAAGGCTCTGGAAATACAAAGAGATCCCAACCTATTTGATGAAACCATGCACGCCAATCGTCAGCAGCAAGGACTAACTGTTCCAATGCATGAAGTAGAACTAGAGGCATAGTCGATTCTAAGGCTTTGTCAGTAGCACTGCAAAAGGTATCATGAAAATGGAAGTCATCTGTATCAAGAAAACTATGACTAAAAGATTTGTACTGAATGAGGAGCTGTTGTAAGGCTAGAGAAACACTAGGACAATTGTTGGGAATGTTGAAGAATTCCTCGGTGCATGAATCTACGTCTATCGGATTCGAACTATTGTCGATAATTCTACAATGGTTCTACTTGATCCGAGCCTCAAAGTCGCAAGATCAATACAATTGATTCCGTAGACACACACAAAGTCAATAAAGATGCGGAAGCGGAAGAGTGAAACAGAGCAAGCAAGTCGGAGCTAGACACATTTATGGAACATCTTGTAAGGGGTCCTTTAAGAGGTGGTGAAAGATCCTTCATGGACATCATTCTCATGGCTAGGGTACATACAAATAATGAAGCAAATACATAATGATTCTAGCTATGAAAAGCATAGTGGGGCGCAGTAGATTACTGCACCAAAGAGAAGGATGTTGAGCTTGATGGCATTGTTTAATGGGCTCTGTCGGTCACAAGAACAATTCAACCTATGAATTATATTATCTGCAGGCAACGAACTAGAAGAAACAGAAAATAAAGCAATCAACTTGACACAGACACAACTCTGTTTACTAGAAACAATTCGATTGAGTTGAAACCATGTGTATAGTCTCAGTGCATTCAGATGACCTTTCTAAAACAATACTTTGTAAAACCAAAGAGAAAGATCAAGTAGTTGCGCTCTGATTGAACGTCTGATTAATGGATTGACACTAATGTGCCATCGAATATTTATACATGGCAGCTATAAAATTACAAGAATGCTTAATCGATACATTTACAAATTGGATTAAGGCACTACGTGTTGTTGGCAGTCGTTATTAGATTTTGTTGGAGATTCTACTGTTATGGTTTAAGTTTGATCAATTTCACTATGTATTTTAGCACCACGCAATTTTAATTTGCGTTGTATTCTCTCAAAGGTTAAATAGGCTTTCCAAGTTTGTAAACATTATAAAAATTTTATTGTAAAGGTTTTAAAACCTTGAGTAGGCCCATAAGTTGTACATGGGGGCCCTAGGGGCAATCTTACATGCTACCAACTATATGTTGGAACTATATGAATTTTCTCATGTTGTAGGAGGGCGCATTTTTCCTATATAGGAAACTTGTGGACCAAGGCAAATCATGCCATGTATCATTGCATGAAGAGGGAAAGTGCATGCTTAGCATGTGGGACATCTCACCTACTTTTGACACTTGGAAGCCAAGTACATCACATATTATTTGTTTCCAATCTATAAATGATACCTCCTCCTCCTAGATGGGCGCACTATTGGAGAGAGAGAGAGAGAGAGAGAGAGAGAGAGAGAGAGAGAGAGAGAGAGAGAGAGAGAGAGAGAGATTTCTTCTCACATATGCTCTTGTGATTTGTTTTGTGGTAGAATCTCTTGCTAATTAATGCTAGTCTAATGCTATCCTATATTGGTGTCTTGTTGGATCTGATTTATTGCTTTGTATTCTTGCTAATGTAAAGTTCTTCTTGCTAGAAATTCATGGACAGCAAGCATTCGTGATCCAATCGACCCAATTGGAGGAGCAATTTCCAGGACTAATGATGCTAGAATGCTCCTTACAGCATATACTATCATTTTAGTTTGTGTAGCAAGGTTCTGACGGTAGTTTCATGCAAATTTCTGTTCGCATCCTCTTCATCTTGCTCGCTGCCCTCCATAGCCTGCAGATCCGATTACTTCGAAAGTTTGATCTATTCATTGCATGTCGACAAAATTACAATTTGCTAGCAATTTCCGTTTGCATGTGCAAGTACTAGTCCATGCATGTTGCATGCATGCATCTAGAATTTTTCAGATTGCTTGCATGTAGCCATATTTGCTTGCATGTTGATTGCATGTTGCTGATTTTGATCTATTTTGAGTTGTAGAAGACCATCGAGGATTAGGTTGGTAAACCTCGATTTAACGATCTTTTCTATCTCTTTTTTCAATTCTATAATAGTGGTATCAGAGCTATGGCTTCTACTTCTACTTTTCAGGCAAGGACAACGATCCTAGATGGATCCAACTTACCTGCATGGAGATCAAAGACTCAACTGATCCTGCAAGCTAAGAAGTTGTGGCCTTATGTTGATGGGACCATTCCCAAACCGCATGTACCTGATGTAACAAATACAGCAGCTTATGAAGAAGATTTAAAAGATCTTCACGCTTGGTTGCATGCAGATTCGAAAGCTAAAGTAATTATTTCCCAAACCGTTTAGATTTAAAAGATCTTCACGCTTGGTTGCATGCAGATTCGAAAGCTAAAGTAATTATTTCCCAAACCGTTTCGGAAGATATATTTCTCACTGTTGTCAATTATTTCTCACTGTTGTCAATTCTACTACAGCAAAGGAGATGTGGGATGAACTTGCTCGAAGATTTGAGTCCAAATCACAAACTCAAATCTTAATTCTGTTTGAGCAACTTACTAGTTTAAAGTGGGATCGAATTTCAGATTCTGATACTTTTCTTTTCAAGTTACAATCTTTGTTTAGTGCTCTACAAAGTGCAGGTAGAATAACTCCCAAGGAGGAAAAACTTACGTACCTGCTGCGAGCACTACCACCCTCCTACATCTACATGCGACCTGTTCTTACAGGGAAATCCTTTGAAGAGGCCATTCAAAGCCTTCGAGAGGAGTATCTCATGCGGCAAAGAAGTTCACCTTCTCAAGGAGGAGCTAAAGCTTTATATGTGAAGAAAGGGAAGGGCAAGGCAAAAGGACGCGGAAACCAGTTTCAAGCTACTAGCATGCAAGATCCAAACAATAAAGATTCCAAAGTGGAATCATCTGAGCCTAAGTCAAAGAAATCTTTTTGCAACTATTGTAAAAAGCCAGGACATACTCTTGATAAATGTTGGGCTAATCCTAGAGTAGCTTGTAGACATTGTGGCAAAACTGGTCATTCATCTTTCAAAGGCTATTCTAAGCCTAACAATAGTAAAGCCAATGTTTGTCAAGAGGAACAACTTTCTTCTAACTCAAGCAAAGAGGAAAACACTCTAGCTGCACTTTTTGTTTGTGTAGAAGATTGTTTTAATTCTACTGATAATACTTTCGAAGTTGTGATAGATTCTGGAGCTATTGCTCATATCATCTCTAATAGAGCTATGTTGTCTAGTCACTCTCCTAATTACACTTCGAGATATGTCATTTTAGGAGATGGTAGTCAACATGATGTTTCAGGAATAGGAAGTTTGAATTTACTCATAGTTGAAGGTTCTAAAGTTCTTTGAAATGTATTGCATGTACCAACCATGCAAAAGGACTTATTGTCAGTAGCTCGCATGATAGATGTGGGCATCAAAGTTTTGTGTTGACAATGATTGCAGGCTAATGGACACAAAAAGTGGAAAGCAGCTTGCAACAGGCTTACGGAGGGAGAACCTGTATCATGCAAAAGTTTTTATTGCATGTGACGAAGTTTCAGCCGTCGAAGACAAGATGCATGCATTATGGCATGCTAGGCTCTATCACATGAGTATGCGCAGCATTTTAGATGTAGCAAAGAGAAATTTGTTTGAAGGGGTTGATTTTGACATCAATATTCCCACTTCATATCATCCATGTGACTCTTGCATGCTGGGCAAGATGACTCGCTCTCCATTCAATAAGGAGGGCCATAAATCTAGAGAACTTCTTGAATTAGTTCACTCAGATGTTTGTGGACCTCTGCTTGTTAACCCTATTGGTAGTGCACGTTATTTTGTCACATTCATTGACGATTTTAGTCGATTAGCAAAGGTCTATTTTATTGCTAAAAAAAGTGACGTTCTTTCAAAATTTAAAGAATTATATTATTTGCAGGCAATGAACCAGACGAAAAAATAAATAAAGCAATCAACTTAACACAGATACGACTCTGTTTAATGGAAACAATTCAATAAAGTCAAAAGTATGTGTACAGTCTGAGTGCATTTAGGTGCACGATCTCTCTGAAACAATACTATGTAAAATCAAGGAGAAAGATCAAGTAGTTGCGCTTTGATTGAACGTTTGATTAATGGATTGATAGATTCATGGATTAACCTTTACACTGATGTGCCATCGAATATTTATACATGGTAGCTATAGAATTACAAGAATGCTTAATCGATACATTTACAAATTGGATTAAGGCGCTACGTGCTGTTGGCAGTCGCTATTAGACAGAATCTATTCTGTTGGAGATTCTGCCCAGTCGTGAATAGTGCTGAGTGGTCGAAATGTCGATTCATGGTCGAACAATCGAGTCAATGGAAGGACCTTCGACAGTTCGACTTGATTGTATATTCGACAATCGTCTTCGATAGTGACACTCGATAGCTCGACTCCATAGTGTCGATACCTGTTATTGATTCCCTTGTATTTTTGTAGATTGTGCAACTGTACAAGTATTTAGTAATCATGAGAGGAGCATGAATATATACATGAGCTATAGGAATATGATCTAAAGGAATCTCAGCTATAGTTACTAGACAAACGCCAAATTCTATTTAATTTTGCATCCTCCTCTATCTCAACTAAAATTTTTGGAGGTGCCTCTACAAATGTTTGTGTTGTATGGTATATATCCTAAATCATTGCTATGCTGAGATCATGAGCCATGCTATCATAAGAAGAGTACCAGAAAGACATGTCCAATACCATCACAAACATCCCAAGCTATTTGAAGAGATGGTACCGTGCATAGTTGCATTCCAGAAGGCGTTCCGTTTTGGAATGGAGGCAAAAAAAAATTACAAAGAAAATTGTAGACCCAGGTTCAGCAGATTACAGGTAAAGAATTCAGTCCTTTCTATCAAATTTTCCTCAATATATTATCAAAAAGAAATAATAATGGATGGCAGCTAATTTGGAACAGGCAACTATGTTAAAAGGCTTCAAAATATTGACAGGTTTCATCATCTATATGCATGAAGAATGAACAGAGACAGCAATAAACATGTGTAGATAGCTCTTGGAGTCAATGGAAAGGGATTGGTAGGGAAAAAGAACACAAAAACATACCATTTCACAGTTATATCATAGAGCTTGTTGAAGTTTGTTACATAACGTCCTTTATCAAACCAGACCAAAAGTTGCACCATCCCAGAGATTGGGTTTCAGCAATGTAATTTATGAGATGAAAACTAGAGTCTCCATAAAATTACTTATTAATTCTGGCAATTATTAAAGTCTAATAAAGAATAGGTAGTAAATTTGTTGCATCACTAAAATTAATCAAAGGAGCTCAAGTGACATTTGTGGGCCTTCAATGTAATAAAAAAGAAGGAAGATCGCGAGCAGATGCCTGTATTTTTTAAATCAAAAAAACACGTTCCAATCCAGTACGTTCCGACCCAAAAGAGTCGGAACGGGTTTCTAAGGTACTGTGCATGCCAAATATCTCATCATGAACTAGCGCAGTTAGATCCCAAGCTAGTCATATAAAACATAAATGCCATGTAGTCAAAGGCATGAGAAGAATGATTGGGTATAGAGATCCCAAGGTGTCCGTACAATCTAGTAAGTGCCAACCACTCCAAGCAGGATTTATAAGCACAATCACATATATTAATATCAATGAAGCCCAAAAGACCAATAATTATTAGAATATTAATGTCGAGTTTATATTGTTGGACAATTACTTTGAATTGTTATATGTCGAGTATTGTGTGCTCGCAATATTTAATAATGGTAACAGGCCTAAATGTCCTGTATGATACCAAAGGGTGCAAGCAGCCCCTATACACAGTTTTGTATTCATTGTCTTATTCATTCAATAGAGAGGAGTGGAGAAGATTGTAACGGCTATGTTGTGTCTTATTCTTCATGTCTGATTTCTCTGTCGTGATCCTAGTTCATTGGTTAATGGATTAGATGAGTGATGATTACACGCATTGAATGTGATTGCTTCTAATTGTTGTAATCTCCTTAAAGTTATCCAATATGGTATCAGAGCCATTGTTAATGGCTGCCATGCTTCAATCCTTGTAGAAAAGAGAGGATGTGAATGTTTGTGTGCAGATTTGTGTTAGTGTTTACAAAATCTGTGAATGTTTGTAAATGCATTGTTAATGCATTATACAAGTCTTGTATGCACTGATCTGTGAGGATTTGAATGCCCATAGGCTTGCTACAAGAACCAGGAAATCAAGGAAATCTGCCCTGTGCCCTAATGTCTACGAGCACGCGCTCCAAAGCCATGGCTGCAACCTCACGAGGCCAGGCTGGATGAAGACGAAGCCCATTTGATGGAGTGGCTACGTGAATGAACAGAGGGATCATTGGTGCGATGGAAGAGCCCTACTGTTGTCTTGCACGAATGCGTGGAAGGGAGTTTGCCTCGCTGTTGCTGAGGGATAGGTGAAAGCATCCTACTGTCAATCCAGATCTCTCGTGAAGAATGGACGTGTGAAGAAGAAGGTCTTCTTCGCTGCCTATTCGATTTGTGCAGATTTCCAAAGGAGCCAGCATTACAGCGATCCTCTAATGCCAGTGCACGAGCAAGGATGAGGGCCGTGTAGAAGATGGCAAGGCAGCCGTGAGTGAAGATGCAGCAAGAAGCAACAGCAGTCGCGATCCGGGTAGGACGGCCATGTGCAGCTGTGAAGAGAGAATGAATCCCAGATTGGACTTCACGTTGTTTAATCCACTGTTTGTAACATGGTAATCCAATTGCAATGTGCCTGCCATCGGGAGCCCAGCCCACGATGGTGATGAAGCCCCTTTTCATCATTGATGCTTGCTTGAAGGTGAAGACGTGAAGGCCTCCATCGCTGATCCAAACAGCTGTTGTAATGCCTGCACGGATGGGACGGTGGAACTGATCCAGAGATGGCAGATTGAAGCAACCTGCATTTTTTGACAAATGGATCCAAACAGCCGATGTGATCCACAGAGGATCATAAGCCAGGCAATAGTGCGAGCCAGAATAAGCATCCTTCAAAGGGCAAACAACGATCGACGTATAAAGAAGAAGAAACTTTCATTCTTCTTGGCTGATGCGTGAAGGAGATGAAGGAGAACGTTGGACGCAAAACGAGAGCGACGGGACCGACGAAGTTTCGTGTGCCCATGAAAATGCAAAGGTAACTTCTTTGATGGTTACCTTTCAAAGTTTTTTAATGGTCAATTCTAAAAAAAAAATTGGGATTGGGTCCCTAAGGGCCACCCTTCAATCTTAAGACTGTCCCTCTATGTCAAAAACAATGGAGAACAGAGAACAGAGGCATAATTTCACTTGGAGAATCCGTTTCTGTTCAAAGGAAAAGCATATAGTCTCTTGCTACACTGTTTGAGCTATGCTGTGAACTAAAATTCTTTCAGTTTGGACTTCGGCAGAAAAAGATATTCACAATTGAAGTTAGTGACCTCCGAAAAAGCTAAGGACAGCTTTACATTTTACTAGCTAAGCTACGTTATTTCTTATTTGCGGTGACGTCTTATGCCCTCTCCTGCAATTACGTGATCTAACTGTGTTTAACTAATAAAATGGGTGATAGAGACATTCTCTTATTGCCGGAAAAGAGTAAATTGGATGGCACCAACTCTCCAATTTGGAAGTTTAAAATGAAAAATCTTCTAATGATGAAAAATTTGTGGGAAATTACAATCGGTGATGACGAAAGGCCGGTTGTGTCCAATTTAGCCACATCCTTTGATGATAGGAATGAATGGGATAGTAGGGCTTTAAAAGCTCTATGTATGATAAATTTGTCGGTACATGATGTTGTCATTCCTCATATCTCATCGGCAACAAATCCTAATAAAGCTTGGACCATCTTACAGTCTATTTATGAGGCTAAAAATACTGTTAGGATTCTATATCTTAAGCAAGAACTCCTCACTTTGAAGATGGATGAATCGGAATCCGTTACAGAATTTTTGACTAAAATCAAAGTTGTGATCAATCAACTGGAGGCTATTAATGAGCACATTTCTGAAGTTGATAGAATGAGCATGGTCATGAATGCTCTACCTTCTTCCTATTGTCATCTTCTCACTACTTTGATGGTGAGAGAAAAACGACCAACATTTGAATTCTCTGGCATGTTAATGCAAGAGGAATTGATGCGAAAAAAATCTAATTCTGAGAATTCTAACATTGATGATCAAGCACTTATATCTACATCAAATTCTTTAGAGGAAGAAACCGTGCTTATAATAAAGGAAGAGGGAGGGGACATGAACAAAGTCAAAGCTCTTCCTTTGAGCATAAACAAAGTGTTTCTTCTCAACAAGGTGATGATTCTAGTTCTTATTCTAGAAAGAAAGGTCCGTGCTATTATTGTGGTAAAAATGGACATTTTGAACGTGAATGTCGAATTAAGAAAAATGCACAGGTTCTTAGAGAAAGGGGGAGAGCTAATTCTCCTAGCCAATCACAAAAGGCCGAAGACGATTCAAATGCTGAGCATGATCACTTTGTGGTGGAACAACGTGAAGATGAATGTTCTTTTATGGCAGTGGTTATCCAATCACATGAAAAACATATCCAATTCCAAGAAGATGACTACTTCATGATGAATGAGGTACAAGCAAGTGTTCAATCATCTTCTATACTTAATGAGGCTTTGTCATTCATTGAATACTTGTCTAATGAGATTAAACGAGGTGAAGAATTAATTGAAAAAGATGTATTACAATTAATGAACCAAGAATCAAAGGAATGCAATGTCTTTGATCCATATACATCCAGTGATAATCAAGATAGTGAGATTGAAGATCCGTCATATCTTGAAGATGATTCAGTTTTGTTTCTTTCTAATCATGATCGTGATTGTGAAGATGATTCACAAATTGAAGAATGGACAAAATCGGTTGAATCATGTCATCAACTCCCACAACAAGCACAATCTAACTTGTTTGAATGTGAATGTTTAAGTGCTAAACAAGAATGTTGTGAGCTTGGCGAGATAATTGAAATGTCAAATGATCCAAGTATCCTTGAAGTGTTTTTACAAGCACTAAAGCAATGGATGGTCAACTACACAGTTGTGAAGCAGATTGAAGATCTTGACTACATACTTGGAGCGAACATAACTATTGGAGTACTGCATTTCAATTATTACATAATGTTGTTGTATATGCAGTTATATTTGACCAAAGATAAAAGTAGAATCAAAAAGCTACTTTGGCAAATATTGTTTTTGTTGGGAGTTATGAAAAAGGAAGTAGGGTAATCTACTTCTAGGAATATAAACTAGTCATTAAGGGGGAGTATTAGAATATTATGTCGAGTTTATATTGTTGGACAATTACTTTGAATTGATATTTGTCGAGTATTGTGTGCTCGCAATATTTAATAATGGTAACAGGCCTAAATGTCTTGTATGATACCAAAGGGTGCAAGTAGCCCCTATACACAGTTTTGTATTCATTGTCTTATTCATTCAATAGAGAGGAGTGGAGAAGATTGTAATGGCTATGCTGTGTCTTATTCTTCATGTCTGATTTCTCTGTCGTGATCCTAGTTCATTGGTTAATGGATTAGATGAGTGATGATTACACGCATTGTGATTGCTTCTAATTGTTGTAATCTCCTTTAAGTTATCCAATAATAATGAGGCAACAAAAGTATTTCCCTACAAAGACCAATACTGGATAGAGAGGAACATCATCAGAAGTAAACATACCAACTGCAATTGAAGAGCCAGGCTGAGGATAATCCCCTGAAGAGCCAGGCTGAGAATAATCCCTTGAAGTGAGTGGGCAATGGAGACTATCACAAGTGAATGACAGGCATGAAAAGCTCCAAGCTAGGAATAAGATCCCCTAGTGAAGCCAACCAATCGGTACCAAGTAGCACATCATGTCAGGCAATAGGTAGTATATAATAATCAACTTGACCCATGAAATCTTCAAATTGGTAAGGAAGCACCCAAAGAAGCTGAGTACGTTGAAAACATGAGAATCAATGACCTCAATACACAAGGTATGTGGATCCAGCTCTAAAATGGCTGGTAAGCATGATAGAACAAAGTTCAAGGTAAAAGAATGTGTGTATCTGAAGCTGGCTCTGGAATGGTTGGTAAGCGTATAAAATATAACTGTGGTTAAAAGAAAGTGTACTACCACTGTAAACTAATGCAAGAACATGAGTGTGAGCAACACAAATGCAGATGGAAAAATCTTGAAAACGTTAAGAGAGCTTTGAGCCAAATTGGAAATATGTAAGGTGGCCAGTTGCAGTACAAGCACATGTTCCTGATACATGAGGTGCTTGGGTAGTGCCATTAGTATCAGTTATATCCAGATGTTGCACTGGATAGCCATTTCATCAACCTCTAAGCTTCAGTGGTGCTGTTGCTCGAAAGATGGTTCATGGACCGTATCAAGAGATACCTGCATATTTAGAGCAGTCATAGTTTCTAGACTTGAGCCACAACACCACATGATTATGATGATGCAATACATACATATCTGGGGAATCCATAGCTTACAATTCCACTCCTAGTTCTTATACATTACAGTGTTCCAATAGTGTTGCAGCAGATGCAATATGAGACTCCAGCCAACATTGTCCTTTCACAAATGATCTGCAGTACTAAGGATCCTTTTGCATTGAAGTATCTACTTTATGATGGTTCAGTATGGAAGATTGGCATGGTCCCGTCAGGCAAGGATGATAGTGTTCTATTTGGTAGTCACTGTTTACGATACACATATGAGATTTATGGCTTATATCTGTTGAGTCACTCGTTGTAACTGCTTATAGGCATTCATGGGCCTTGGATCTATTTGGTTATATTCTCTGTCTTTTGTGGCATTTAGTAACCTACACATGTATTATCATGCTGGCTGGGAGTGTTATGGGGTTTCATTGTATGCAATGAAGCTCCTTTTACATGCCTTAGTTCTCTTGTTCACGTCGATGCTTTTATGTGGCATTCTTGGTCTATCTGATTGGCATGGTACATTAATGCATTAAGCAGTGATCCATTCTTCTGGTTCTCTTTGTCCATTCAGATTGTGTAGAGACCATGGTAAAAAATACTTCCTATTTTTGTAGTCCCTACTTCAGCACGTACATTCTGGTTGCTTCAACAAAATATACCATCACTGGTATTTTGTTCCTATTTTGTGGCTTTTGCTTCAGCATACACATTATTGCTTATGTCTTCAATCTATGCATTTTGCAACAATTTCCACATTTTTTTAATACTAGCACTGGGGACAATTTCTCTTTAAAGAGGGAGATTTAAGGCCCATTTTTGTACAGTACATTGGGCTCTAGGCTCCTGGTTTACTAGTTTAAACCCTGTAGATAAACTAGTCCTGCTTTAACTCATTGGTCCCCTAATAGTACTAGATATCCTTCAGAGGGAGCCACACCCATTTATTGTGGTTAATAAGCTCTTAAGAGAACCATGAGTATCATCATTTTTTTTTTCCTAGTGATTGTCGGGCCCATTATTAAGTGATATACTTTATCTGTGTCGAGAGTTGCTTGTTGTGTGACGTTTCTTCATTTTTCTTCCTACAAGGTAAGTGTGTAACTTCTAGCAATGTCGCAACTCTTAGCTCCTGCTTTGCATTTCGTAACACAAATAATGTAACAAGGCTTTGTTTTTCCTTAGAATATTAGAGTGAATAGCCTCCAAATAGCACATTCACCACTACCTAACCTTGCCCTACCTATCAAAACAAATCCAACTAGCACAGAAAATGCATTGCTTAAACAAGCAACCATGACATGCTTTGACTGAGGAAAGGAATGTAAACTTCATACCGAATTGTTATTGTCAGATTACGAATCTGCAAACAAAAAAATCAATAATTTAGAATCAAAACACAAAGTTCATGAGTTCAAAGAATCCATCGAACATCAAGAAATCCTTTAAAGTGCAAAGATCTCTCTCTAGATCTCTCTCTCTCTCTCTCTCTCTCTCTCTCTCTCTCTCTCTCTCTCTCTCTCTCTCTCTCTCTCTCTCTATATATATATATATATATATATATATATATATATATATATATGCATGTTTATAGCCCCTCTATCTCCTTACAATATGTCGTTACTATAGATTATGACAAATACCGACTTTTTCGACTGCTTAACCAAGTAAGAAGTAAATCTTGTGCACTAATTTACTTAGTTTATATATTTTTTAAAAGTAAGAGGGGCTTCTTGTAGTTTGCAATGACTTCCACTGCAAGCAACTAATGAATGGCAGAGATTGCTCCTCCTGATAGGGCTACAACAAAACAGTGGGCATAATGACCAACCTTGTGCCTCCTGGAAAAATGAAATGGCTATATAAGCCTACTGGACCAGCACATTTCCTCCTCCTCCGGCTGAGAATCACTTGCTTCTCCTCCTCTATCACTCTTTCTCTACGGCAAATTCATGCCTTCTTGCTTATGCATTTTATGCTACACAGATAACGAGCTATACCACTACATACGGTAGCGTATTTTGGTCTTATCAGAAGGTGTCTTGCAGGTATTTTCACACACTATGGCCAACAATCCATTTCTATGAGGATTCACGAGTTTCTATTGACAAAAATCAAGTCTAATTTGCAGCTTTGATTCAATGTCTGACTTTGTGTAGACATGCCTCGATTAGACAGCATTCTTACGACATATTGGGTGCCCAATACAAGTTCATGTAGTGCGCTTGGACTACAGCCCATCAGCACCCATTTTCGAGGTATGTTTTATTTATAAACTTGCTGTGAAATCATAGGTAAACTGGCAGATTTTCTTTACGAACTTCCACCACATTCTATATGTTCTATTTGCTCTCTTTGTGACTAAGCAAGGTTCAGGGCTGTAAAAATGATGAAGTAATAGCTTGCTAGACAAAAAACTACTTGCTTTCAGCATTTAGGTCTTTCAGGATAGATTGGATAGAGGATTTCCAGCTAATAACATTCCTTACGTATGTAAAGCTTGGTCGACACTACACTTATAAGTTGTTTGATGATGTTCTTAGCAAACACTTACATAACCGGACTTGAAATATAAATTATGATGATTTGCTCCGTACGCTAGAAAATTCACATACCAACATATCATTCAATTGCCTTCTTTTACACAAAACCAGATTATTTTATCCTAAATGTACGTATACAAATCCCGTTTTACATTTGCTTATGCCTAGACTGGTGTGCTGCTCACCAAGTGGATCATGGCTAGTACTCAGGATATTGCATCACCTCATATTCAGATACGACACGAAACGTACTTTCTTACCTATCGAAGCATATTGTCCTACTTATGATTGATTATACTTACACCTCAAGGCTAAAAACAGTCATGAAGAAACGCTTTTAGATTTTTTGGACCAAGAATAAGTATTAGACACAAATTGTACTATTACTGCTTCTACTTGAATTATAGACTTGTTTCACGCTAAGTTTATGTTGGAGTTTAATCTTACTCCTACTCACCTTATTCTATCTTCTGAGTACTCATGTACACTGTAAATACTCACTCTCTACAACAGTCCGCAGAAATGAACTGTTATTCGAGATGGTCTACAGTTTTACACGCATATTTGAACAGTCTGCAAAAATACAGATATTCGAAGCAAAGTAACAAATCGACTCTGACACTCCACATTCGAGTTCAAAGTCGAGCTATCAACCAACCAACGACATCAAATCGACACAATCGACAATGTCATCACTATCGACTATTGGCAGTCGACACTATCGACCGTCCACTATCGACACTGTTAAAGAATCAACATTGTCAAACTATCGACTGTCGAATGGTACCACTCAAAATGGAGCTCTTCCTCTGCCGAATCCGAAACAGACTATGTCACCGTTCGAACATGCCACTGTATACAATAATTGCTCACTATCACGCCTATTGCCTATAGTTCCTCGCCTACAGTTCAGTTTAGACTCATCTTGTCAACACTTACATCGTGCCTAGCACAACAGTTCACAAGAACGAGTTAGACGATAAACTCAAAATAAGGCAAAGATGCAAATTAGATTTGCTACCAACTCCCGAGGCAAACGAAGCCTTCAGCAAAGGCTTAGTGAGAAGATCAGCCACACATGTGAAGTATCCATGTGCTCCAAAGCAATGTCCTTTGCTTGAACTTTCTCTCTCACAAATTGATATGCCACCTTGATATGCTTGCTCCTTGCATGCAAGAAAATATTGTCACACTTGATGATGTGAACATCCTCACTTGTGATGCACTTTAGCTCCACCAAAAGACACTTGATCCATAAAATCTCCTTGGTAATCGAAATAGATAATCATATAGCAGAATTTTAATAACAATTCAATTGTATCAGACTATCTGAGTCCTTAGAATCAGATATATTGAGAGATTGAGAGTAATTCAAGACAATAGAGAGATTGCTTAATTTGTCGATTGTTTTGATCAACTATCTAAGCTTAGTAGGATCACAACGCTAAGCGCACAACTACTGTGAACCGTTTATCGGGCATAGGATTTCTATTAGTGATCTGATCATTGTATTACAATAGCTTAATCTACAGATTCTCTATTTTTTTACATGCGTTAGTCATTGTCGAATGCTCTTTGAGTCTTTTCTCTCTCTGTATCTGATCCTTTCGTTCCATTGATTAACGTAGAATGTCTATCGAAGTTTATGTGGCTGTCACATACGCCTATTTATTCGCACTCTTCATGGTTGTCTACGACACCTACCCAGTGATCATCCCGAGATGGGACGGTCAGATGGAAAGAACTAATCAGACAATGGAACAGATGCTACGAGCAGATGTATCCTACCAGCAATCTGAATGGGAGAAGTATTTGCCTTGATTGAGTTTGCCTATAATAGTAGTAAGCATTCGGCTACCAGTTATAGCCCGTTTATGCTTATGTACGGTTATGAAACTAGATCACCCATTTCAAACGAAACTCGAATGATCAAGTTTCAAAGGGTAGCAGATTTCCTGCACGATATGCAAGAAATGCTACAAATAGCACGTGAGAATGTTCAATGTGGCCAATATAGGGACAAACATTATGCTAATATGAAAAGATCACCTCGAGATGTTCAAGAAGGACAAACATTATGCTAATCTGCAAAGATCACCTCGAAATTTTCAAGAACGGGAATGAGTATATACGAATCTCGAAGGATTCAATGTAATGCGTATTGGCAAGCATTACAAACTGTCCGTTAGATACAGGGGACTAAGTAAAATCCTGAAAAGCATAGGATCTTTGGCTTACAGACTAGACCTCTCGAAAGGAACTCAAGTACACACGATATTTCATGTAAGTTGACTTAAGTGAAGTCTACGTGAAGGGGATCATCTTGGTTCTAGAGATCAATTGGACTTGTCAGAGGAATCATCAGAGGTGACCCGACTTGAATCTAAAAAGATCTTGGATATCAGAACTTAACAATTGTGAAATCGTATAGTAATCGAGATCTGGTTTGATGGAGAGGTCATCATACAGACGATGATAATTCCGCTCACAAGCGGAAGTTGAAGAATCCTGTGATAGCACTCTCTGGAGTGGAGCGATCGTGACAACCCCACCATGTTACAAGACGCAACTGCTCCTCCCTGATTCGGCTCTGCTCTCATGCAAAAGGCTTGACACCTCACTCAAACTTCAAAAAGTCTGTCTCGATGTTGATGACTGAGTTCATTGATTCTGTACTCCCCACTATGTCTTAGAATCAAGCCAGTGGACAACATGTACCATAGAGCAAGTGGTTGTTACTACTCTACCAATAAGCAAGTCATAGTTATAACCATGAATGTTGGTTATAATTATGACTTAGTTGAATACTTGTTAACTAACCTTCGCATGTGTTAGACACTAGTAAACTGATCTATGCTCTTCTACTTAACCATGAGCAAAGTTAAACTTATGCTTGTCCTTAACCAGCATCCTCATATCACGTAGTTATTGATTGCTAGTCTCTGAAGGCGTCATGACTGCAGCAAATATCCAGCTTGTTGATGCACCAACATCCACCGTGACGCTGTTAAAATATAGTCTATTGAGGGTCTTCAAAGGGTCTGGAACTCTCAACAGAGTACAATGTCCAGATTTGGGATCTTTCTCATCTCCTTAGTGGCAATGGTGTCAAAACTGTAAACGAACTGCTGAATTCCAGCTAGTTAGTGAATTGCTCAGAGTTTACACATTCTGAGCAGGTCTAGCTGCTGCATTTGATTCTTATGACCTCAGTCCAGAATAGGCAGCATTTTGCAGCTGTAGCTGTCCAAGAAGCTCTGAATTGACCCAGGAATCTGCCGGCATTTCAGTAAATGCTTGATCATCCTTCAAGTCCTCACTGCATAAGTGCACAAAGATGAGATCTTACAAGTTCTCATGCAGAAGCTGACAGGACTAGGTGTTTGCAACTTCCACGGATTGACTTTGCTTTTATCGTATAGCCTATCTTGATGATGATAACTCAAGCTATGTACCAAGCTGGCAAGCAGATGAATGCATGACATTTAAAGGTTTGATGCCTCAAAAAGTTCTTGAGTTATTAAGATTTGATTCATAGTTGTGTGGAACCACAGTTCGTTGAAAGAACCGCGGCTCAAACTGCCGGTTCGAATTGGCCTTCAAACCGTTTTTTTGGTTCGAACTGGGAAAAAAAACCTTAAAAAAAAATTTAAGAGAAAAAACGGTTCGAACCGTTTTTTTTGGCATTTTCCACAGAGAGAGAGAGAGAGAGAGAGAGAGAGAGAGAGAGAGAGAGAGAGAGAGAGAGAGCCTTCAGGGCTCTTTCGAGTGTTTCATTGTACAGAAAAGGCAATTCGAAAGGTACCATAAAACATAGGATTTATTTTCGGATCATGGATTCCGGTAATAAACAGAGAGTGAATCATTTGGTGCCTAAAGTGCAAAGTTTTAGGTTAATAAGCCTTGACATAGAATGTTTTTTCCAGCTTGATTGATCAAGGACTTAGTTGTTACTATATTTATTAAAATATTCCCAGCAAGCGACCCGAGGTTTCGGAGCTCTCTTGTAAGTTGTAGGTAGTCGTGTTTTTTACTTGCATGAAGAAGTCAATGTTCAAATAGCATCCTAAATTTTTGTTGCTGCCTCCAGGTAAACACAGTTTCCTGGTTTGGTATGAAGCCTCCTGCCTTTTATGGTGAAATATTACTCGCTACACCCTCATACTTCAGTAGAATCAGTCACAACTTCTTGCTGCATATCTCAAGCTCCTGAGCCCACAAATCTCCTCCATAACCACCATGATGTGGTGAGGATGCCACAAATTCAAACTCATCCAAAAGACAGTCCTCCATCATGAAATTTGTATATTCTATCTGTCACTAGATTCTCAAAGGGTACTTAAAAAAATCAATTGTGGAGGTTTCAGGTCATGAACCTGAAGTCAGATATTGGAAAAGTGCATGTACTTTTTACACAAGAAAACCATAGAGCTACAGTGCATACACATGTACATCAAGAAAAGAAAAGAATGATAAAACCAAAGCTAAGGAGTATGCCATTGAGCAGACACAAAACTGCTCATCCATGTACAATGCCATAAGCCATACAGAATAGTTAGCTGAGAGTGACTTGTCTGCAAAACTGCCCTCCACAGTCACCGTAAATTTGTACAGTACGTAAGCCATGGCACCTCCTAAAAGAGCTCCAAAAAATGTTTGCCTGAATGAAGGAGGTGGTGTCTTCACTTCTGGAGCTTTAAGATTCTGAATAGAAACTCCCTGAGTATCTTTTAAAATCTGTGTACTTGCTGATTCTATGCCTGATGATCGTAGTTTCTGTGTGGCAAAGACTTATACGTCAAATCTCTCTCTCTCTCTCTCTCTCTCTCTCTCTCTCTCTCTCTCTCTCTCTCTCTCTCTCTCTCTCACACACACACACACACGCCAATATTTTGGTTCTGTTTTTAGATTAACCTTTTATACAAATATCTCTACTTAGACTATCCTTTTAAGCAAATATCTATACTTCATTAAATTTCCCAGTATGAGTTGTTTTTTGCACTACATGACTTTCGAGACTTGGAAGTACGTTACAGCTTAGGATATCTTGCCGACATTAACAGTCTCTCTTTCTCTCTTTGAAACATTTGGATAGACTGCACTCATTTGGAGACAAACGGGGTCTGACCACACACACCAAGAAGTCCTTATCATCATCTTTAACACCTCTAGGGCCTATATGCAGCAACAGATTATTACGTTAGATGGTCAGCCTTGGAGATTGTATCCTCTTACACATATTTGGGCACACTCTTCACACGTCCCACCTTTAGTATGAGACAAGATGCTGCCGCCAGGTTGAGGAAAGGTCACGCATCCTTGGTCGATCTTGAGCGCTTCTACTTCAAGAAGTATATTCAGAATGCCCCTTGTAAGTGCAGATTATTCGATACTATGGTCTTACCTACTGCTATGTATGCTATAGAGGTTTGGTGTACAGGACTTCATGAGTCTGAGTGAGCTAATAGTTCTAGTTTACAGAGTACTATGCTTTCTCATTCGATAAGCCCTCAGTGCCACATCAGATCATCCTGCTGAGTTTGTAATCATACCACTTTAAGTTGAGGCTATTTTCAGGATGATTATATTTAATCAGAAATTGTTGAGTCTTCTAGGTGACCGACCTTGGTTTCCCCATATTGCTCTCCTATAATCTCAGCTGCTCCATGACAAGGTCATCGATTTTCATGGCATTCCCAGGCCTCTCGTCTTCTATGCACATATGAGGCTCTTTTAGAGCTACTGGAGAGATCTCATTAGGACATCCGAGGTTTCATTTATCGAGCATACTTGCAAAGGACATGGTAGAGATCTCTTGGGGTTAAGTGTTACAGCGTTTACCCCCTATCTCAATTGTTTACAGTTTTATCCGCAAATGTACTTTTTGTAAAATATAGAAATGGCTAAGTCACCAGTCTGCGGTGATCTTTGTAAAATAGATGTAAATAAAATTGTTATTAGAGCTTTCGAGCCTCTGAGTCACATATTGAGCTTTGGTGTAGGGTACTAGGTCATTAATTAGGAGTGGCTGAACTAACCTCCTAAAAAGTAGGAGAGTTGCTTAATCAATGGGACATGTGTCATATGTTCACTAGGACACTTGGTCCAGGGAATGAGTGACACATGTAAGGGTTGACGGATCAAATATGACACGTGTCACATGCTCATTGGGATACTTGGTCCAGTGTATGAGTGACACATGTTAGCCTACTCGCTTGTCTATGTGTCAGGGTACTGCCAAGTGGCAAGTGTCGACTGTGCATGGAATTGGCCTTGAGTCAACGTTAGGAAGGGTCAAAGTTAAGGGGTTAAAGATTGTGCATATAGGGGCAATTGCAATGCGTAATACTGTCGTTAAGGATTCAAGAGTGGGAAAAGGCTTTTCAGATGTGCAGCATCAACGATAATGATAAGAAGATTGATGAGGCTACCTTCCGGTTAAAAGAAAGTGCACAACGATGGTGGAGGAAAGTCAAAAAGGATAGCTTGGTACCTATCACTTGGAAGCTTTCAAACACAAGTTTACAAAGAACTGGGTGTTTCTTGATGAGAAGAACTAGGCTATGCAATCTTGGACTAGTCTCAAACAGGGAAATGAGTTTATACAGGAGTATGCGAACAAGTGTAGGGAAGCCTTTATGCTGATACTCGAGGAGGTTGTTTCTAGAAGTGTTCAATTTTGTGAAGGGATTGTGTGAGACCCTTCAACCTTTCGTTAGGAAGGAGCAGGCTCCAAGCCTCCATAGGGCATTGCAGATGGTATATTATGAAGACGGAAAAAAATCCAAGGAGCTTGAAACGCCTACTGCACGAGGGCTTCAGCCTTGGGGAAAAAGAATTTAAAAAAATGGAAGGGTCAATCTGCACAAGAGCAGGTTCAAAGTGCCAAAAAGAGAAAAGGTGCAGGTGCCTCGAAAGGCAAAGGGCAGTATGGGACATCCAATGCCCAAGGGGGCTAGCGCTTTTTGAAGTTGCCGCCGTAGGATTTGGAGCGGGCAAAGAAGGAAGATCTTTGCTTTGGCTGTCTAGGGCGGCATAGGTGGAAGGAGTGTCCATGTAACCCTTCACGAACCACTTATGACTTACAGGTTGAGGAGGCTAATCCTATGAAGATTGAAGAGCTTGAGTAGGAAGAACCTCAAGGTGCTCCACAATTGATGAATTTGTCGGTGATTCAAAAGGTGGATTCGGTTCCATTACGACAATTATCCAAAGTGGCGCAATAGGGTATCAATTTCCTTGTATTTCGTTGATTGTTATGCATGGGCAGCTATGTGGTTGAGATGTTTTGATTCTATTTGACACTGGATCCTCACATAACATTATGAGCTCCGCTTTGATTAAACAATATGGTACCAGTACACAATTGAAAGGGTTGATGGGAAGGGTGCGGAAGTGTGGGATGCCAGGGTTGCGGGTATGCCTCTAACCATTCAAGGCTATATTGAGGAGTTGAGATTACGCATTTGGCTCGTTTCAATGTGGTTCTTGGAATCTATTGGCATGTGGCTAGAAAACCTTACATCGCTTGGGATACTCATGTATGCGAGTTCCAACATGATGGCAGGATTCATTCCCTACTTGGTGAGCCTGATATTACATCGCAGCGACGTAACTATGTAAGGTTCACTGTGAGCGTATTTATGTTTGTTTCTTGTATGACGGTCTATTTCTACTTGTCAATATGATGTATAAGAATAGACTAACCTTACTAAGAACCTAGATTGTTAGGTTAGGGAGGAGTTATGGATGTGTTCATGTCACATGTACTTTGAATCCCTTGCCCAATGTAAATGGTAAATTGTAATTATTAAATTCTAAATGGCTAAGTCACCAACCTGTGGAGACAACTTTAAATTGCAATGTAAATATCTGTTATAGTGACTAAATCCGAGATGGCTAAGGGAGTACTGGGTCTCATGAGAGTCTGCTGGACTGACCTCCTAAAAAAGTAGGAAGGCTTGACCGGTCAACGTGACATGTGTCATATGCTCACTAGGACAATTGGTCCAGTGCATGAGTGACACTTGTCGGACGGTCAATGGACGCGTCAACAGAACTTGTGTCATATGCTCATTGGGACATTTGGTCCAATGCATGAGTGACACGTGTTAGACTGTCCACCTACTAGCTTGCCTATGTGTCAAGGTACTGCCAAGTGGCAAGTGTCGACTGTGCATGGAGTTTGCCATGTGTCGACGTTAGGATGTGTCAAGGTTAAGGGGTGCTTGAGGGAATGTGAGCCTTGTTAGGCATTCCTCATTATGGTATTCCTATGCAACTATGGTTGGGAGGAGACTTGCAGAAAAGCTCTCATGTTTGCTAGTTGATCTATGTACATTTGCTTGAGATTAATAAAGTGACGGATTTGCTGGGTAATTCTGTGTATTTACTTAGGGTTTGTGACCTTGTGTGCAACATTTGGTATCAGAGCAGTTGCTTTCGAGACTTGTGTGGGATTTGGGTTCTTCAGTTAGGGTTTGGAGCATTCTTGGAGAGCCAGCACCCTACTACAGGTGATCTGTTGGCAGATTTGGAGCCCATAAGATAGCAGATTAAAGCCCTATGGTGGATTGCTGATCTTCTGGCAGCCTTTGAGCATTTTCTACTACGTGGCTTGATTATTCTCTTTGCTTTTGTAAAAATCCAGCCCACTAGGATTTGTAAATCTGTTTGTAACTTCTTCAATACTCAGTATTTTTCAGATCTGTCAGTTGCTATAAGCTTCTTGTGGTAGGCCGCTAGTAGGGTAGGGCTTTTCGCCTTCTAATTCGGTGATCATCCATTGTTTTTTGGCAATTGTCAGTTTGAAACCCTAGTTTGCTGATTGTTGGAGAAGAAGAGTCTATGTGTAGTTAGAACTTGGCTGTGGGAGGTCTATTCTATCCAGTTCTTCTAGGAACTCAAGGTAATCTATCTGTGTAGTGATTTGAGGTGCTAAGAGCTTATTTTTTCTTTGTTTCTACTACCTATTCTTACGCTATGGCATCCGCAAGCAACACCAATCAAGATTCACAGAGATTAGATGTTGTATGTTCCAAGGTAGATGCTATCAAAGCTACTCTTAAGCTGATTTTGGAGCAACTCAAAGGTAAAGGGGCTAGTGTTCCTGAGAGAGTCAGTGGTACAGCTATGGAAGCAGAAAGGACATTGTCAACGGGCCATGAAGCTGAGTTGGGGTTTCAAAAGAGAAAGCTACCTACTATCAAGGATTTAAAACCTCCGAAGTTTACTGGAGCAGTATCTATGAGAACTACAGATGCCGTTGAGAATTGGTTGCAAAAATGGGAGAAAGCATTCCAGATGTGTGGCATAGATGACAAAACTGAGATGATTGTTGAAGCCACATATCGTTTTCAAGAGTCAGCACAAAGGTGGTAGAGGAAGGTGGAAAAGGATGACCTAGTTCCAACCACATGGGAGGCATTCCGGCAAATGTTTGCGCAAAACTAGGTGCCTATGGATGAAAACAATAGAGCCATTCAACAATGGACTTATTTGAAGCAGGGTAACTTGAGCGTGCAGGATTATGCAGACAAGTACCGAGAGGCTTTGTTACGCATTCCTCGGGAAGTTCCTATGTACATGCAAATATTTCATTTTGTGGAGGGACTTCGAGAGAGTATTCGCCCTTTCGTGCGAAAGGAGCAATCTCATGATTTGGCAAGAACCATCCAGATGGCTTTGTGTTATGAAGATGGGAAAAGAGGCCCAGATCTTGTTGCGGTAGCTGGTACAGGTGGTCAGCAACCTTGGGGATGCAAGGGCAAATGGAACAAAAAGAAAAAGTTTGAAGGTAAAACCAATCAGTGGTAAGCTCGGGGTCACCAAAAGGAGAAGGGTGCAGGGGCCCCCAAAGGCAATCGGTTGTATGGGCAACCCAATGCCCAACAAGGTCAGCGTCCTTCAATGCTGTCGCCTCAGGACCAAGAACGTGCAAAGAGGGAGAACCTCTGTTTTGGATGTTTGGGGCAGCATATATAATCTTCAGGTGGACCAGATGAACCAGGGTGATGACCCTATGACAGTGGAAGAGATCGAGCAGGAAGCCAATCCAGACGTTCCACACCTCGTGAATGTTTCGGTGGTAAGGAGAGTAGACACGGCTCCACCAACGCTTTTGTCAAAATTGGCTCGCCAAGGGTATCAATTTCCGAACACTTCTCTTATTGTTATGCGAGGACAGCTATGTGGTAGAGATATTCAGATTCTATTTGACACTGGGTCCTCTCATAATGTGTTGAATTCACCAACACGTGCTTAAGTCTAACATTCATCCATCATGCACTTACATAAAAGCCAACTTAGAAACGTAACAAGCTTAACCATCCAGACTCAAGAAAACTGGAATCCCAACCAACCCGAAAGCCAACTCAGAACCCGTCCCCAAAAGGTAACCAAAGGCAAAGACAAGCCACACATGGAACTCAAGGCATAGTGGTCGCCAAACTGACCAAATGGCATAGCAGCGAGCGTGTGGACCCTTAGGCGCCGGCGACGCAAAAAGGTTGTAGTAAGGGTCCTTCCACTTGGACCAGTCCCGGAGGCGAAACCGAAATGGTAATCATCCCCAAGGATCAACTTTATTAAATTTGGAAGAGGTTACATTCATACATAGACTGACTGGTCTCGGGGCCACCAACACGTGCTGGGCATTGTGCCTGGCTCGTGCTGGTAGAGGGAGCTGAGACCTGGCGACTGGATCCCTGGCACTGGTTGAGCTGCCCAAGTTTCTGTCTGCCGGACTCCCCCTATAGTTCTGTTGTGATTCGGTGCACCCCCTCTGTCCTGGAATATAGTGCTTTCTGGTAAAGCACGCTTTTTAGGACTTAGTTTCTATTTTGCTAATTAAGCCTGGCAGAATCGGTCTGGCTCCCGGACATGGGTCCCAGGAGCCGTCCCGGCAGCAGAATCAACTTGCTTCCTGACTAGGCCATGACTCGAGCTCCAGAGCTAGCTCATGACTTGTGACTACTTGACTGGCTCACCATAGGTCGAAGGCTCAGTCCTTGACATTCTAACTTGCTCTGGGACCTTAGAGAGCGTCCCCTCTTAGAGTCTTAAAGGGCACGCTGAGTGCACCCGAGTCAGCTTTACAACACATTTGGATTGACTAATGCCCCAGCTACATTCATGATGATGATGAATGATGTGCTCAGACCATATATGGATAAGTTTGTCATGAACTTTGTTGATGAAATTCTGACTTACAGTGCAGGTGAGGTCAAGCATATGGCTCACCTTAGAACTGTGTTGTCTACTTTGAGGGAGAACACTTTGTTTGCCAATAATAAAAAAAGTGAAATGTCTTATAAGGAGATTGAGTATCTTGGTCTTATAGTGTCTGTTGATGGAGTGAGGCCAGATCCTAAGAAGGTTGTTGTGATCGTTGTGTGGCCTGTGCCAGCTGATTTGACAGCACTCCGTTCTTTTCTTGGATTGGCAGTATTCTATAGAAAATATGTTAAGGGATACTCCTATATTGCAGCACCTTTGATTGATTGGACTCAAAAAATAGATTTGGTGAGTGGACTGAACTGCAGCAAGCAAGCTTTGATCAGTTGAAGCAAGCTATTGCTGAGTGTGTCACTCTAAAGATTGTAGACCCTCAAACGCCTTATGTTATAGATACGAATGCGAAAGACATTGCTATGGGAGCAGTTCTGATGCAAGAGGGTAGGCATGTGGCCTTTGAGAGCAAGAAGCTCAACCCTGCTCAGAAAAATTATCCAACTCATGAAAAGGAGTTGTATGCCATAGTTCATGCATTAAAGGCATGGAGGCATTATTTGTATGGATCGGAATTTGAGGTATTCACTGATCATGATACCTTGAGATACTTTTGTAAGCAACCAGACCTTAGAGGCCGGCAAGCCAAATGGTCTGAGCTCATGCAGAAATTCCTAATGGAAATTCGGTACAAGAAAGGTGCCAAGGATCGTGTGGCAGATGTTCTATCTCATGTAGTGTATCAAATGTCATTTGTAGTCATTGAAAATGACTTATTGTCTTAGATAAGAAAGGCTCAGCAGGAAGATCCTCACTGTAAGAAAGTGGAACAGGAGGTTAGTCAGGGCCATGCAGAGTCTCAAGAGGAGAGCTCTTCCACCTTGGTTCGCACTTATCTTAAGTATTCCATAGAAGATGGAATAGTGATGAGAAATGGCAAGGCGCTTATTCCAACTTGTGAGGTGCTGCGAAAGAGGATCTTGCATCTCTGTCACGATAGCCCTAGTGCTGGTCATCCTAGTGTGAATAGGACCTATGAGTTGATACGACATAACTTTTGGTGGTCTAGACTTAAGAAAGAAGTAAACCATTATGTGACACATTGTTTTAAGCGTCAAGTTAATAAGGCTGAAAGGATTAAAATGCCTGGATTATTACGCCCGTTACCTATACTAGAAGGGAGATGGGAGAGTATTTCCATGGACTTTATTACATGTTTACAGCATATGCAGCAGCAACATAATGCTATCCTAGTTGTGGTTGACATACTCACGAAAATGGCTCATTTTATTCCAACTAGTAATAAGATTGATGCACCTGGTATGGCTGATTTGTTTATATAGCATGTATTCAAACTTCATGGATTACCTAGATCTATTGTGTCTGATAGGGATTCTCGTTTTATTGGCAACTTTTGGATTGCAGTATTTGAGAAGTTAGAGATGCAGTTGGGAATGAGTAGTTCTAATCATCCTGAAACAGATGGGCAGACTGAGAGAGTTAACCAAACCTTGGAAGACATGCTTAGGGTGTATGTGAGTGAAAGGCAAACGCAATGGGAATGTTACCTACCATTGTTGGAGTTTGTCTATAATGATAAAAAGAATGCTTCCACGAAGATGAGTCCTTTTGAGCTAAATTATGGTTTTAGACCAGCCAATCCAATTACTATAGGTATGCCTCATAAGACACCTAGTGCTATGGAATTTCTAATTCACATGCAACAGATGTTGGAGTTAGCACAGGAAAATGTAAAAGCAGCGATGGATCGGGCAAAGACATATGCTGATCTGGATCATACGCCAAGAGAGTTTGAGGAAGGAGATATGGCATTTCTCAGGATTCCAAAGGACTCAAAAACCCTAAAGATAGGGAAGTGTTATAAGCTGTCACCTAGATACTGTGGACCTTGGAAAATTGTTATAAAGATTAATAGCGTTGTTTATGAACTGGATTTGCCTGTTGGTTGTAAGGTTCATCATGTTTTTCATGTTTCACGCTTAAAGAAGGTTTTACATGACGGTGATAACTTGTTGGCTGATGGCCTTGTATTGTTTCAGGAGCATGGGGAGGTGATGCATGGACCAGCGGAGTATTGGACCGGAGGCAGAGACGGTTGCGGAATCATTTGCTCCGTGAGTACTTGGTTGCATGGCATGGACGACCTCTCAGTGATGCTACCTGGGAGACCGCGCATGGGTTGCATGTACAGTAAGTATCCAGACTTTGCCATGGAGGACGATGTCATATGAGGAGGGAAGGGATGTGACATGTACTTTAAATCCCTTGCCCAATGTAAATGGTAAATTGTAATTATCAAGTTGTAAATGGGTAAGTCACCGGCCTGTGGAGACAATTGTAAATTGCAATGTAAATATCTGCTAGAGTGACTAAATCCGAGATGGCCAAGGGGGTACTGGGTCTCATGAGAATCTGCTGGACTGACCTCCTAAAAAAGTAAGAAGGCTTGACCGGTCAACGTGACACGTGTCACATGCTCACTGGGACAATTGGTCTAGTGCATGAGTGACACTTGTCGGACGGACGGGTCAACAGGACTTGTGTCATATGCTCATTGGCACACTTGGTCCAATGCATGAGTGGCACGTGTCAAAATTGTCCACCTACTAGCTTGCCTATGTGTCAAGGTACTGCCAAGTGGCGAGTGTCGATTGTGCATGGAGTTTGCCATGTGTCGACGCTAGGATGTGTCAGGGTTAAGGGGTGCTTGAGGGGATATAGTGTGAGCCTTGTCAGACATTCCTCATTATGGTACTCCTATGCAGCTATGGTTGGGAGGAGACTTGCAGCAAAGCTCTCATGTTTGCTAGTTGATCTATGTACATTTGCTTGAGATTGATAAAGTGACGGATTTGTTGGGTAATTATGTGTATTTACTTAGGGTTTGTGACCTTGTGTGCAACAATTCACAAGTGAACTCCCATCTATTCTATAAGATTGAGTTAATTCCTGGATCATCTCCTGAGTCTGAAAGAGGAGGAAGAAGTGCAAAGCATGATTGAGGACTATCTTGCCAAAGGGCAAGTAAGACCTAGCCTCTCCCCATTTGCCTCTCCGATCATTCTAGTAAAAAAGAAGGATGGGTGGTAGAGGATGGGTGTTAGAGGATGTGTGTGGATTATCGAGGCTTGAACAAGATAACTGTTAAGCATCGATATCCTATGCCACATACAAATGATCTTTTGGATGCCCTTCATTGTGTTACAGTGTTTAGCAAAATTGACATGAAGAGTGGTTATCACCAGGTGAGAGTTCGCAAAAGGATGTCTATAAGACTACCTTCCGAACTCGCTTTGGACACTATGGATTTCTAGTTAAGCCCTTTGGATTAATAACGCACCAACAACATTTATGATATTAATGAACGATCTGCTTAGACTGTCTATGGGCAAGTTTGCGATTAACTTTGTTGATGTCATACTTGTTCACAATCGTGGTGATGTTGCACATGTGAGTCACCTTAGAACTATGTTGTCAACTTTGAGGGAAATCATATTATTTGCTAATAAAAAGAGCGAATTATTTAAAAGGGAATTGCACATTTGAGTTTTATAGTGTCAGCTGATGCTATAAAACTAGATCCTCAAAAAGAATTTGTTCTTCTTGCTTGGCCTGTTCCTACAAACTTGACAGCATTAAGAAGCTTTCTTGGATTAGCTATGTTTTATCGTAAAGGTGTGAAGACTATTCACACGTAGCTGTGCCATTGACCGATATGTTACAGAAAATTAAGTGGAATGAATGGACAAAGGTTTAGTAGCAAAGTTTCAATGCTTTGAAACAAGTTGTGACTGACTTTGTTACATTACAAATTGTTGACCCTCATAAACCATTTGTTGTGGAAATGAATGCAACTGACATCATTGTTGGGGCAAATCTGATGCAAGAGGGTAGACCTATGGCCTTTGAGAGCAAGAAGCACCTTGCACAGAAGAATTATCCAACTCATGAGGAGTTGTATGCCATAGTCCACGCTTTGAAGGCATGGAGGCATTATTTGTATGGTGCGGAATTCTATGTGTACACCGACCATAACACTTTGAGATATTTCTTCAACCAGTCGGACCTTAGAGGGCGTCAAGCTTGGTGGCGGGCTGAGTTGATGCAGAATTTCACATGGAAATTTGGTACAAAAAAGATGCCAAAAATCGTGTGGCTGATGCTTTATCTCATATACCCTTTCAAATGTCTTTTGTGGTCAGTAAAAATGACCTAATTGCTAAGATTAGACAGGCTCATCAAGAGGATCCTCATTGTAAGGAAATTGTGAGAGAGACAAATCTTGTACAAGTAGAATCTCAAGAGGAGAGTTCTAGTCTAGTCTTTTTGCTCACACTTATGTCAAATATACCATAGAAGATGGTATGGTTAAAATAGAAAACTTCTCAATCTAACTTGTGAGGAGCTGGGCAAGAAGATTTTCCATTTATGTCATGATAGCTCGAGTGTTGGTCATCCTTTGTGGATAGGACCTATGAGCTAATCCTATGTAAATTTTGGTGGCCTAAGCTGAAAAAAGTTGTTTACCATTATGTGACGCACTGTCTAAAGTGTTAGGTCAATAAAGCCGAAAGGATCAAGATTCCTGGAATTTTACACCCACTACCTGGGCCAGGAGGATGGAAGAGTATCTCCATGGTCACCAACTTGCCTCGTACACAGTTACAGCATGATTCTATCTTGATCATAGTTAACAGACTCACTAAGATGGCTCATTTTATTCCAACGCATAAAAAGATTGATGTGTTTGGAGTAGCTAGCCTATTTATCGAGCATGTGTTTAGACTTCGTATAGTGTCTGACAGAGACACTTGATTTACTGGGAACTTTTGAACGACAGTTATGGCTAAACTAGAAGTCCAATTGAGAATGAGCAATACGGAGCATCCTGAAAGAGTTTGATTTTGAAGACATATTTATGTTCCTACACTATCACACTTGAAATGTACTATTTTGTTCTATATATTTGTCTTACTTGATATCTCTCACCATTACTCATTCCTCAGTCCCGCATCCCATCATCTTGGTTAAGTCTGATAGGGTCGATATCCATTTTGGTTTCGCCTTCGTGATAGGTCTAAGTGGAAGGATCCTAACTACAAACTTTTTGCAAATATATGGACAAGAGTCAACCTCACAATTGCCCAACTTCTTGCTATGCATATTGGTTGGTTTTGTGAGCACAATGCCCTCAGATTTTATGAATGACTTTACTTTGCATTGATATCTTATGGATGAATTTTATTTGGCGTTTGGCTACATTGGAATTTTCTTTTTATGATGTGATGGATGGTCAGGCTGGTCTACCTTTCAACGTTGGCATATTATATAAGCATGTATTGTTCGGAATGAGTAGGCTTGATTGATATTTGGGGAAACGGCCCTAGTACAATGCCATTTAAAACGTCGGGGCAATAAAAAGTATATAATAACAATATGCTCTTCAAAAAATATGCTTGATTTTATGAGGTGAGTGCGATTCAATTTAGTTGGTGGGAGTGTCACATCTACAAAAGTTGGCTTTGTGAGTGTTATGACAAGGGAGTCGAACCTCCATTTGTGGGATAACTTGGAGCACTCTTGTCGCGATCCCTACTAAGAAGATGAACATATTGAGGCCCATTAGACAAAGAAGTGTACTTTAGTTGCAATCCTCATTTTCTAGGCAAGATAAAACAAAGAGGCATGCGCTTGAATGAGGTTAACTTCGAAAAAGACATTCTGTGTGAGAGCAACAAAGAGTGGTCATCGAACATTGAGAGGGTTCAAAGAGTTGAGGGTGAAGCTCCACATGCTTTTTTCGATTCTCAAACTCCATCGAAGCTACCTACAACCTTGAAATTCTCAGGACCTGTCGAGTTTGATCAGAGGAGCAACTCCGAATGACCGTATATCTAGTCTAGATTTTTGGTATCTGCATCTCTGTAAAAGGGTGTGTATAATTTCAATTTGCAATGCAAATATTCTTGACTGAAATGATCGCTGTTCTTCTCTGGATAGTTTTTGTCTAGCTTTTGTCTGGCTTACTCGCTCTTAGAAATTTTATATTAGTACCAGCCTTGAAATGATTTTTATCAGCAAATTTTGTTGGCTTGGGGCTGGCCATTACAGATAATATCCAGGAGAGATTCTCATGATGCTGAAGAGCTCTAGTACATGAAAAATTTGTGACTCATTGGTTAGTTCTTCACAATTTCCTAAACTAGAATCTACTTTGCCATGATCAAATGTAAAACTATTTTTCTAGTTTGAATTTGCAATGTATTGTATAATTGTTGTGTTGAATGGATGAGAAATACGATGGTCTAATTTTGTGTTTGATCTCGTCTATTCACAATGCACTATAGTACTACATTGGTACTTAAATAACTGAGAAGCATAGTACTACTTTGGTACTTAAATAACTGAGAAGCAGTCTCATGTAGATGTATTTGACCTTCTTGCTTGCGCATTTATAGAAGAAATTCCTCAAAGCCTCAAAAAGGCATAAACGTACCAACTCCTTAGCGCGTTGCGCACGTCTTCGCAGTGATCGGTAGAGCAGCACGGCAATGGCACCTGTCAGAATTACACTGCCAACTAGCTGGATAGGAGAAGCCTCGGGAATTTCGAATGGATCTACCTCCCTGGGAAGCTGTATCGGTCCTCCTCCTCCACCTTCCCCTTCAGCCTCCGCCGATGTGACTTGCATTTGGTCTAGCGTGTCCTCTGCCACTACATGAAGCTCACGTCCCCGTAATTTTGCAGCAGCAGCATCAACCGCGTATCGTTTGTTTGGAGAATGAAGACAGACATGGCAGAAGGATGATGCAGCTTTTTGAAGCTTCATGTACGGCCTGTACATTCCAGGCGGAATAACACAAGACGAACAGTGATGCAGTCTGGAACGATGACAAGAAGCAGGCTCCTGTTGGGTTGAGAGTGGCCTCTTGTGGGCAGCAAAAGATCCATAGACAGAATCAAAATGGGATGGCAGGTGGTGGAGGTGATGAAGAAGAAGAGGTGAAAGAGCGTTGAGGATTGGGGGAGTGGTGATGGTGGTGTGAGAAGCCCACGGAGTAGCAAGCTTGTTCTGCATTGATGCAGTGTTGCTTCTTTTGTTTCTGCCTTCACATAAAAGATGAGATGAGATGAGATGAGATGAGAATCTATATGAGGAGATGAGATGAGATGAGAATCTACTATACATTTAATTTTACGGTCCTTTTTCATAAGACAACTCCTGTACAAAATTAACACCATAATATCTAGAGGAATGAAGTTTTTTTTTCATGATTCAATGCACTTCAAACATTTGAAATAAAATTCCAACACATCCTTTATGTGTTTTCTATGTTTTTTTATTTTTGGCCTTGCAAAGCCGATTCTACTCAACAGGTTGTGTTTCAATTTAGAGAAAGGAGTTGAGTTCCCTGGGCGCTTTTACATGAACCTTTGCATCTCCCCTCAACCCATACTTGGGTGAGGCGGTATGCACTATTTTGTTGTATCAATCCCTTATCAAAATAGGTTTGTAAGTCATTCATGAAGAGCAGTGTGACCTGCTCATCTCAATCATGGCTCATTATTGTTAATCTCAGCTCTGTTTGGAAGGGGTTGCAAAATCTCAACATGTGTTTCACCCTATTACCATGCTTCTCACTCGTTTGAAAGAGCGACCTTCAAAAAATTGCCTCCTCTTCATAAAAACACAAACAAAACATCTCCAGTGCCAATAGTTTTTACCATTGCATTGGACTTTATTTGCACAAGCAAGCACAAAAAAATTTGATGTTCGAAAGTGGAGGAAGCTACCGGTGGATTCTTGTTACATACCCATAAGGTCATGTAACGATTGCCTAGAGGTGACAATCTTGTTGTATGGGATGGAACATGATTCGGAGCTATAGATCAATTTGCTGCCACACATCAATGTCCTATTGGCACCCTTGGTTGTTGACCCACGACAATGTGTTCTACAAACCACGTTGATGGTCCAAACATGGATGTGTTGGTGGAGATGACTATACTATGTGAGGTGGATTTCCATGAGATGGGCATTCATTCTACTAGAGGGTGGATGGTCCATCTCACATGGTTAAGCTAGTCCAATATCTTAGTCTCAAGATGTAGGTAAGATAGGAGGTGGTGGTATGGGACTTCGTGACCTAGTGGAGGCTTGAGCATGCTTGATTGGTGTTCTATAGCTCCAGTGCATAGGGGTGAGATGACAATGTCTCTATGGAAATGTAACAAGTTTGTCACTGATTGTGTGATTACCTTACCTTGGTCGGCTTCAACAATAAGAATTCATAACAATTGGTATCAAAGCCACCAATCATCGTTATTAAGATGCAATCGTTCTAATTCTTTTTTGGTTGTCTTGTACTTCATAAAAGTGTCTTTTTGAAACTTGTCTTCCATGGGCCAAAGGACATTAAAGTGTTTGCTTTTTGTGTGGCTGAGATTAGACATGTTTTGGCTATATAATGTCCCTATCAATCCTAACTTTTTTTCAGGTTCAAGAAGTCTCTTCTATTTTTCAATCAGCTATTTTTTGGCTGAAGCCATAATTGTTTTATGCTATCCAAGTTTTGCACACATAATTGTCAAAAAAGTTTTGTTTTCTGACATCAAAAGAAAATAGTCCAATTTGACTCTTTTTGGGTCTTATAAGAAGCCGAAACTAAAAAAAAAAAACCTTTGAGTTTTTTTTGTTTGTAATAGAAACTTTAGTGGTTTTAAAGAAAATTTCCCACCCATATTCTACTCCTCTCCATATAGTCTCCATTCGAATGAGGATAGGACCCTCCTCAAGATTTGCACCCATGCCAACATGTTGTGTAGGCAACCCCAAGGAAGGGAGGGGACAGGTAACGGAAGGGAGGAGATTTCTCTTATTCCTATGAAAGTAAAAGAAAAGAGGGGATGTATCCAAACCTGTGCAAGGCTACATGGCCTCCCCGGGTGAAAACTTATGTTTAAAAAGAAAACAAAGATATTGTAAAATAGTGTTGCTAGATTCTTGGGGTAGGAGTTGATTCCAGAGCAACAATATAGTGGAGAAAGTCTAAAATTGGCCAATATTAGAAGTAACCATTGGTCTAGCATTATGCAAATGTGACTCCAATTTGTGAGCGTGTTGGACAGTTGTGCTTGCTAAATGCTTTTTTATTAACTTAGATTCTAAAAAATATCAAGGAAAGTTATGAAACACAATGCTAGTTGATCCAAATGAAATAAGATGATAATCTGGATCCATACGAGTAATGGTGCCAAATCTATGTTGCATGTATAAGAACAAAGAGCTCGTTCTCATATGTAGAGTACGTACATTGAGCAAACTACAAGTTTTTGCTTTTAAAAGCTACTAGTCTACTATCTTAATAAAGGACTTTTCCTACGTAATCAATAGCATTCATCTTAACAAGGTACATTTTGTTCAAATTGACTATGTGTAGTATGAGTACATAGACACACAATGCTTTAAGCTTCAAAATCATCATTCCACTGAGTAAGTGGGCTGAGTTTTTTATGATTGTGTTTAAACATTCTCTTAATTCCCTTAAGAAGATTCGTTAGGGACAATGCCAACAAAAATTCATTGTTTTAAAATTTATGAAAGAATCATGTGAAGCCCAAAATATGGTTTTTGAGATAGGCCACTGTTGTACCTTATGGAGAAGATTGTCATTGTTTGTTGACAAGTTGTTTAAGCATTCGTGAGTCCGAATGGTAGAACTAAAAAATTCAATGTGGTCCTATTTTGTACCAAAACCTACTTTTTGCATGTTTTCATCTTTTACTCTAATTTGATTGTTATCCAATCTAAGGTCTATCTAGGATAAATACCTTGCACCATTCAGACAATCCATTAGATCATCCATTCTAGCTAAGGGATAACAATTCTTAGTAATCATTCTATTCAGCTTGTTAAAATCTAAACACAAGCATATGAATGCCTCATATTTCATATTGACTAAAAATATTGGTGCCTCCCAAGAGGATTTACTAGATCTCACATGGCCCATATGTGAATAGTTCTATAACTGGCTCGCATCGTTATCTGCTTTCTTCAAACTCATCATGTATGAAAAAACAATACATGATAATTGTTGAGAAGAACTTCTATTTGAATATCTACAGTCCTAGAGGGAGGTAGACTCTCAAGCAAGCAAGGTCTTTCTAAGACTTTTGAAAGAATAAATTTTCACAATTCTCTATTCTAGGTTTATTTGAAGATATAGAATTAGAAAAATGCAATAAATCAATGGAACTTTTTTTAATAGCAACACTATTCGTCTTTCTAAATAACAAGGAAAACCTTGGTACTCAACAAAAATCATCAACAACAAGATCCTCATCTATTGCTAATGATGAACCAAAATCAATATCTTTGACCATCTCTATAAGATTTTCAATAACATTGGACATATCATCCGTTTGCACTAGTATAAATTAATGAAAAACCGATTACTTTTTATTTGCAAATACAATCTAGTTATGAAATTTTACAAGCATGAAAAATCTTAAAATTTTAAAAACAAAAAAGTGCACCTATGAAATGTGGGATTTCTCATTGTGTTTTCCACATCGAAACTCATGATCCATGACACTGTGCCTTAGTTGAATTCTTAGTTCCTTGCATTGTTTACACTTGCATAGTATCTTTTCTTCTAAGTGCCTCAAATTAATGGGGATTTATTACTCACATTTATTTTATTTTTGTCCAATTTTTTTCTTGCAAAAGATGACCATTTGCTCATGTCACGATTTTGTTAGCCTAGAGACCTTTCTTTCTGTCATGGGATTTTAGCTTCATATTTCAAGAGGATCACGTCATTGTCATGTTGCTTGCATTGTCATTTTGTTCACGATTTTCTATAGTATCTCCTTGTGCCTTAAAATTTTAATATACATAATTCATATCAGATGGCGTGTCTCAAGAGGGTATAATGAATATACCATTTCTTTGACACCTCTTTGCTAGGAAAATGGAAGGAATGAAACAACAGAAGTCGGACGTGTTGAACGAATCGGATCGGAACGATCCTACTAGTGCTCGAAGGTAGGTTCCGACAAATTCCTTGGTGCATGCAAAACTGATAACTAAGTAGGCGAACACAATAATAAATTTAGAGCTTAATGCGCAGTAGTAGCGGAAGCAAGAGCAGACAATTAGACAAGCAATCAAAAAGTTAGACAGAAAGTGGATAGCATGCAATACTTGCAAAATCAAAACGCAGAACCAGACAGTAATATATTCAGACTGAATGTAATGAAATACAAGTCAGTGATGCAAGTGAGCACAACATAATTGTGGGCGAAATTGTGTGCTCACAAAGCTAACTACAAACTGTAAAAGCTATGAGCTTATTGACAATCCATTTGAGGAAAGAATTGATGCATGAAAGCATCTACAATGTCTGCCTCTCTATTTCATTTTGTATGTATAGATTATAATGATTTATATACAATGTTACATTTATGCAGATGAAAAGTGTGGAGCCGTTATGTTGTCTGTTAGAGATCATGAGTGGCTGTTGTCATTGTCATTTCTGTTTGCACAGTACAGGAGCAAGCATGGAATACGACATTTGACTATGAAGAAATGGCTTCAGTCATTTTGCAAAAAATGCAAAGGTGTCACAAAATGCCGAAGGCCGAAAAAGCCGAAGGTTTGCTTTGAGAAGACTTTGATGTCAAGGAAGTCACTGATGTGGAAATCGAGGACTTCGATGTCGATCGAGTTTGATTTATAAGAGCTCCATTTTGAACCTTCGACGATCGTCGAAGACTTTGGACAAGGAAACGTCGGACAAATCGAAGTGAAGGAAGGTTGTCTCGGCTTTCCATATATTTCTGCAGACTGTGTGAAAATGCGAGTAAAAAACACCATTGTCGAATCTCAGGGCTTTCATCTGTTACCAGTCTCTTTCTCTGCATGCTCCTTGAAGATTCTGAAGCGATTGAAAGCTTCTAATTTTTTCTTAATAAAATACATCGTAGTTCTTTTAGAAAATTCATCAATAAAAGTCATAAAATACTTTGCATTCTTTAGTGAAGGATTTTGCATTGGGCCACAGATATCTGTATGTACAACATCTAGCAATCCTCTAGCAGTATGCTGATGGCTTGATATAAAAGGTTTCCTGGTCTATTTACCGACTAGACAGTCTTGACAAACAGGTAATTCGACTTTCTTATCAAGATAGTCCACATCAAGGACAATGGATTGCTTAGACATTTGTTGTATAGAAGCATGATTCAAATGACCAAGTCTATAATGCCAAAGTAAACTTTTATTGATTTGAATAGAAGTACTAAGAGCCTGACTAGAGGTAGAAAAGCAATGACTTAATCTATGCAAGTATCCATGCCTCTTTTTGAGTGCTAGGATCTTGCATGTCCTATCGACTAATTTACATTGATCACATTAGAATTCTACTTTATGTCCTAGATCTGTAATTTTGCTAACAAAGAGCAGATTTGGCGACAGATTCGGTACGTGAAGGACATTTGAAAGTAAATCACATTGATCATTGGCAAAGCTTAATCTTATTGTACCTTCACCTTTGATAGCTTGTGTGCTATTGTCGCCAAGGTAAACATATCATTTGGTACTATAAGGCATATAGGACTCGAAGCAACCGATATGGCTGGTCATATGTTGTGTGGCTCCAGAATCCAAAAACCAAGAGCTGTCGTTGGATGCTTCTTGATGGTTTGTCATGAAGACATCGTGATCCGATTCTTGAATAGGCTGTGGAGCCTTTGCAGTTGCATTTGCCACTTGATTCTACTATTCCTTGGTATTGTTCTTGGCTTGTAGTATTCAACAATCTTGGATCTCGTGGTTGGACCGCTTGTAGTATTTGCAGAACAACTTCTTCTTTGTCAGCTAATTCGACTACTCTTGATGTTGTGTCAGCTTTTGATCTTTTTTCGATGACTTCATATCTTTCTTCTTCTGCTTTGTCAAGCCTCTGTTGGTGTATAAGGCGTAAAAGTCGACAGTCAAGGAATTGGAGGCTTCGTTCCTTCGAGTGTCTTCTTGCAACAGCATTATGATGACTCTTGAAAGAGTCGTTCAAGGTGTGTCTATCATCATCACCCAGCTATCATGTGAGCTTAGCAAGCTTGATAGCAGTGTCATTATTGCGTCTTGATCGTCAATAAGTGATCTGACCACGACCATCCATTTGCTTCAGCGGGTTCTTGAACTGGTTGATGTAATTATGCAGGGAATCACCATTTGTCATCTTGAGGGAGTAAAATTTCTTCCTAAAATGTAGCTTGGAAGCTATATCTCGCACTTCGTATAATGTGCTCAAGATGTCCCAGACTTCCTTGGATGTTTGAGCCTCAGACACATGGCCGATTTGCATGTCTGATATGTTGAGGATGATCAGTGCAAAAGCTTTTCCATCCTTCAGCTTCCATCGGGAGATTGCAGCATCATCGGCTTCGGGTCTTGCCTCTGCACCTATAACAATGTCATAAAATTCCTTAGCCCTTAGCACAGTTCTAATCTTAAATTTCCACAACTAGTAATCATCAAGCTTGTCCATAATAGGACTGGTTTTTCCTTAGGAATCCATGTGGAAGATTAGTCTAAGTGATAGTAGTAACTATCAATGACTTAAGAATAAAAATCTAGTGCAAACTTACAGAACAAGAAAACAAGTATCATGTTGGTTAGTAGGATCAGGTTTTGTGGGAAGCTTATCAGGCTATAGAAATAGCTATGACTTAAAACCGCTTGAGAAATCAGATGAATTTTGATATCAAGGCTCTAAAGAATCAGAGAATAGTAAACCACACTGATACCATGCTAAGAAAATGAATGACATAAGTCGGACGTGTCAGACAAATCGGATCAGGACGATCCTAATACTGCTCGAAGGCAGGGTTCGACGAATTCCCTCGATGCGTGCACTACTGATAACTAAGTAGGTGAACATAATAATAAATTTATAGCTTAATGCGCGATAGTAGCGGAAGCAAGAGTAGACAATTAGACAAAGCAATCAAAAAGTCAGACAGAAAGTGGATAATAGCATGCAATACTGACAAAATATGAACGTAGAACTAGACAGTAATATATTTAGACTGAATGTAACAAAATACAAGTCAGTGATGCAGGTGAGCACAAGACAATTGCGGGCGAAACCACGTGCTCACAAAGCTAACTACAAACTGTAAAAGTTATGAGCTTATTACTGACAATCCGTCTAAAGAAAGAATTGATGCATGAAAGCATCTACAATGTTTGTCCCTCTATTTCATTTTGTATGTGTAGATTATAATAATTATATACAATTTTACATTTGTACAAATGAAAAGCGTGGAGCCATTATGATGTCTATTAGAGATCGTTGGTGGTTGCTGTCATTGTCAATTTTGTTTGCACAGTACAGGAGCGAGTGTGAAATACGACATTCGGCTATGAAGAAATGGCTTCAGTCATTTTGCAAAAAATGCGAAGGTGTCGCAAAATGCCGAAGGCCTAAAAAGCCAAAGGTTTGCCTTGAGAAGACTTCGATGTCAAGGAAGTTGCTGACGTGGAAGTCGAGGACTTCGATGTTGAGGAAGTCGAGGACTTGGATGTCGATGGAGTTTGATTTACAAGAGCTCCATTTTGAACCTTTGACGATCATCGAAGACTTCGAACAAGGAAATGCCGAACAGGTCGAAGTCAGGAAAGTTGAAGGAAGGCTATCTCGGCTTTCCGTTTATTTCTGCAGACTGTGCGACAATGCGAGTAAAGAATGCAGCAATGTGAATGGAAATAGATTAACAAGGAATTCACGAGAGAGGAGGAGATAAATCCAACACTCTTCAATTCCCAAAATGTAGACCATTCTTCAACATCTACAAGCCCACAAGAAAAAGGGTGAAGTTTTTTTCAATAGGGATAAAATGTCATACTAACCTTACCACAATCCATGGGCCATCTAACACAACAAATTTTCACAATTGCTATCCAAAAGCCAGCATTGCCACTTAAAGTAACTAAATCTTTACATTTAAGTGTAATAGGTTAGTTCACATAGTTCTAGTACCTTAACTAGTCAACAATTGATGTAATGCTAAACAATAATAAGTAGTAAAATAAATCTCTATATTTAAGTGAGATAATAATAGGTCAGTTCACATAGTTCTAGTACTTAACTAGTCAACAATCGATATAAGGCTAAACAATCTAAGGTGACCATTGTTTTTCTAACACTCCTCCTTAATGTTCAATTTACATTCTACCAATCCTAATAATGAGCAGAACTTTTCAAATTTACTTTATAACTAAAAAATTTGTGAGAATGTCTACTACTTGATCATAGCTCTTGTAACTTCTCTCTAACAAAATGAGATGAATTATCCATGTCTTCAAATTCAGATTATAATCCTAAATCATTTTCTGTATACTATGGCAAAAAAATAGTCTTTTCATTTTCATTTATTAAAAAAAAATTCTATTGTTGTATTTTGTCACAGCTATCGATGTCTTCTTCGATTTCAATGAAATTTCGAAAAATGCATTCTAGAAAATATGAACAATCAATATTGTTTTTGCTTATTAATTCTTCTTCATTACAATTTTTTTTTTATAAGAGATTAAAAAAGAAAGCTTCTATACGATGTGACGGGTAATAGTCAATAAATCTTATAAGCCTAGTGCTCTTGTATAAATAATTTCCTATTTCACATATAATCAAAAGGGATGTTCATTTTGGGTTTTTCCCCTACATTATATGTTTTCTAAAATTCATAGAATGTTAAGTTCTCTAATTGTATAGGTCTGAAACTACATAGGTCAATTGGATGAAATAGCAATGTATTATTTTGAGTTTGTTGGCTTTGTTAAGATTGATGTTGTAATTAGTTTCAGCATGTTGCTATCTATGTGGCCCAATCCTATTTCTTCTATTTTTAAATTCAAATGTCTAGATGGTTCGGATTTCATAACATATTTCAAAATTTAGTATGACTGATTTGTGCTAGAAATCCTTTGCAAGTTCATTGTGCTTTTCAAAGAAAGAGTATAGTGGGTGGTATGGTACTATATTCCTATCCTCATACTTAGGTTGATAATACATCCAATTTCTATTTTTGGGACTTACATGTGTTGGTAGTGAAGATAGTTCAAACGGAAATTCATATTTGCATGGGTTTCTTGTATTGTGTTTTAGTGTGCAATTTTTTTTTCACAATAATGGATTTGTTGTTTATGACCACGTTGTATAGTTTTTGTATCGAATTCATTAATAGGTTCTTCAAATTCTTGCTATTCTTCATTTTATTTTGTTGGACACATGCAACAATTTCATTTTTTCCAAATCCCCTTCTTGAATCCACAACATAATATGTGCAATGCTAATAAGAATATGGTGTGAATAAAAAATGTTATCTCTTCTCCATTTTGAAATTATAAACATAGATTTACACATACATCTTAAAATTGTTGAAATAGTGTCAAATGGATGAAAACAATCTTCTCCAAATGGTTAGTAGCTGCTATAGTCAAAGTCAATATGAATTTGTTGGCATCTTGCTTCCAAGAGGCGACAATTTTCCTTTTTAAAATTTTCGAGAGGAGATTTTTGTCTCCTTGCAATTTCGTAATATGCAGTTTGAAATTTGAAATCTTCCAAAGAAAAATTCATTAGCATCTAGTTGACATTGTTCCACCAATTGGAAATGATTGGTCCATTATGGATGGTCTCACGACCTTTTTTATCTAGATCATCCGTTATGGAGTCTGTTACTAAATTTTTCCATACATTTTATGTTCAAATCAAGTGGTTATAGAACAAAAACAATGCAATCACATTTATAAAGAATTATATAAGAAAATTTAGTACATATTAAAACTAAGAAAATTATGAGGTATCATTTTGGAACGTGTTTTGGAATGTCCTGGAATGGGCAACTATGTTTCAAGTATTCATGCGAGCGGAACATAGGAAAATATAGTGGCAATAATGCTTTTAGATTCCACATCAACTATTGAAGTCCAAACCTCTGTGAAATATTGTCAACATTTACTTGACTACTATTGGCCATTTTAGGCATTTTAGAGGCCAAACTTGTAGATAAGGTTCACATGGTTCTCTCACACTGTGTAAAATCTGAGTACATCACTATTTAGTGATTTCACATTCAATTGCTCACTTTTACATACAAAGAGTTCAATTTTAGAGGTACTTGAGAAATTTGGCCAAGTGGTGGCTAAATTAGGGATAAGGCTCATAGAGAGAGGAAAGAGATTCATCTTTCATGACTATAAATAGCAAGTTCAACCCTGAAAAACTTCTTTTGTCATTTCATTATGCCTTGGTCAAATTTGGTGGAGTTCATTTCTATTCTTCTCTCTTCTCTACATTGGTGTAGTGTGAATGTTAGTTGCTCGATTTTGATGATCTTAAGGTTGATTAATATAGTATATTTCCAGCTATACAATAGGGCCTAGTATGCACAATTTTTTTTTATTTTGGTTGAAGTTCTTTGTCTTTTTATTGAAGGTCTTCATCAAACTAGCTTGTTTTCAAGCAAAGCAACTTCACTAATGGTGAAGATGATATTTTGTTGATATTGTTTGATGTCTTCAAGTCTCATCTCAAGTGAAAGTGACAAAGAGTCATGGTGGACATGAAAAATTCAGATTCAAAATGTCATTAATGAATCTATTGATCTTTAACTAAATTTGGGTGCACATATCTTTGCATCAACAATGTAGAAGATATGCATCTAGCATGATAGAACATGAAAATTAATGCATAACTCATTAAGAGACCTAAGATCCAATAGCCTATTTTCCCTTTCCATACTACAACAGTATGTACAGTACCTTCACATGTGTGGAATCAAGTACAACAAGAAAATATTCATTCTACACACTCAAATTGACAATATCAAGGGGAGAAGAGATATAAGAAGACAATAACATTGAAGATGAATGTTTTCCACAAATAGAAAGAACTATTGAATATTTTCTCCATTCTGGTAAAAATACTTATAGCAAAATAATGTCACTTGGCCCCTTGACAAATATTTCCCTAAATTGGTAGTTTCTAGGTACTAACCAAAAAATATAGTTTTACTTGACTAGATGCAATGTATCTCCATCAACCAATAGTGATAGGTCCAAATCCGACCTTATCACTTTATCTAATTGCTAGATATAGTAATGAAATTATTTTAGACCTTATTGACATAAAAAAAGAAGTCTCTAAGCTGAAATTTTACTTTGGCCTCCAAATTGCCAAATTAGACCAACTTAACTAGTTGACAATTTTCACACTTCCTCTTCAACTAGTTTTACCACACTACTTTGATCCATCGTAAGAATGACCTCCTCTCTATGGCCTTTTAATGCTCAAAATAGAAACATTCATAATTGATATAGATAATTGTGTCCATGTTGGATGCTTCACTATTTCTTACATCAATTTTACATCTCAAGATGAAACTAGTACATGAAGAAAAACATACAATGTAAAGATTATGTCCCTCCATGCTTCCACCTTTATATCTTTGGAAAATAATAGCAACCAAACAATAAATGTGAGTGATCAACAAATGCTTGCATGCCACTTTCATATTTCACTCCATTTGAATTGTATGTGTCCAAAACTTCCACTTATGAGCCACCGTAGCCTCCTTTGACATCACATAGCTCAAACATGAAGTTAGGTAAGTAGGTGAGTTTAAAACATGTGAGTAAAGCAAATTTTGTACCTTCAACTTGCTTACCCTTCTCATCATATGTAAGCCTTGATGTATTTTGCCTTTGCCTTGAGGATCTTCTTAGAATTTGACTTGGAGAGGCATCTCCACCATCACCATCCAAAGAACCATCTTCATCACCATAAAAACGTTAGATCCATCAACATCAACAACATCAAGCTTATCCACAATCTCCTCTTCAAAGACAACATCTAAAGAAATGTGAACTTTCTTTGAATTAGGAATGTAAGCCCTATAAGATAAATTACTTACTTCACTATATCCAACAAAGATTCTCTTCAAGAATCCAAAAGATGAGTTGACATAGCAAGTACTACCAAAGATCTTCAAATGCTCCAAGCTTGGTCTCTTACCAAACAAAACCTCAAATGGACTGTTAGTAACATCAAATCCAAGTCTTAATTTGACCACCTATCGTAAACAAAGTTAGCACATATCAAAGCTTCTCCCCAAAAAGACTTAGGAAGATTTGCACTCACCCACATGGCTTTAGCTCTTTCACAAAGATTTCTCTTCCTCTCTTCGACTCCATATGGAACCTTTGAGTTTGAAAGCTCCCGCTTGATCCCATGTGCCACACAAACCTCTTTGAACTTTATTGATAGGTCTCCATTTTCCAACTTCAAGCACTTGATCTTCACGTTGAATTGACTCTCCATAGCATTTTTGAACTTGAGAAAAATATCAAGGACTTCTTTCTTACTCTTTAGAAGATAGATCCAACAGTATCTACTAAAGTTATCAATGCAAGTCACATACATATTTGCTCCACCATTACTCAAAGCACTAGTACAAAATGCACATCCAAATGTACTAAATGAAAAGACATCTTAGATTTTGAGCTACATCTAGAATAAGACAACCTATGTGACTTTGTGATTGAATAAAACTCACCAATTTGCTTCTTTTCCTTCAAACCACCATGGTTAGAAATAACACATCCATCAAGTATGTAGAGCTCACCTTGTCTCTTGCCCTTGGCAATCAAGGTTCCATCCTTTTTTATCAAGCAAGAATCACCAAAAAATTTCACTTCAAGCCCTTTGTCAACCATTTGACATACATTAATAATATTCTCAGTAATGGAAGGTATGAACAACACATTCTTTAATCTTGCTTTCCTATTTGTGGATGAGAGAAAAATATGAATAATACCAATGCCCTTGATAACAACTTTACCACCATTGGCCATGTTGATGACTTTCTTCTCTCATTCATTAGTCACCAAATAAGTGTAGTACTCTTTGTGACATGCCATCAGAAGTGCATTTTTCTCAAGATAAAGATGTGCTCCCATGTAAGAAAATAGTCTCAAATGAGGCTTTGTATGTTTCTAGATTTGTAACAACAGTTCTTCATTATCTAGAAATCAGCTTATTTGTAGAAACATGTATTTCAAATGGTGCTAACTATTTGCATGTAAGCTTTCTTGAAACTATGAAATCAATGGGCTTTGAAGTGGGTGCAAGGTATTGTCATCTAACACATACCTAAAAGCTAAATTTCCAATAACTTGTTTCAATTATTGCCTTTCTTATTATCTAGCAGTTTAAGCAGAAGTACTAGGAAGATCTAGTTTATTTTGTAACCCAATACATGTACAATAGGGTTACATGCCTTAATATGATGTCCAAGTCAATTACTTAAGTTTCTTTATTTGAAGCTTCATTAACAGTGGTCCATCATGTAATTGTGCCTATGTGAACCACGTCTTAGGTCATTTTGCAAAGTCATAGTCTTTCTTGGTTTCTATCCTAGTGAAACATTTACGCTATGTAAATCAAGGTATCACAACAAAATTTGACACCTTATTGAAAAGGTTTATTATATGAGTATATCATATATCTAAACATTGTACATTTTGATGGCTACCCTTGTTATTGTGCCTGCAACTATGAACCTTAAACTGTTTGACAAAGAGCAATAGCTACAAACCAATCTATGCTATGTCTGGCACGCATTATTAGACATTAGACCTCAACAACAGTAGCATTGTTCTAGACCCTCATCTACAACCCTAATGAAATGTTATAATATTGGAAAATGAATTTGAAATGTTGTTTCTAAATCATTGTACACCTACTCATAGGCCTTCCTACGTCCCCACTATACTCCTGCTTATCTGCCACAACTAATAACTGCCCATGGCTTAGCTACCACAACTAATTACTGCCCATGGCAATCAATGCAACATATCTACATGCAAGCTACAAGCCATAGATTAGTTGTAATCACTCATGGAGAAGTTGGATTTGAAATTTGAACTGCCCCCAGTCACTGCCCACTAGACCCTAACATTGCACGTGATTTCTTCACAAAAATCAACGAAAATCCATTGTTTGGCCAACAATTTGTGTCAAAGGAACCTTCTAAACCTCTCTTGCCACCAAATCCAACTTCGGATACGGATTTAGACCAACAAACTTTTTGACAGCCTTTAATTGTGAAAAGAATGCTAGAAACAATCTTGACATTCCACAAGTTTCTACTAGGAAGAGAGCCAAGCCTCTTTCGTTGCAAAGACTCATATTTTCATAAAAATTTCCACTAGAAATTGATGCAAATCCACTTGATAACTAGCGATTTTCTACGGCAAATTTATTTTGACTACTATCTCTGCCTTAGTTGGCTTCTCACAACCTTAACAAACTGCCAAAAACAAAATTTCCACTAGAAATTGGTGCGAATCTACTTGATAGCCAACGATTTCCTACGAAAAATTTGTTTTGACTACTATTTCTGCCTCAATTGGTGTCTCACAACCTTAACAAATTGGCATACAAAAAATTACCAAACTTTTATCTAAACTCATGTCAAGCCAAAATGATGCAAGAATTAATCCAATTTATTGTAATAGATTAGTTAATATGTTGGTTAACCATATTCTTAGAAGTAAACAAAATGTAATCCACTAATCTCTTTATGGGAGGAGGGCCTAGGCGGAAGGCCCTTCCCATGGTGTGCCTTTTGCGGCGTGAAAACTTTTTTGACTTTTATTTTTTTTCTTTTTGTTGCCGTAAATTTTTTTTAACATGCACCTTATGCACAAAAGGTCATGTAATTTTTTTTGTACATGCACTTTTCGCCTCTCGGAAGGTGCATGTAAATTTTTTTGGAATGCATAAATTCTATTCTATGAGGCACCTCCTTTTTTTTCATGAAAAATAAAAAAAATGATTTTACGTCAGGCAATATGTCAAGTAACTCCTATTGTATCAATAAAAACTAGACGTGTGCGTGGATCTACCTATCGAGTTCTCAATTAAATGAGATCTACACAAGGAAAAACACCTGCTACTCATTGGTTTAGCATTCCGAAAACACGTTGAGATCTAGATATAGGTTTTAAACCAGGTTCTAGATTAGTGGATGCTGCCAAAAATAATGGTAGTGTTGTCCATCGCAGTGGGGTGTACTGGTAAAGTTGTTGACTACCACCGGAAAAGTGCAAGCTCGAATCCCCACCATGACCACTCTCTAGTGACATCTAAGGAGCTTACCTTCATAAATTGCCAAGTTGTATTCTAAGGAGCTTACCTTCATAAATTGCTTAACATGTATTACGTGGGCTTAAAAGTAAAGCCTGTACAAAGAGAGCTTTGCTGTGACTACATTGAAGGAAGGGAAGAGTGATCTTCTATCTGAAGCTTTGGTCCTCAGGATTGATGCCTACAGCTGAATTAGTTTGCAACGTTGTCGCAAATTTGAAGCCGGATCAGCCTGGATAAGAGATGGCGGAATGCGTGAATGAGAAGTAAGCCAGGAGAAGGCTTTTCCTTGTAGGAGAAGATGATTGTAAGCCCTTCTGCCTATGCTCCACGGAGGGAATTGTGTGTGTGCGTCGCGGCCAAGAGGATCGTCACACATGAGGGGTCACCAATAGCTTCATCATCCTGCACTCTGCCAAGTAAAGCAAGGATGAATGATTGTCTTACAGGTCTTTACGATCAAAGAATCCAATGTTTCCAGTTCACGGCCAGAATGTCTAATGCAGCAGGAGTCATGGGTGTTCTTTCAACACCTAGGAACAGGGATGGCGATACAGATAACAAGAGGATGTTTTTGTTTGGGTTGGGATATACAGCTACCAATTTTGCTGACTGCCTTAAGAAGGACGGTTGGTAAGCCTGCATTTCCAGCCATACCATTATTTGAGGTATTTCAAATTATGCTGGATCCTTACACTGAACAACATAGAGCTCAATATAAATACAGAGTTCAAAATAAATATGTATAGTCCTGCAAACACTACAATATGTAATGCAATACTTTAGTCACGTTTGAATTCAACCTCTCTTTGTAGTTTTTGCTGAAATTTTCTTCAGAACTCTCTCTCTCTCTCCCCCCGCAATTTCTAATTCATAAACCCTGGGCGCTAAACCATGAAGCTAGTAAGCTAAGCCCCTTCTACCCTAAACCCTAGCTCACTCCACCTCTCTCTGTATCTCGCTCTCCTCATTTTCGTCCTAACTTGATGGGCTGTCCTTGTGCCTGGACTTGCCTTTGGGTGTGTGGGCTTCTTATACTTATTTTATTTTCCACATTAGCTTCATGTAAGTTTCAATCGTTCCTATAGCCCATTGGGTTCAAGCTAGACTTCTACCAAACTCACATTTTGGAGATGGGTGCGATAGGCCACTTGTTCATGTTTTTGTATTTGGACTTGGAACTATCACACAAGCTGAATTTGGGACAACTTAGAGCTCTTTGTACCAACGACATGTGGAGACTGGATGATTCCTTAAGATACCTAGGAAGACGAGATGTACCAATTATGTACTATGGGAGATGTTTTTCTTGTGGAGAGATTTATTTCATAGTACCCACTCCATTATGTGGGATTCCCATTACCTCCTTTTTCTCTAGATGCCGTCCTCAAGCAGATATAGAGTTAGAATAAGAGGATGAGGCGATCTTTCCCTGTAGACATTGAGATTGGAGACAACGTCATCAACAACAAGCAGCTTAAACAAATTCGTAAATTTTGTACATGCCCTTTCAAGTTCACACTAGTAATTAAACTAGTAATCGAGCTTGAGTACCCTTTGGAAAGCATGGGTATGCTTAGGGGGTCTGACACCATTACACGACTCTTTTATGGGTCCACGGGTTAGCATGGCATGGATTTGCCCTGATACCGTTGTACGTGTGTCCTTGCTCAACTCATAAATCTTTTTGTGACAACATTCTGCACATGTTTATCATGCATCCTTTCACGTATTTTATTTATGATATAAAGTTACTTATGAATTTTGCCAATCCAAAAGTTGCCAAATCCCTATGGTCCCCAGCCGTACGATCGAATTCAAGTCCGCTCTTACCTCCTTCAAACTTTGGAGCCTCCCCACTGTGAATTTCCTTGCTCCTATTCCCATTGAACTTTGGACCTTGCTTACTCACCTCACTACAAATGAAGTACAAACTTGTAAACTTGCCGCTCTGCATAAAAACTCTGCTCTAGAAACTCCTATTGCCTTTGATACCATCATACGAATGAACAAGTTTGAACCTTCACGCTGTTCTTCCGAGCAAACCTGGGCTAGGGTCAGAGGACACTTTGAAACTGGTTTCAACCATATGCACCTCCATCAAGCCCTCATATGGAATTGGAAAAGACCCTTCTTCAAATTTCATTGTGGAGATAAATGCAAAAGTAACTCTTCTGTTATCTGGTTTGACCACGCAGTTTGCTTAATGATGAACAATCTCAATAAATTCTTTCCTGGTGCTTCTTTGCTAAATCAAGTCAATGCCTTTTTCCTTTGGCTACACAAGCCTGCTAGAGATGTGTTAAAGCCCACCTTACTTTTCTGTTCATCCGCCAACACATGCTTGATGCCTCTATTGAGTTATGCAAGGATCCTAATACCAAGATACTTGCCAACCTAGGTGACGTGGAAAATATTCGTGAAATTGAACGTCTCCTAAAAAGCCTAGCTTTTCCACTCTACAAGACAAATACTTCCTAAACCCCAATAAAAGAAGTGGCTCTTTTAACCTCAACAATCCTTCTTCGGTTATTTCTGGACAGGGCACGTTTAAAAGAAAGAAGTTTACTACTAAGGGAAATGATGAACAAGGCACCAACTCGAAAAGTGATCTACCAGTGAAAAAGTTAAACTTCTTCAGGGATTGACATCGATGCAGGACTTCGAGGAAAAGGAAAAGAGGAATATCATCACCAATCCAATCGGCCGACGACAACTTAGTACTAGCAGCAACAAGGGAAAGCTTTTCTTACAATTATGCTATCGCAATAGGATTTTTGAGACTATCCATGTGAAGCAGTTTTACGCTCACATTTTGCTATAGTTATTTGGTATTGTTCACGACTCTTTTCATGATATTACATTCGGCTGGTCTTATCTTCTTGATGCCAAACATGATTGCATTCTTCTACAGGCAAGTCTCCCTTTGAGATAACCTATGGAAGGTCTCTTCCAACCCCACTTGTCAAGACTTTCGCTGCTGATGAATTTTGTGCAGAATTTCAGACTTCCTATGAACACGTGAAGAAAGCCATTTTGAAGGCTCAGGACAAGCAACAGGAGGCAGCAAACAAAAGGTGCAAAAATTTGGCTTTTGAGGAAAACCAATGGGTTCACTATAAAAAACAATCAGGACAATATTATCTGACAAAAATAGGGTTTCTGCAGTGTTTAAAATATTCCTGGACAATCACCATCAGATCCCCCATAAAATTTCCTATGTTTTGAGACCCATATTTCAACAAAAAAAAAACAGCGTTCCTGAACAACGTTCCTGGAAAATTCTAGGAATGTATTCTTGAACCCATTTGTTATGCTTAGAAATAGCAACAAACAATGGTCAAATAATCAAATTTTTGTCATTGTTCGAAGAGGAGCTACTTTCATCAAGGGCGTGGTTAGATAAGATTCAACTGTAGGACATTTTCACCTCTCTTGCTCTTGGCTGGACATATGCTTTATATATCACTGTACATTACATTGCATATAGAAAAGTATGCAAAGATATCACAGATACTTTTTCATAGCCTTTTGTACATAATAATGTGGAAACATTACATGCAAACATTTAAATACTAAATCTCTAGCAAATGAATGTCATTCATTTCATTGAGGTTTTTAACGAGTTTTAAATTTGCCTATTGATAGACAATGCTTGATATAGCAAGGCTTTATGTTGGTTTCCGTGTTTCCATCTCTATGTCATTTTGGTGTATAAACATTGCAAATGCACATTGAAAAAGAATGTTGTATCATTTATGTGTTTGAATAAGATTATTTCTATTTAGCTCTTGAGAGTTTGGTCTGCAACAGCCAAAAGTACATGTGATCTAGCAAATTTTACTTGTTGCCTTTCAAATGTGGTTATGGAAGGGCGAAGAGATGTATATAAGTTGTAAAATGTTTGAATAGTTGCAATTCTTCTTAGGTTTTGTAATTGCATTTTTAGGCACATATCAGGAACTTGTCGTAGTAATGAACGGACGAAATTGATGGAGGAGCATGGCTTTGATGTTTACCATTTTGATCCTGAACATGGTGGAGAAGACCTGAAGTAAGTGAGTTGCTTCACGTTTATACATGTTACATGCCTATGGTTTTCAGTAGTAAACGCTTAACTTACTTTCTTTGAATACAAAACTTCACATCATTCTTCTTTTAAATTTGCTTGTACATGATCATCTGTGTAGGACATACTTTATCACAATCACATATGATATGATATTACCTCACAAGAGCAGTATGTAGCATTTAATAATCTGTAAGTAACTTAGATTTGTGTCTCATGTTCCATTGTTCCTCCTTGACTATGAGTGAAACTTTTTATGAAAGAAGGCTCTTATCAATAACTTGATATGTTGACTAAAATTGTTTTGTAGCTATCCAAATTTGATGAGCTTGTTTCAAGCATTATCAAGACTGTGTTTCTAGATTGTTTGGTGTCTATCATCAAGCATCATTTAGCAACATCTTGGGTTACCTTCTTCATATGGTGTTAGAGCCTTGTTAAGGCTGATTCTAAGATCAAGAGCTGAATATGGAAAATAAGAAGGGAATGACTTTTGGTAAGTAATGATTTGATAGATGTTGTGCTTGGTATTGAGGTGAGACCTCAAGTTGCACAAAAAATTATAAGTACAACGAGAGAGCTAGACTAGCTTTACATAGGGATGAATAAGTCCAATGAGCTTTGGAAGGAAGTAAGGGCATGTTTTGCAGCCAAGGATGCATGGGATACCTTACAAAGGACCTATGAATGTAAGAACACATCTACAAACCAAACCATTAATTGTATAGATTGAATGATGAAGATGTTGACCTTAAGAAACCCAATCATCAATTATATATATTGAATGATGAAACTTCTCATGCCTATGTGTAAAGAATCAAATCTCTTAATGTAGAACTGGATTGCATTGTTTGATGGCGTGAAGGAAAAAGAACTCATCTAGATCCTCCTAAATGGACTTGGAGAAGGCTATGAGAACTTTATAGCTATGCAATCCAAAGCGGGATACTATCTCACTATCTTCTACCGAGGCCAAATACAAAGCACAACTGCATATAAGGAGGCACTATGGATCAAGAAGTTGCTTATTGAGATCCATATGATTGATCCCAAGGCTACACCGACTACTTTTTGTGATATTATTTCAGCTCAAAGCAAGGCACACAACCCAATTTGCCATGCCCAGCAAGCACATTGAGATCTCTCTAGACTTCATTCAAGAGAAGATTCTTGCCAATTATGTTCTTCTTCAACATGTACCTCTTCCAAGAAATGCGTTGTCGATATCTTCACCAAACATTGGGCAAGGATTTGATTTTGAAGCATAGATCAAGCAAGGTGTTTGTTATGGCCATATTTGGTTAAGGACCTGGAATAGTCCTAATATGGTAGACTGGCCCTCCAGTGTTCGAGATTATTGGTCACTCCGTGTTTTAATTCCATGTCAAGGCCTGTTTGTGACTAATTAACCTTGAGAGGACCCAGACACTCTAATTGAGACATATGGAGTATTGCATGTCGGTGTGACGGATATAGGCAGGAGGATTGCATGAAAAGATGTGATCTATTTATAGTTGACTTGCATGGAGACTACATGGTTACATGCACAAGACTCTACTCTCTATATAATGAGGTGGGGATTCTCCCGTCGACATATTAAGTTTAGGTTACCAGTTTCTCTCTTCTCCTCTTGCTTCACATGGCATGGCTTGGGGGCTAGATCCAGGTTTGATCTAGGATTGGTTGGGCGGTTTGGCTCCATAGTCTCTCCTATTGTGTTCTCCTATCCTCCTCTTAGGGACAATCCTTGAGGGTCTTTATATTGGTATACTAAGGATAATGATATCTTACTCTGAATCTATCCGAAATTACTTTCAGACCAAATCTCATTTCTATACCACAGTTGGTTCTTTTCAAAAAAGAGGAATTCTCTAGGGATTGTGTGGACAATCTGGAACTAGAACAAGTTTGAAAGTTGAATCATTACCTATAAGTAGTACGGTAACAGGTCAAAGGTTAATAATTCCATTATGATTGGAATTGAAGTAAATTTGATCAAAATCTTGAGGGTCTTTATAGTGTTTATCGCCTATATTGATGAGTTAGAATGTCTGCTTTACCTCCACTGATAGTAGGAGACCTTCCTTGGTTTACTTAAAACATGTAGATATGAGTACCTAAAACTTCAAGAGCTAGTTGTAGAAAGGTTGTGATAGTAATCATTCAAGCTTTCACTTTACTAACATCTACAACCTTTTTCAGCTTGATATTTTCATTTTGGGATAAGCTTTTAGTTTTGTATGGCATGTCTTTTGCTGGTGCTGATCAATTTGGTTGATTTATGTGGGCCTTTCAGGCGAGATGGTTTGATGGCATTGTGGAATGCAACTCATGTTCTGAGCACAATTCCACCAACAACAAATAAGTTTTGTGATTATGTATGCCTATATCCTTACGAAGGTCTTTTTAGTGATTAAGAATAATCGTAGCTTATGATATTTTCTACACTTAGACTGGTTGACTTTTGTAGCTTGCAAGCTTGGTAAGTGTGGAATTTGTTTTTGTCCTTGTTAGCATGTAATTCACTTTCTTTCACTTATTTGCAAAAGGTTTTAGGAAGTCATGCCGGTGATGTGGAGTATGCAGCTCGTCATAGGAAACTCTCCTGGATTGGATATCTTTCCTCAACAGGTAGTACTAGACTCTTTCTAGAGTAGCATGCTAAACTTGTTATGGAGAAGTTCAAGACAAAGTCAAGTTCTTGTGAGTACACCATGAAGTTGTTTTTAAATGAAATGACTGGATCAAGCGATACATTCTGAATGCCAGGCACAAGGTGGACTCAAAAAATGGAAGCCTCCTTGTCAGGCAATTCCAATTATTGAAAATTGCCACTTGAGCTTAGACATTAATACTACTACCTTATTTAAGTTTCTAGTTTTGATCGATTTTTGTTTGTTTGTTTGGAGCTCCTCAATCTGATCAATCTAAAGGCCCGCATTATTCATCTCATTGAATGCTTTTATTAATCAATGTCAATGCAAATGCAAAACATGTTGTGGTAGTGATATAGTATCATCTAGGACCTTATTATTTGTTATTTGAAGCCCTTATTATTTGCCATTACCATAGGATTCAAGCTAAGTACTATATAGCCATATGGCCTACACACCATTTGCATAAGGTCGTGACATAAAGAAATGGATATCTTGAAGATATAAGAAATATGCCTATCGATTAGGAGTTAAGAAAATACTTTTAACACACAAGGTGCGTGTTTGTAATGATGTGAATAGAGCTCTACTAGTACCTGGGACTTTATTGATTCATCTAGACCCTTTCAAGTGGCTAATTAGTGGTCACTGGCAGTTAAGTGCAAATCACATAAAAGATTTAATATAAAGAGGCAAATGCAAATATATTGGTAAAGCATTGGAGAACAGTTGTAATTAGTAGAATACGAATGATTTACAAAAGGATTCCACGATATTAGAAACTAAATAAGCTGATCTGACTAAGCGTTGATACTAAATCAAGTTTGTTTGTAAACTATTGAATTAAAAACTAAGTTTTTCATCTATCAATGCATGAATATGAGGCTCGAAGGCCTATTTATTTTATTCTTGGTTGGCTATGGCACAAAAATCACCATATGAATGTTGTTAATAAGTGTGAAATAATACATGACAAGCCCAAGGCCCCAAATATATGGTCCAATCGACAAATAATAAGATCGTATATATTGGTTTTTTGTCCACAATATTTGGCATATGATTCTTTGTCTAAAAAAGTTAGTCTTTGGTTTTGATCTAGTGAAAACACTACAAGTACAAAATGAAACTGATGGAGTTGGACAAACTAAGGATATTGATGTTGCGAAATAAGATGATATCTCCAAAATGCTTAGACTAAAGGTGAAGCCTCAAGAATGTTTACGCCGAAGAAGAAGCCAAAAAGCACAAATGCAATATCAGTACATGCATTGAGTTGCAAAAATGTACATATTGAAGAAGTAAGTGGAAGACTAGCATGATACAAAATACTTGCTCACTATGGATCACCATGCTAGAGATAGTAGGAATGTCAAAGAAAGTATCCATGTGAACAACAAATGCACAGCATTTTATAAGACCTCTACATGTTATGGTATCCCATGCCAACCTAATAGACCATGAGTGCCATGTGGATTTAGTAGACGACATACCACATACTATTGACAATGGATGCAACGGATTGCGATCTGTTGCGTCCACGATCTGGAATGCACGTCCGACAGTGAAACACTTTCCGTAATATATATACATTTTTGAACTAAAACCAGTTGAATTAATGACATGTTTGTAAAGTAGTTACGGGTACCGGATCTCATTTAGATTTTGTTGGATCGACTTCTTGAAAAGTAATAGTTGATCGGTCAAAGGGATCCATGTCCTATTATGTGTGACATTGACGAACACATGACAGACACTGTGTTAGAGCAACTTTAGAAACTATTGCATTCCATAGCTGTGTTAGGGCCCTACCAGGTGGCACAAGCTGGTGATGGATGGCATGTGTGACATCAAAGAGATTGAGAAGTTAGAGACATGAGGAATGAGAGAGGAAGGAACCATAACATAGTCAAGTACACTATGATCGCCTGTGTGGGGATGGCAAATGAAAGTCTCACCAAAGGAGGGCCACCTAGAAAGGCCATTGTAAATGGCTAGCTCATGGGATTCACCAAGATGAAGCAAGTAGTCCCCATAAGGGGTAATTGGACCTGCCTTGTCCAATGCAGATCTCTGAATATGTGACATCGAGTGCCTATTAGTGATAGGATCTAAAGTCGTAGTGACCAGGGAACGTGGGAGCGCGACTTTTTAGATGTGCCATGCGTTCCCAGACTTACTCTGGTTGGGAACATGCTCGGGAATGTGACATGGGAATGTGTTCCCAAGGGATGGGAACTGGATTGGGAACACATTCCCTGGTCACAGTTTGTGCAAAGACTCAAAAACAAGATAGATGGAGGAAGCCTTGGGAATGTGTTCCCTGGTCATAGTTCCTACTAAGACCTAAAAACAAGATAAATGAAGGAGAAAACAAAAAATCAGAGGTATTTTACATATAATTTGTTTATACAATAGTGGCATTGCATAAATACAATACTGATCCTTTGTTTTGTTTATATTATGTGTAATTTCAATATACAAAATTCTATAAATTTCAAATTTTGATGTATTTATATGTTCTTTTTATTACATGTTTATTATGTTGACATGGCATTCCCGTTCCCGTTCCCATTTTTTCAGGGATGTTCTCGTTCTCGGTCCCATGCTCATTCCTGTTCCCTGGTCACTATGGGTAAAGTACCAATCGTCTTATCTTTTTCATTTTTGGCAAATGGTAAGAATATTTTTCATGTGGAGGTGGAGGTGGTCACAACTCACCATATATAGCTTCCAGTGTCTTGGCTTCGGTGTCTAGGTTGATGAATACACTGTTATTCCTATAAATTATCCTACCTAAGAGTTTCACTCTGCAAAGTTGCTGCTAAGTTTCCCATTTCAATGCGGATATGTTGGACTATGAACCATGGCCGTCACAATGTTACATCACGCTTGGCTTATGATATTGTAATTATGTTCTTAAATTTACTCCACCACACAAATGAGCAAACTGAACCAATGAATTTTTTTTCTATGAAATTTGGAGGGTGAATCTTGTTTTCCTTCTGGCATATTTTCAACTTCATTTTCTAAAACCTGCTGTTGTTGATCCCTCTTTATTGTTGCTTGTGAAAGTATGATGGCTGGTTAATTCTTTTTTAGCAAAAAATATGAATGGATCTTTTGAAATTCAGAATCGGACATTTCCTGTTGAGTTAAGCAATGTAAGTACAAAGATAAGCACCATCATAAGAATTCTTGATCACCTTTTCATGAATGCCATGTAACATGTTTTGGTGGTTTATTTATCGAGGGTCAACATATCCACTCTTGTGATAAATCTTAGTATGGTAAAAATGGTTCACAGAATTGATAATAAGGTTTTTGGATGATAATAATGTGAGTGCCAATGTCTTTTATCTAGATTGATGTTCAGCTTCTTTGGATTGTAGGAGTTTATGGAGATTGGCAAGGTGAATGGGTAGATGAAGAGTAAGTCAAATCTGGTCATCATGCCATGTTACATGCTAGTGGGTTGTCTCTATTCTATGATCATCTTTTACTCTTTTGGTAAATCTTTTCATTTGTGTCGGTCTCCATTTTCAGTAAAAGTATCAAACATTTTCTTTCTAATTCCAGGTCTGAACCTGTGCCTTTTGATAAGAGCGCTGCAACACGACTAGATGCTGAGAGATCTTGGCTTTTGTTGGGTGAGAAATCAAAAGTTCCAGTGCATGTATTCAGACTAGGAGGTATCTATGGACCTGGGCGAAGGTTAGTGGACATACCCTGATACTGTGGCTCGGTTGTGGTTTGTTGAAAATAGTACCTCCAATTTGATTTTAGCAGTTGTTCTAGGGTATCTACGAAAAATCCCGTAAGATGAATAACTTTGCAGAATTGAACTAATCAAGAATCACTTGCAAAACATTATCTTTTTTGGACTGGTCAACATGTTGTTGGCAATGTCGTTGGCATGTCAAGGGTGTTGAGGAGAATGGTGCCTTGGGATTTCTATGGCCTTGATGCCTGAAGATGAAAATCTGGGCCAAGCCTAGCTCAGATCACCTACAAGAGACCTGCTTGGAGCGCGTGCACAAGCAAACCCTTTCCAGCATGCTCTATGAGGCTCCTTCGGCGTTTCATCGAGCTCAACTTCTTTCTTGTGTGGGTCCAGGTGCGGGGGCTTGGCTGTCAACTCGGCCTGTTATTCCTTCCTTTCGGTTGTCTTCGGCCATCTTTACCACTGCTCTTCGTCATCACTTGGGGCTATCACATCCTTCGGTCTTGGGTCTCTCCAGGTGTGTTTGTGGTCACCCTATTGATGCTCTTGCTATCCACCTCCTCCATTGTCCGTCTGGGAGTGAGCGCACAGCTACGCATGATGATGGAGGTTTCCATGTCCTCAGAGAGCAGTCTCATGTCCTTCCTTCTACCGCGTCCCATTCTTCCCGCAGGCGTGTTGTCCTCTCCCGGGATGGCCTTCGTACTTTGGCAGATGTTGTTGTTGCTAATCCTATGCGTAGTGACCTACTGCCTTGCTCTGCCTTCACACCAGGAGAAGCGGCAGGCGTGGCAGCTCAAGAGAAGGAAAAAAAACTACTCCAATAGGCACCCTACTGATGCTTTCATGGCCCTGGCACTTGAGACTTATGGCACCTTGCATCAACGCTTTATGATTTTCTTCGCATGTGTTCTCATCAGGCGACTGAGCGTCAAGGTTTTCCAGGTTCTATTCTCGTGCCTTCTTTCAAACAACGTATTTCCATTGCCTTGCAACGTGCTCAAGCCCTTTCAATCCTGCAACGGGCGACGGTGGCTGGGTCTGCTACATCTCATCTCCCTTCATTAGTCGACTCACCACCTCTTCACTTTTCTGATCTGCTGCAGTCAGTTGGCAGACTCCCACTGACATCACCATAGTTTTTGCGCCTTTATGTTTTATGCTAGGATCTGGATTAATCTTAGTTTTAGTGCAGCTTCGCTCTTGTTTGAGCTTACATTTGCTTAATTAAACTTCCCCTTCAGGGTGTATATATCTTTTTCATCAATGTACCTACTAGTTTTTTCTATGAATAAATGCACCAGGGTATTTCTTCTATCACACATTCTACTTCACGTAAACCATAAAGAAAGTGTTTGGAAATTGATAACCTCCATTTCGATAATCTCTCATCTAGTTACGTGGATGTTCCTTCAACTTACGTGTTGCAAAGCATTCAGAGCTCATATTTTTCCTTTCCACTCTTGGTTTGAGGAGATAGCATAATGGGGGGACACCCATACAATTCCTTTTCCCTTACAGGTTCCAACTCACCTTTTTGGCCTACTTTTACTTGCATGCGATTTTGAAGTTCTTCTCATCCACGAACTCCATTGCAGGATATCCAATGCTAGTCTCTAACAACTGCATATGCAGGAATGTGAATGCTATAGACAAAACGTCGTGTTCAAGGAAGATGCATTTTGTCTCATTACCTTGCATTTAGTCTATTGCTACTGTTTAGTCTATTGTGAAGGTGGAATCCTCCAAGGTTTTCTTTTCCAGAACTTTGTAATAAAGACCAGTTTCCTCTTGAGTCCCTTCACATATATGCCTACCCATACAAGTTGCAGGATGAATTGGCTGACTGAAGCTGCACCATGTTGTTCATACTTTGGCTATTAAAAGCTCACAGTATTGTTGATATTTGGACTAATAAACTCTGATGTAATGCAGTGCTCTGGAAACAATTCGCAGCAAAAAGCCACTCACTTTGCAACAAAAAATGCGTGGTAGTCGCTGCTTTACATCCCGTGTTCATGTTGCTGATATTTGTCAAGTCATCTTTGCAAGCATGAACTCTCCTTATGCAGGGTGAGGATTGTTATTACCATAATGTATCAATGATAATGTGTTTTTGTTGTTAGTTGTTATAAGGATTTTCTTCTTGATGATCTATGGCTTCAGTTTCTTTTTAATCTGGTCTTTTGAGAAAGGCTGAGAAGCATGTTCATCAAAAGTTCCATAAGTCAACTCTACTCAGGAAGATTGCTAATCAGGGGCCTTGTACATGCAAACAAAAACAGTTCTGTTGATCACAAACTTTGTGCTAGTTGGGATATTTTGGTAGTTCTAACATTCACTTGCTCTTTCACACAGGAGAATATACAATGTTGTTGATGATGATCCAGCTCCTCGAGCAGAAGTTTTAGCATTTGCTTCAAATCTTATTGAAAAACATTTGCCAGCACATTCAGAAATTGGCTGCAGTTTGGTTTCACATGCTCTTCAGAGTCAGAAGGCTGACAATGGAAGTAAAATATGTTCTGCGTCCAATTCAGGTGATGCCCTGCTCAAGTTCACTAACAGGTGTGAAACACGAGGTGTGAAGGTCCCTGAAAAGAGGGTTAGTAATAAACGGATAAAGGTGGAACTTCAAGTGAGACTTCAATATCCTACCTATAGGTCTGGACTGGAGGCTATTCTGATCGGAGAGTCCACATGCCCTTGACTAGTGCAGGCGAGAAGATAATGGTGCTTCTTTGCAGCCTTCAACTGTAGCAGATGTGCAAGTGTAAGTATCGAACTAGCAGCTTGTGCAACACCATATTAGCTCAATGAAGTATGCATTGTTTAAGGTTTCTCAAGGAACAAATATTGAAACGTAGTCTTATTTCCCTTGGTAAAAATTAAAACTAGAAGGAAATTAACTTGCAGTAGACAGTAGGGGATATTGGCCATAGTTGCCAGGGAACGGGAACAAAATGGGTGACGCCTGGGAATGGGAACGTGGGAATGCCACGTCATTAAATATACGTTTGAAACATAGTCCAGGAAAATCGGAAAAGTGTAGGAATGGAACCGGCCTTATTTCTCAAAAACGAGTATCTTGATACTTTTGATGGGTTTTTATATAGGCATATGAACCCTTTTATGTATAACAGTCAACAAAAAACTGAGAAGCTTAAAAAAAAGCAGGTTTTATGGAACGTCGGGGATGCATTCCCTGGTAACTACGATATTGGCACCTGAGCTAGAACATATATCACTGATTTTGTAGCTAGTTTTGTTCTAGTTGTTGGATTGTTGATATGTACACATGGTCAGGTCAGATCTTGGTCATATAACAATCTCAGACACAAAAAATTAGGGTACCATTTGGTTCTTCGAGATGTTAGGTCAATGCATATCAAACCTGCAATCATGAGATGCGCAAAGAAGAAATTAGCTGAAAGAGCTAGAAAATGAAAAGCATCGTCACATTTACCTTGAGAATCTCATAAGCCTCAAGAGAAACTTTAGTTATCCATAGCTTTTTCGAATTTACTTCAATTTGTTCCCTTCAAAGTTGTAAAATCTCCTTTCGAAAATCTCTCAAAAAAATTGCTGAAGCATTCTAGACTATACTCGAGCCTCTCCCAAAAGTACTCCAATAAATAAGTCAAGCTTATCTGGGAATCTAACAAATGAGCATTGAACTCGGTATTAGGGCTAAGATACCTATTTTTTGAAAATGGGCCGTGGAAATTTGCCATTATCTGCCAAACACGCTTACAATCTCCAATTTGCATAAATCTCTCTTAAACAAACAAGTAAATGCTTCATTGAATTCTTGCAAGGGGTTTAACGCACGGTGGCTGGTTACTGACTATAAGCAATACATGAATGGTGATGGCACATAGAACCCCTATGTTAACAATTTGCAGGGCAATAAGCAACCTCTAAGAATGCTATATTGAACCATCGTCTAGTTGCATTCAGTATCATTTATTGACTTTCAGGGTAGTAATCGAAATTGACATATTTGCTGAGTGATTTGTGCCTATGCCAACAAAAAAAACTTCATTTGCTGTTACTAGCTGAAAGTAGCAATTATTGTGTCAAAGAGAGATTTAACCATTTATACTAGGTGAAAATACATTGTGTGCACACATTCCCAGTTGGTGCCACTATCTTCCCCCATTTCGGATTCTACAGTCAACTGCAAAAGGGGTAATTTCATAGAAAAATCGAAAACACTGCACCTGTCCGCTCTTGATGGCTAATACTACCTCTATGCTACCTGATATTTATTTTTTTGGATTATTACTAGAAAGGAGTTGCTTCTTGTATCTTAAATCCTAGCAGATCACATTTCTGATAACACTACTTGCATTGTGGATGTTGCATTATGATTTCGTGTTGTGGATATGCAATTGAGTAGTTGATTTAGTTTTCTCAGGAAGAGTCGTAAATAGCTTCTTTGAAACAAACTTCTTGTGCACATCCACATGTCTGATGGGACATGTTTACCATGATCTCTATTCAAAAGGCTTTTTTTTTCACGAACTTGCTTGGGATTTGAATCTTTGTCCAACTCCTAGAATTTGAAACTATTTTAAAACCCTATTATGTGTTCATTCAAGGCATAGTTGAACTGCGATTCTGGAAACCCAGTCCAAAAACGCGTTTCTGAATTCTAGTAGCGATTCTCAGAAACGGGGTTTTCTTTTTTTTGTGGGCAATATGGGTATCAGATGAAAGCTCTAATTAAGAGCATTACATCTGTATAGTTTGGATCATATGTATGATTGTATCTATACAAGTAAATTGGCTTAATACGTATTTGTATTGCCAATATGGGTATCAAATTAAAGCTTAAATTAAGGCCATTATTTTTATGTATGTTGCCGAGCATTTCTGATACAATTCGGTCAAGTTTAGGTGCATTAATCCATGCTGGGTTCTATCAAGGATAAAACTTCAAAACTAACCTCTAGCCTATTCGTTACGATCACAGATGGTTCTAGTGGGACAGGGACAGAGACAGAGAACTATAGAGCAATTGTACCTCGCTTTTTGCTTCGGGAGGCGTTGCCCCCTGATCCCCCTGCCAGGAGGGGCCTAGGTAGCTGTCGCCGGCCCCCCCTGGACCTGCCCAGCGACAGTAGCAGGGGTGGCGCTGCCCCCCTTGCACCCCCCGTAGATAAAAATGGGGGTCCAAATGCGTGCCGATAAGGGCCCAATATTTATGCTCCCAACTGTGTGCACAATGCACTCACATCTCCACTGAAATGATTGCAAAAGTGATCATCATCCATAGGGTTGATAGCCTAAACTATAGCATTAACAATTACTGAGAACCAGAGCAAATAACAACCAAATAGCTATTGCAAATAAGATCTGTTTGTGCCCTATCTACTGCGCTTCTGGGAGGCAAAACGTTGGTTTGACCATTGCTCCCCTAAAAACATTTCAGCCATAAGCTATTTTTCCAAAAAAAAAATAAAATTGCGATTCTGTATCAGAATCGCGTTTCTCAACATTTCTAAGAAATGCGATTCTAAAAATGTGTTTGCCTAGAAACGTGTTCTGTGCAACTATAATTCAAGGCTACATGTTTGAATGCTAGGAGCATGAGGTGTAACATTAAGATGTCTTACGGGTAGTTCTATGTTGATTCACCTGATTCTCACGAATCTTTAGCATAACTATTCCTTGAGGTACATTGGTCACTTTGAACCTTTTTAAAAACTTTGGAAACTTAGAATCTGGTTGCTAATGTATGCATCTACATGTATGTCCTCATCCTACGGCTCATGTATGTGTGGTTCTTACCAAGTGTACAATGTTTTTTAGGCAAATGATTTTCACACCTTAATGTTTTTAATCTCTTGTATTTTCATAATTGCTAATGAGATTTTTTGCTGCCATTCTTAGTCAGTTTATCAAGAATTGCATCAAGAATCTACCCTGATTTCATTGCATCTAAAGAGATTTAGAGCAATACTGATAGTCAATCAAATTCATGTTAAGTATTCAATGTTGTGTCAGGCTGCCAATTGTTTGCGACGCTGCATATTCATTAGGAGATATTAGAACTCAAAATGGGCCCTTTGTCAAAATGTTTTTGACTTCGCACGCTTTCAACGCTTATGTGTCCCAATGAATGGTGTCCATCTATGACGAACTGTAACAGTGGTTGACGAACGGAAATTGTATTTAACTTTCCTGGCCAAATTTTCGTGATTTTCAAATATCCGTCGAGCAGAACAAACAATTGTGATTGGACTACAGTTACTGCCCGAATACTCTTTTGTTGCTCGTCATTGTACGCTCGAGGTTGATTTGACGTCAATAGTCATAAACTGTATTTAACTAATCCTTGTAGTTTAGGAACTTCTTGTCATTCATAAGTATACCTCTCATTTTCTTCATTCTATCTCTTATTTTGGATTATCATTCTTAGGTTTACCTCTCAATCTCTACATTCTCTCCGTTTTCAGCTTGCGTACACGTATTTTTGACTAATGGCTACACATAATCAGAGACCAAGAGGAACCATTGATGCAATCAATATTTGCAATGAAAAATGCAGAAGATCAATAGATACCAAAAATATATCGAAAATATCAATGGATCTTGATGCACCCCTCTGCAAAAGGCTCATTCCAAAAAAGAAAAAAATCGGATAACATATATAGAAGCTCTTGGAAAGGCAAGATAATGGATTTCAAAGTATCACCTATCGATCAATCTATCATGGAAGTTTTAGTTCAGCATGCTTATCTTCACAATGAGCTCAACATTCATGAATCCAAATGATAGAAAAAAAATGCAATTGTAAGTATTTATATTTGATTTTTTTAGAGTTAGCATTTTCTTTAAATTATATTTATCTTGTGATATTTTTGTTGGTTTTGCAGATTTGTATCCATCAAATTTCGTTGAATGGCAAACAGTTCAATCGATTGCAAGAATACTCGATGTCATACATTCGGATATCGGTATTTTACAATATAAATGTCGTTCTCCAAAATCACTTTTAGAATCGGAAGTTTTCTTTTATAATCACACTTATTTTCCTGATAAAAATGGTTTAGTTGGTGAATTAAAGCCATATCCTCTACCATATTTTTTGAGTGAGGAATAAATTTTTCCTGATGCAGCAATTTCAAAAAGTTTTCGATCTAGGCTATATATAGATATTCAGAATATATTAAAATGTAGCACTGGATCAAAGAATAATAGATTAAGTTGGTATTTACATTTTACTATTTTTGTTGATTTTTTTTTCAAATGCAATGTTCGGAGAACGACAACAAAGTTCATTTGTAAGGACTTGAGTGCTAAAATAATCGCCAAATTGTTGGATGATGGTTGGGATACGAAACAAAATCAGCAAGTTGAGTGCAAAATATGTTACTCATCCATGACATTTCGATATCACATCGAAAAACAAATGCTCACTTTGCTGCTGTATTATAGATGGATTAAATGCAAAAATGTTTGAAAGCCACTTGATCAAGATTTTAATATAAACCCTTAAGAGCAACTTCAGACAACAGTGAAAAGAAATGACAACATTCTTGCAATGGTTGAGGTCAAAAAAGATTGGTGTCTCAATCACATTCGATCAAAACTAGGCATGTTGCAATTCGATCTATCTCAATACTATCAATTTCAATTGAATGGTGTAAAGGTACGTTATGCCATACGAAAATATTTCTTTTTTTCTATTTTTAAGTGAATCAGGTTCAAAAAATATATTAACTAAAACAATTTCTGTTGTGCAAATAAGAGTAAGGCAGGAAGAGCATATAAAATGCAAAAACATTGGAACATCCATCAAAATTGAAGATGATTTGATCAAAGCTTTGTCGCAACAAATCTAAGTGAACTTATGTCGCATGTTTGGATTGGTTCTGGCAAAAGAATCGACTAGGTCATCTTTATGAACTTATCCAAAAAAAAACCATGGCAAAGGCAAGGCAGACCAAGGTTATGAAAAACAAACATGTAGAAAAACCATAGAAATTGAAGTTGAATGAATAATAACCTGAATTAATAACATGAAAGCAAACATGTAAGAACAACCATAAAAAAGTGTAAATATATTTCTATAAAAATTTTCTGTACATGTGTCTCATCCACATCAAGAGAGACCAACTTTTTATCGGTATCAACTTTCTATGATCTCTACATCCATATCTCCAATTGGAAGTAGCTTGGGTGGAGAATACTCTGCCACTGCAACTGGATATCAATTTTCGATCACAAGCTTATGGTCTCCTGCCTGAAGTGCATTATCTCCATTGGGGAGACCTTCGGACATTTAAATTGAAAAAAAACAAAAACACAGTTTAATGTTATTAATCAAAGATTAGTTATTAGGAATGTGATTATGAAAAAAAACAAAAACACAATTAAATGTTATTGATCGAAGATTATCTCTTCCAGATTAGGAAGTTCATCTTGTAGTGCAAGCCATACCGTATATCAACCACAACTGACAGAATCAACTTGTTGGGAGGACTGTAGTATCCAATATAAACGAAAGTTAATAACAAAATTTTAACATTATGTAATATCGGATCAACGCGCAGGAGGTTATAATAAAATCTTTAACAGAAACAAGCGCGTGTCGAACCGATATTCAAAAAATATTGTTTGGATATCGGATCAGCGCACACGATATGAAAAAAAAAATCAAACAATAACTACAAGAGCACGTCGAACCGATATTTATAAATTTTTACCTCTACATCAACCATTTTCGGTTTCGTATATGCTATTGCATGTGGTACTGGAAAGAGTTCCAGTATTTTCTGGATATGGCTCTTGGCAATTTTGTGTGTGTGTAATAGAGTTCATTTTTAAACAAACTGTATTACACACACCCTCATCATTAAGATGTAAGGACAACACATATAAGCTCCAATGATCACTGCAATTAGAAAACGATATCATCATGCAGACTTTTGAAATCAGGGAAATCAGAAGCAGCCATGAATTGCAGAGGAAACAATGCTACATCTATAAACAGTGGGGTTTGGAAAAATTCCATCCAGTACTAAATTGCCCCCCTCTTACATTGTCCCCTAGTATTTTATCCTTACTTTCTAATTCACATGTATCTAATTTAGAAAGGGGAAGACCGGCATTTGTCTTCGGCATCTTAAAATTGTATTTTATACATACGTGTCTCGAATATGTGAATTTAGGGCTACCTATGATCCATCCATGACTTAACCCTAGTTTCTAACCTAATAAGTCATAAGATCCACCCTGATTGGGGGGCGAGACCTTGAGATCCAAAAACAATGTAAAAATTGCTTTAGCTCCTAAAAAATCTCTAGCCTATCTATGCACATTTAGGTCTCATTTCCAAATGTGCCATTCCAAACCTAGGTTAGGAATATATGAAAAATATCCTATGCTTTTTGGCACGTGTGACATCCCACAACATGGCCACATTACAATTTACAAGTGGTAGAACCAAACTAGTTTGTGTAAATTTAACGAGAACCATTAAAAAAGTTAAGGATTGTATTTTTAAATCAAATTACTAATCATGAATTGTGTACCACCATTGATGTTTTCACAATAATGTTTCCTTTAATCCGAGGGTATTCTGTAAAGCCAAAGTTGGATATTGGTCAAGATGTCTTAAGCAAGCAAGATCTTGAACCTTTTGATCAATTTGGGTACTTATCTCATTCATGCTTATATTTTTTTCTACTAATGTAACTAATCAAAACTATTGTTTGCAGCTTATCCTTCTTCATCATGCAACTTATTTTGCAAAGGAATATGGGAGCTTAAGTATCTGGTCATCACAAGGCATAGAAAAATCTCATTGGCAAGCAAGGGGAGCATTTCATAGAGCTACAAATCATGGAGGACACAATTCAAGAAATAGATATTTAGTTCAACTTATTCAATGGTTTTATAGAAGAGCACAATTTAGATATCAAGCTAAAAACTCGCCAAATGTTACGATTTTTCGAAAGGCATCCAAATTCATAACAATAGAGATATCCTTGTAATATATCAAAAAATTATTTTGAAAGTTTTTCAAATAATGAGATAGAGACACATCCTTCTCCCGGCTGATACACCGCAAATGCCTCCATGTCTCATACCAAAGTTGGGGGATATTTTTTTTAAAATTCCAAAAATTCATCCTCTGTAAACAAAGTTTTTTCATAAGTTTTAGATTTTTCAATCATGGCCTCCAAGGCCTCATTGCCAAATTTTCAATTGCCATCTTGATCATAATCTATCTCACTTTCAAGATCATCATATGTGTAATCAACAATGTCAAAAAATTCTAACAAATTTTGTGCAAAAATCGAAAGGATTTCATCCTCTCTAAAATTCAACACATCTTCTATATCATTAAATAAAATATAGCTCTCATTACTTATAAAATATAAGGGAACATCGAGTAGAGTTAATTGATTAACAGGAGATGCAGATGGAAGAGAATCAGAGAGGATTATAGAATGAGAGAGAGTTTTCTGATAATCTGAAGCCATAGATGCTTCAGCTTCAACTTCTATATCAGTATCTGCATCATCTACATCAACTGGAGCAGATGCAGATGCATCGATCAATGGAACAGTAGAAGATTCATCATCTGCAATTTCAACAGATATGTAAAAGAGCCATTCCTTTGATTAGAAGGCGACATATTCTTTTGTGGATACTACACTATATATTTCTTTTGAAATGGTCATGCAGGTTAGAGTACTTTCTATTGTGTTTATGCTTAGATGATGGTTGGGAATGCACAAGGTCCTGAAAATGAACGAAACAAAAACTATCTATATTTAGAACAGGAGTACTAATAATCTGAGGAAACTCATCAAGAAGAGAAATTAAATTATAACGATTCTCATAAACTAGCTTATCGATATCGAAGGGAGCAAAAAAAATAATGGAATGTCACTGGCATTCAAAAAAATCCAGAAGTTTGTTATCTGAGGACATGGAGGAACTAGCCATATTGAACCTGATATCGGTTCAACGCGACAGAATGATTTTGGTCGAGGACTGAACAACAGTGCATGCGTTGATCCGATATCGTTTTGACGAGAGAGACTGATATCGATTCAGCGCGCCTGAATGAATCCGACCGTGCATCGTATGTGAAGGCGCGCGTCGATTCGATATCGTGAGAAAGAAAGAAAACAAAATGATGAGGGAGTTCAAAATAAAAGATCACGGAATTAAAATATGGAAAGTGGTGCCCATATTTATAGCATATTCCTGTTGATTACAGCCATACATTTGTCAAATAATGAATTGAGGAGCGCAATTTATATTTATCCACCAATCAGAGTGAGACAAATTTGTACCTATGCCGAAATACATTAAAATACGTTAAATAGTCTATCACTAGCCTCACCGAATCATTATTAAACAAACATTAAATGGACATAATTGAAAAGTGTACGAGGACAATTATTACAGTCTCTCGCCCTATTTAAGCACCGTAAAGACGAAATTTTTTCTTTTGAGATATTGTTCATTCAGAACATTTTCATAAGGCATAACCTTGTCAATTTCAGAAATAAATTGTAGATGTGACCATACATTTGTAGAATTAATTGTAGATGTGACCATACTTTTGTGCCATATCGACTAATTATTTTGATAAAGGATGAATATTTAATTGACAACAAGCCTCTGAATATCTCAAAGTAATTATCAGCGTAATCCGAGCCTCGGAATTCCAAACCACCACGTATGCAATCATTTTGGATTTGAACTATATATACAGATGGACGACGCTTAAATTTTTTTGCTTAAAGTTCTTATAATTTTCTACTTCCATGCAGTATCGATTCAGCACGCCCGAAGCAACCTACCTACATTCCGCTTTTACTCGCGTGCGTCCATCCGCTCTCAAGTATATGTTTGGTCTAAGTTCAGGTATCGGTTCGACGCACTCGACCTGACTTTTGATCCCGAGTTCTCCTTTTTTGCGCGCTGATCTGATATTGGATAGTAATGGTGCGGACTAAGCAAACAACACGAATTCACCCTGGTGGAATACCAATCACAGGAGAGGGTCAGGAAAATGCACCACCACCTCCTAGGTCAAGGGACAGACGAAGAGACCCTCCCTGGCTGAAGGATATTCTGAAGCTACAGAAGACCAATAATCTTCTGGTTTCAAAAGCTTACATACAGAGATCCATCAGACATGTTACAAGAAGTCTATCTGCAGATGTGAGATGGACTGTAATGGCAATTGAGGCGCTGCACACTACATATGAGGATTTCTAAGTGAATTTTTTTTTTCAGATGCTGTTGTTGCAGCTGTCCATGCCAAGAAGGTGACTACAATGCCCAAGGATTTCATTATTGTGTTTAGGCTACATGACACATATGACAAATTTGCAGAGTACTTTAGACCAGCTCCTTCCTCTCCTCCAAAACAAGATGCAGAGAAAAGAAAATGAAAGCAATCTCAACCATCCCGGCTTGTTTTTCAAGTACAGAGCGGTAGTGTTTAAAAAAAGAGGAGATCTCATGACCCTCCTAATAAAGTGCGAGATTTTTCAAAGCCATCTCCTCTGCATGAGATTCTATCTGCTAGACAATCTCCTTCTCCTTCAAAATCTCAGTCTCCTCCTACCCTTACAAATATTAGTTTCCCATCTAGAAAATGATTTAGATGATTTTGTAAATGTAAAGGTAGAATCAATTTTGAATGACAATTCTTTTAGTGGTTTATCTATATTACTTCTTTCACCCCCTTTGTAAATACTCCTCAATATGTACAGTATGACCAATTGTTAAACCCATATCTTAAAATTTTAAATCCTTTATGTGATGGATTTGCCATCCAATTATGAGTAAATTTGAGATCTTCCTTCATGAATAGTTTTGCTCTACAATTTGCTGGATGATTGCTATTGGCATTTGGTTTTTTGTAATGATTAGAAGGATTGGAGGGTGCTGGTACAATACACAAGATTGAGCAGGCCGTACATCCACACGTGTGAAGCATTTTGCATGATTTTGGAGCCATAAAGTGGAGTTCAAGCCAAGATAAACTAGAAATCAATAGATTGTTTTGTGCTCTAGCAATTGGATCATGATTGAATCTTAATTAGGTGCTTTCTCCATCATTCTAGGATTTATTGGACTTATTTTGCTGCATTTTCAACATGGTATCAAAGCCAATCCAAGAAATGAGCTATAAATCTGCTAGGATAATAGATTTTTCTTCATGTGGATAACACCAGCACCTCCAAGAGATCTGCCTCTGGATAGATCAGACCTACCAACTACTTCAAGCCTGCCTTTGGATAGATCAGACTTGCCAACTACTTCAAGCCTGAAAAAAGAAGTAGGTTTTTCCTAAAAAAGCTGGATCTCGTAGGCCAGCTGCTTCCCTTCCTCCTAGAGTAATCCCTGCAAAGCGACCCCGGATCGTCCTAACCACTGAGTCAATGTCTTCGGGTTCTGATTCAGAAATAGAATTAGCTTTTCCTCCTCCTGTTACTCGTCAACCTCCTCATAAGATTTTTTCGTCGAAGGTGGAGAAAACCCAAGAGGAGCTTGACAAGATAATAGAAAAATCTGTAAATATTGTCTCAGCATCCGTTTTAAACCTTGTACATAACTTTTTTGTTAGAATCTCATATGATCCTCGGCAGATTTATTTTGATTGACATTATATGAATATGAATCTTATTTAGCCAATAAAATTGATATGTTCGGCAACTATTTTGTCTTTTTTCTTCTAGATTCAAATATAAGCTATGGATTAGGTCCCAAATTTTGTACAGAGCTTAAAGATAAAACTTTAGATATTACATATACGATTGTAGAAACCGGCCAAAAATTTTTGCAGCACAATATCAATGTCAATTCTATAGGAAACATTTTTGTGGTTAGTCCATGGGGGCAATGAAGACAAAAGATGCCACTTTTAAAAGGGCTGTATATTTCATCGATTGTAGTCCAATGAAAAAAATTTATTTGTTTAGTTCAAGACTACTCTTGGAGGTCACCCTATATCAGAAGTTCTAGTACTAGATGTTTATATGCATTCAAAAATAAAAGTACAAGATATCAATCCTCATGATCATCTGAAATGTAATTGTAAGTATATCAAAATGTATGCACTCTACTACAATCATAGGTGTTTTTTTATTGATGCTCTTCAGATTACGATTTAAATTATTCAACGTTTTTTTTCTTTCAGATTTATATCCATCAAACATAAGTGAATTGGAGCCAACACAATCACTTGCAAGAATATTGGATGTGATTCACTCTAATGTTGAAAAGCTGCAATACAGAGAGGAAGAACTCCAAAGGAACTTGCAGTTAGTGGTATATATTTTTATGAATCTTCATATATACCACAAACGGATGGAGGTTTCGGCAAGCCAATTCCATAATGGCCTACTCCTGACATTATTGTTTTTGAATCGTTTAGATGCAAGCTACTCATCGATGTTAGAAATGCCATGAAGATAAGTTTGGGTTCGAAAATTGTTCACCTAAGTTGATTTATCTCATTGCATATATTTGTTGATTTTTTCTCAAGTGCAAGTGTTTGAAAGACACCAACTTTATTTGTTTGCAAGGATTTATCAGATAAGACTTTGTCAGATGTCATGGATCAAGGCTGAGATAGTAAAACAAATAATGATATAGAATGCATGATAAAAAAAAAGTCGTCAATCATCTTCCGTTATCATATCGAAAAACAAATGCTCAATCTCACATTAAGCTATCAGAGATACAAAAAAACTGACGGTACATGGCTACCACTAGTCAAGACTTCAAACTAAATGGTCACACAAACCGAAAGGAAATAAGCATCATACACAATGAAGAATTGTTGACTATGGTTGAGGTGGAATAGCATTGGATGCTTGATTTTATCATAGCAGAGTTCATGCTATTACAAACCAATCTACCGACTTATTTCAGATTCATCATCAACAGAAGACTTGTAAGTACTCTATGTTTATTGCCATTTCAAAATAGTAAAAACTAAAGGAAAATGACATAATCGCAATGGCACGCTAAGATTTGTCTTGTCACATATGCGAAAAAGACAGGAGCTGGTAACGTGCTGCAAAGACAACAATCACCATTGTGGAAAAACAATAGTTTCAAATAAAGTTCAGTAAAATCTGTGTATAGACAAGTCCTTCAATAAATGAAAGCCCAAGTTGGGCATCAGTACATGTATTTTGGGCTCTCAAATTCAGTAAAATGGAACTGCATTTGATATATAAATGTATATTTTCCTATCAATTCTATACATTTTCAATCTATATATGTTTTGTGCTATCTATATTTTTCTAGTCTTTATTTAGTATAATAACATCATCTGAAGTACCATCATCAATAGGAGTGGCTGCAGCCTTGTCCTCGCCAATATGCTCAGGATCATTTCTTGTCTAAATCTGTACATCTGGGCTGATGTGTATTCAGGAAGTGTAAACTGCAAGATACAATATTCACATATTAGCTACAATTAGAAAATTTACAAAATAGAAAAAATAATCACCATTCCAAAACCAAAAATAAACAAAATAAATTACCCTTGAAATATGATGAACCACTCAAAAAATAACTTTGCATTATAGAAAGTGTACCACCCACAGCTGAATGAATCATTTTGCTAGGGTGACTGCAAAAAGTTCAGCACACAAGACATCAATGAAGGGAAACCAAACAATGAATAGAATACATTAGAATGTTGATTTCAAAATGTTGATGAGAAGCACATAGTTTACCTCCAGCAGACTGACGATTCACCATTCAATTGTTTGGGGATTCTCTGCCGGAATATATTTACATATAATCGCAAAGATTTAGTCAATATCCTTATGCGTGTTCCTAGCCGAATTCATCTTTACACAAAAATGTTTAATTAAATTATCTAAAAATCTCCTTATAGAGATCGGGTTTAAACTCCAATGCTCACTGCAAAATAAAATAGAGAGTCCATTAGCTGCAATTTTGAGAAATATTTCCAATGATGAAGCTATAAACAACAAGAAGCATTTAAATTGTCTTACTTGGTATGATAAGGCACAAGCAAGTATTTTGTAACTGGTGTGCATTCACTAAACATACACTATGACAAGGTGTTGTTGTCTCCTTAATTGCCTGAAAGAAAAAAATTGCTTAGCACCAAAATTTTTCTGCATGAATCCCTTGCAATGTCAAATTGCAAGAGTGTGACCCCAGACTCTAACACATGATCAGTGATAGAAGCCCGTCTGTTTTTCAGATCCAAGCAATCAATAATCCTATAATTTATACTGAAATGAAGTTTCTCTAATCTAAAACAAAATGGAACTCCAATTCTATCTAACAACATCTAATATGTCACTCTCAAATTTAAGATACTCATTCGAATCTATATATGTATAAAAATTTGTACGAAGAGGAGGAGGTTTTTCAAAACAAAACAAAGTACTTATCTGTTATTATATTATATACTCTGTACCATCAATCCATTGATTTTGCTTTTTTTGTATGATTCAAAATTAGAGATGGCGCTCATATTTTCATTCCAATGTGACAATGGTGCTCATATTTGGAGATGGCGCTCATATTTTCATTCTACTGGAAGGAATGTATATTCATACATTTTTCTTTTTTCTCTAATTCGAATTTGGGGATGGAGGTCATATTCTAGATCCAACGAGAAGATTGCCCTCTTCGTAGCCAATAGAGGGAATGTATTTTTGAATTTAGACAAGTTAGACTGTGAACGATTTAGAGTTGTTAACTGTGACTTTAGACACTATGGTTAGATCATTGGGAGTTGGGGAGGCCTCGGGATTGTGAAAGTACTATACTTTAGGACCATAAACGGATCTACAAAAGATCCACCAGAGTGGTTGGATGCTTGTTTAATAATCTATCAAAAAACTAGACACAAAAAAGTTGATCTAGATTGGCAATTTGACAAACAACAAGCATTAACAATTAAAAGCATTGATCAACATTGAAATCTGAGCCCACACGTGTGTACTACAGGCTGTAGTACTGCCTTCAAGCTGAGAAACAAGTAGAAATTGATTTGGTTGCATTTGGATCACAAAAACTTAATGTACATAGTGAACTAGCTTGAGATTGCCAATGAGCTCCAAAAATTTTCTATCTCCTCACTTTGAGAGCTTGGAATACATAGCAAATTCGACTTCCTTCTTCAAGTTAGGTGGATTTCCAGCATGTAATAAGGAAGTTACTCACTCTTCTTGTCCTAAAATGAAACCCTAGTCTATTTCCTAGAGTTATGCTTGGTAGGTAGCTAGTTGGTCAAATTTTCACCTTAAACTTAGGTGTAGGTCCTATAAAATAGGGATGACCACCAAATAGACATGACCAACTCTCTTGATTTGACATAACCTACATTAGGAGTGGATTTCCATGTGGCATCTTGGCCTCGCATGTGTGGAATCCACTTATGTACAAAATTTACATTATACTACATAGTTTTTTATTCAAGCTAGATTTGCCAATTTTTGGCAATTCTTCACAAGGAGTGGTGGGGGCAAGCAAATAACGATGATGGACATGTAATTTCTGATAATAAATTTCAGTGTTCTTCTATCAGTTGGATAGTTTCGCCAACATCTCTGCATTTGATCTCGAGCGCCTATCTTTTATGTACCTGCATAAATTTAACACATAGCATGTTACATTTAGTATAAAGATTATACGAGAAATTTTTGAAAGAAACTCTTTATAAAGAATAGAGTGTTTACAGTTACTTACGAGTTTACCATTGGAAATGAATCTGAAGTCTGATGGTATATCATCTTGTAGGAGCAACAGTTCCTGCCTAATGTAATTTAGGCTCCAATCTTCTTCCACGTCACCACATCTCAAAAGTGTATCATTGTATATTTTTTCGTTTAGAATGTCCACGTTGCATTCCAAATCTAGGTTAATAATTTGACTTAGAATAAGGTATTTTATGCTTTTGGCACGTGTGACATCCCACATCATGGCCTCAAAGCCATTTAGAAGTGGAATTTATGCAAACTAGCTTGTGTAAATTTAACACTCCTCCTCACAACTGGTTTGAAGATAACATAGACTTGCTTATCAACCCTAGGGATGATCTTAACTTCACAAATGCAGCTCTTTGAAGTGGTTTAGTGATGATGTCAGCAACACATTCACTACTTGCCACATGCTCCAAAGATATTTTCTTAGATTGCATCTTTTCTCTCACAAAATGATGAGAGATCTCAATATGTTTTGACCTTGCATGTAAGATTGGATTGGTTGCAAGGTGTTGGGATGAAATGTTGTCATTGTAGAGAGTTGATGTGGCCAAGTCTCTTATGTCATAGAACATGGTTGGATAGCTTGGCCTCCTCGGCTAGCATCACAACATTAGCATCCACATAGGCATCTAGCTTGAACAATCTTCCAAACCTTATGCCTCTAGCAATGATCTTGCGACCCTTTTTATGTTACATGCATTTGTGGTGAACTCCACAATAAAACTATTGCCAAAGCAATTGTCCTACACTAAGCAAATTCTTAGTGATACTAGGAATGTAAAGTACTCCATCAATCTTGATCTTCCTTGAAGATCCCAAGCATAAAGGTATTGGACAGTTCTACCTCTATATTACAACTGTCCAATATTAGTGTGTACTATATCTAACAGACCTGCAAGAGATCCACTTGGCTCCCATTAGATGGATATAAATCTGCAAGAGAAAAATGATCAGATTGGCAAGTTTAGTAATAGATGATAATGAATGACAAAAATCAAAGTATTGTAATATATCAATACTCACTGTTGTTTTTTTTGTGATCCTGACAGTTGAATCCTTGCACATTTATCTCTGAATGCATATATACATGTTGGACTAAAATTTCGATAATAGATTTTTCTCCTGATGATGTTCTGAAATCCAAAATTCTGGCCTTCCAATAAGATCAAAATGATAGTTTTGTCTCTTTGCTTTTTTAAAATGTTCCTTTTAATGATGGATGCATCAGAGCCCAAGAGTTTTTTGAATGTTTTCTTATCCATTGTCATCTTTCTCATTGAAGAGAAGCACAAAGTCGATTGAGGAGCACAACTTCCTTGACGGCGCCATTTGTTATGTGCAGGCAAAAATTTGAAACACTGAACTTTGAATCTAAAGATATGTGTAGACAAAAAGCCATGAATCTAAAAATATGTGTAGGCAAAAATTTGAAACACTAAACTATTTGGCACTATGTGTTAACTCTAGTTAACGTTGTAAACCATGATTTGACAAGTCATATTTATTTTCAATATTTTTTTGGCCTCTTCGAGCAGTGATGAGTTGGAAGGGCAAGCCTCAACATCCAATAGCATTTCCACATGCTGCCCGACGAAACAGTTAAGTTTTTATTCTATTTATATTTGAGAAATGCTATGTTACGTAGAAGCTTGATATCAAGCTTTATATTGGTCCACATGGCTACAAAAATAAGAAATAATAATAAAAAGACATCTTTTTCAAAGGCCCTCGTCGGGCTCTAAGTTTCTCTAATACTTCAAAAACCGAGATTGAGGTCATCTCTTATCAATTGGATTAAAATAACAAGTTTTTGTGTTTCCTTCTTTTTCATGATACTCAATTTGTGGAGTCAATCACAAAGAATAGTTTTCAATCATTCAATAGGAAGGTAGCTCAACTCATCAAACAAGTAATTTCACCCATAAGATACCCTAAAAGTAAATATTTTCGAATGATATTGATCATTTGGGACTTGCACTACCAAGTAGACTACACAGTTTGGTACTTGCATTGTCACACATATTGTTTGTTGGATTTACACAAGAAGGGTTAAATGGTTGTAAAAGATTCACATGATACAACGGCTCATGGTATGGCATCCAAGCCTTTATTGTGATATTACTAATGAGCATGATGTGAAATTCTTTTATAGTTGTAACACCAAAATTTCTCATCAAGAGCAAGAATTAGTGTAAAACTTAAAACACATGTTTAATTACGCTTTTTCTAAACAGCTTCCATATGGTTTATCACACATATTGTTTGTTGGATTTACTCAAGAAGGTTAAATGGTTGTAAAAGATTCACATGATACAACGGCTCATGGTATGGCATCCAAGCCTTTATTGTGATATTGCTAATGAGCATGATGTGAAATTCTTTTATAGCTGTAACACCAAAATTTCTCATCAAGAGCAAGAATTAGTGTAAAATTTAAAACACGGATTTAATTACGCTTTTTCTAAACAACTTCCATATGGTTTATCCATGGACCGTACAATAGACTTGGTACCCAATAGCCATCCCATTCTCCAACAAGCATATCAGTTTAGTCAGAGGAAGAGGGATAAGTGGCCATGCAATTGAGGGGTACCTTAGAATGGGACATACTATGCCAAGTAAATTACCTTGGGAAACATCCGTTCTTATCAAAGATAAGGAAAATGGGGGATTTTGTTGTGTGTGGATTACAAAGGCCTAAATAAAGTTACCATTAAAAATGAATACCCCCTTTTTAGAATGGATAATCTCATAGATCAGTTAAGTGGAGAGCAATTCTTCATGAAATTGGATCTTTGAACAAAATATCATCGTGGATGGATACATCCAGATGATGTGTCCAAGATTGGTTATAATACACGATTTGGCCATTACAAGTTGTCTTACCTCTTGATTTTGGCTATTTTCCAAGAAATGATGAACGATCTCTTTCGTCCTTTTTGGGAAGATTTATCAACAATCCACGTGTCAAAAAAATTGCTAAAATGGTTCTTGAGACTGAGGCCTATTGCGAAAAATGAGTCCCAGTTGTGAAACTTGTCAAATATGACTGATGGAGAGCCATTATGTGGAACTGACACATGAATCTTTGGACAACTCTGCTAGATATATCAGACTTGAATGCTAAAACAGCGTGCATAGCATCTCCGTACTGTCTTAAAAAATTTAAGACAAGAAAAGCTTTCTACTAAAGAATCTAATTGCGAATTTTTTAGAAAAGAACTATTTTACCTTGGTCATAAAATTACCACCGATGGGATCGATATTGACAAGGAAAAGACGGTAGTTGAATGGCCTATTTTTTAAACCATGCAAAAACTCAAGTGATTTTTGGGATTTACAATCTTCTTTCAAAAGTTTGTTGAGAAATATTCAAAGATTCAACACCCCACTTAATCAAGTATTGAAAGGGGATGAAAAGCTGGAAAGGTAGGCCCAATCCTCCAATAAAATGGAACAAGAAATTAGATGAGAGTTTTCTTAATCTCAAGCTTCTAAATATCTCAACTCCTATTTTGAGAACAGCAGCTCCAAATATCACTTTCATCATCAACACCAACACAAGTGATACGACTATTGTGGTGATCCATGTTCTGAAGTCATGGAGACATTACGCGTATGTTAATAAATTTACGTGAATACGGATCATCAACCTTTGAAATACTTTTGTAATCAAAGTGATCTGAGAGGTCATAAAGATCGATGGGCAGAACTCATACAAGAATCTGACTTTGAAGTGCGTTATACTAAAGGAATCACTAATCGAGTGGGGGGTTGCATTTCATTGAATCAGTGAAGTGGACAAATTCTCCTTCACCAAAATTAGCACAAATTTATTTTCCTTGAGGGGTCTTTTTGAAAAAGACCTACATTTTGGACCAATTTGCTGGAGAAGTTATGCAGATTCACCAAGTGAGATTGAGATACAAGGTGGTCAATCCAGGGGAAAGGTTAGATGAGGCATTGATGACTTTTCTGTCTGCAATGGATTTTTGTTCATGAAAGGAAGATATACGTGCCCAATATAGATGCAATTAAAAAGAAAATTCTTTACAAATGTCATGACTCAGCTTGTGCGGGGCATCCAAACATACATCATCATATACGTTAGATTTAGTACATAGGAATTTTTATTAGCCAAAACTCAAATCCTTTGTAAAATCTTATGCGATTGTGTCCAATGTCAAGTTAATAAGATGAAACGTCCTAAAATAGGTGATCTCTTGCATCCATTGAATATTCCAGATAAAAAATGGGACAATATTTCAATGGACTTCGTGGTTGGGTTATGAAGAACAAATAATCAAAATAATGATCCTTAAGCTTATTGACAAGTTTCAACGAAGTGTAACCAAAGGTTTAAACAAAAAGCAGTACACTTCAAAGGAAACCTCGTTAATGAAAGTTAAGCATCAACGAGTAATAAATTCATGATCTTCATACCCGTTAGTAGCAACAACCATATTGAGGGGATGAGAAGACTGTTCACACGATTTTGCCATTGTTAACATTAAGAGTGTTGTACAAAGTTTGATCAAAAGAACTCAAGACAGTTCATTCATTGTGATCTTAGTGACAAAAACAAACAAGTAAATCGAGAGCATTTCTTAATTAGATGTGTGTGTGAGTGTGTGTGTGTTATCCCGCCAACCGTCCCACAAAACAAGATAACCACACTAGGCGATGCAACAGGTACCTAGTGTGGTTATACCTGCTGCACACCTGAAACAACATAGGATGCTGAAATAAGAACCACGTGAAGGCAATCATCTCAGGGGATAAGTTTCAAATATAAGTCTCCCTATGGAAGATTTTTTTGATGACAAGTATTCCCATTCAGGAATGTCTACAGATACTTGCATTTTCTCAAGACCAAATATCAAGTATATCTTGAGAATTTTTAAGATAAACAATCAAGATATGAAAATAGTTTATCCAAGCCTATTTTCGAACTAGTCTACAATACTTGCCAAATTTCACACAAGTCTAGAAGTAACATAACTGCATGGAAAAGTCTTATAATCATAATGTAAGCAAGCCGTATGGTTATAAAACCAAGTAATTTCTAATATAAATGGTATGATGGGTTTAGTTATATGACTTGGATTAGACCTGTTTGTTAGAGTCTATATATACTTATTTGTGGACGGCAATGCCTTGACAATTTGAAATTGACAGTGCAATAAATATTTCTCTAACTTGTTACTTAGGTTAAGGGATGGTGTTTTGATAAGCATTTTGAAAAGGGTAATGGCAGATAGTTTTTAACTGTACTTTAAAAGTAGTCTGCACGTAATTGTCTACTTTAGTTGTACTTTTGTAATTGTTGAGTTTCAAGCACTGATTATACATTGTTAACCTTATAATTTTGTAACTTTGAGTAGAGCTAAAATAATGTTCGAATTTTTACTCATAATATGGACAAAATTAGAGTCACCTAACTTGGCAATGACTACTTGTTGCGACATGGATAACAACTGAAAATATGTGTAGACACATGTAGTTCCACAATAATGTCTGTGTTCGAACACGGTTGTTGTTGTGGATGGATGCAGGTGAGCATATTCTCCTCAACTCGGAGCTTTTGCTGGTTGTTAGGTTTGGTCAATATGATATGTTTGACTGTGATGACTTAATACGAATTTGATTTACTTTAAGATTCGTATGTTTGGTATTGTGGTGATAATGTGCAGTTTTGTTTAGATTTGTTAGGTTCAATAACACGCACGTGCACACGCACACGCACACACACACACACACACACACACACACACACACACGAGAGAGAGAGAGAGAGAGAGAGAGAGAGAGAGAGAGAGAGAGAGAGAGAGAGAGAGAGAGAGAGAGAGAGAGAGAGAGAGAGAGAGAGAGAGAGAGAGAGAGAGACCCTTATATTACTAAGCATAGTTGGCATATGTTTCATCCTTTCAAACATATTCTAACAATACTTGTCGTGGTTTTCTTAGAGTTATGCATGGTTTTGGATTTAAATGTTGTATTAATATATGTACATTTGGTTAGTGTCCCTTCTCTACTACACATGCGTTTATTGTAATTATCAATTAAAATGATCCTAGAACTATATGAATTGGCCTTTTTTAATAACCCAAATTCCTCGGGGCTATTGCTCAGTCTTTAATTGGTGCAAGATTTGGCATAGAACTAGACAAGTTTAAGACCAACTGATAGGCTTGCATGGCTCAAATGCAAAATTTGTGGATGTTGAAGAGAAGTTCCAATAAGAGTTTGAGAATGCCTTTTGCAAATAATGAGAAAGTTTTATGACGTTCATGGTTTTGAGCATACTTCAGCCGTAAAATATTTGCTAAGGAGCCAAGGTTTGATGGTATAACTCCAAGTAGTTTTAAAAGAATTGCCTTATCTCGATTGAGAGATTTTTCATCAAGATGTGGATCTGGTAATACAAAAATACCATTTACCACAGCTGGCTAGGGTTTCACCATTTAAACCCAATGAAGTGCCCTGCAAACATTTTCTTATATTTGATAATATGACTTAGCTATTGGGCAATTATGTTATGCTTGCATCTACATGTGGATAACTCTAGGTGACATAGATGGTGAACCTAAGAAAAAGAGAAAACTCCAAGAAATTGACTATGGATGAGCTTTATGTAATTGACATACCACTCTAGAATTCTAACGTTCTATGTGATGGACCATTTTGGACCTTCCAAATGCACCTTGGCTTTTGGTAAATTTTCTAGAGAAGAAATTTGATAGAGAATGCTTAGAAAAAGGTATAAGAGAACCTTGATTGAATATCTTGAAGCCATACATAAAATGCAATTGTGAAAGAAAAATTAAACAATTTTGATAGCCAAATATTATCGTATGGCTATGCAATATGCTGGATATTGGATAGCTTGATCTGGCTCATTGTCGATGAAAGCCTAGAATTAAAATTGTTCAACTTCTTGACTTGGTTATCATTGTCATCCAAACCTATCAGGAAAACTTCCATTGTCTACAATTTATGGGTTCTCTAGTACTTGGTTGGAAAATGACTAAATTTTCTAGAAACAAACATCAAAACCTCTTGCTTTATTAAAATATTTGAAGATCATCCAATTAATTTAAATCCTCAAATGTTTATGGACAACCAACATGGGAAGGCGTTTGTCTAACAAAGGAAGGTGGGGAAGAGTAGATGCTAATGGTATACAAAGATTGTCTCATTCTTTTGTACATTTCCTTTTTCTGGAATGAGTATTGCTCCCCCAAGTTCTTTGTACTTCTATAGTTGATGCTTGAACTGGGCTCACCCATCTAGATTTGATTCTCTTTGATCCCACAAAGCATCATTTCCACATCTTGATGATGAAATGTCATTCATGCTCATCCTCTACATGCATCCAGAAGAGTGTATTCTTAATAGCGACCAAAAGATTCATGTTGATTCTCTACATGCATTTGGAACATCATATCCTTAATAGCGAGTCATAGCAGCCAAGGGATTCAAGCTCTGCATATGAAAAAGCGATTTTTTAATGGAGGTCAAAAGTGTGGAAGAGTGACCAAGGGGATTCATTGCTTCTCCATATGCATATGAAAAAGCGATTTTTTAATAGAGGTCAAAAGTGTGGAAGAGTGACCAAGGGGATTCATGCGAAAGTACTGTACTTTAGGACCATAAATGGATTACAAAAGATCCACAAGAGTGATTGGATGCTTGCTTAACAATTTATCAAAAAACTAGACACAAAAAAGTTGATCTAGATTGGCAATTGGACAAACAACAAGCATTAACAATCAAAAGCATTGATCAACATTGAAATCCGAGCCCACACGTGTGTACTACAGGCTGTAGTATGGCCTTCAACCTGAGAAACAAGTAGAAATTGATTTGGGTTCATTTGGATCACAAAAACTCAATGTACATAGTGAACTAGCTTGAGATTGCCAATGAGCTCCAAAAATTTTCTATCTTTTCACTATGGAGAGAGGGAATACATAGCAAATTCGACTTCCTTCTTCAAGTTAGGTGGATTTCCAACATGTAATAAGGAAGTTAACTCAGTCTCCTTGACCTAAAAGGAAACCCTAGTCTATTTCCTAGAGTCATGCTTGGTAGATAGCTAGTTGGTCAAATTTTCACCTTAAATTTAGGTGTAGGTCCTATAAAGTAGGGATGACCACCAAATAGACATGACCAACTCTATTGACTTGACCTAACCTACATTAGGATGGGTTTTACATGTGGCATCATGGCCCCATGACTCTATTCAAACTATTACAAAAATAGTTATCCAATGAAATTGCTTTATCAACAACAAATGTAGATTTCAAAGCAACCTATTTCATTATCTTGTCATACAAAGTAATAAATACCATGAATCTTAAAGGTAAGAAACAAGTCACCTCATGTCCACTACTGCTTTCCAAAAAGTATTCAAAGATAGTAGACTCTCCAATGCTCACCACCCTTGCAAGATGCACACTTGAATGGACAATTTGCATGCAATTTGATGACTCGGCCATTGTCATTGAGGACTCCCTTGGAAATCTCATGCTTTGAAGCTGATCCTCAAGATATTCCTCCTTTTGATGCTTCTCCTCAATGCAAGCAAGATCACACTTTGCCAAGATCTCCTCTTGAGTGATCTCCTCCTTTGCCAAGCACATTCTTTCAAAAGCAACACTAGCTTCCAACTTAAACAATCTTCCATGTTGAAATCCTTTGCAATGCAAACATCATTCTTCAAGAATGAAGCAAACACCATGCTTAAAGTGGACATCCAAACCACTTTCTAAGAGTAGACCAACACTAAGCATATTCTTGGTGATTGATGGTACATAAAGGACATTTTCTAGATCCATGCATTTTGAGGATTCTAGACACAAAGAGATGGTGCCAACACCATCTATCCTACACTCTTCATCATTTGCAGTAAAGACAAACTTTTTAGCAGCATTGAAAGAGTGTAAGGTTGAGAAAAAGTCCTTTCGCCAAGACATGTGGGAGCTAGCCCCACTGTCGATCCACCAATTTGTCTCTTGAATTGCTATTGCTTGTTGGTGAGGATGTAGATGCCATCAAGAATACATCTACTTCACCCTCCTCCTCCTCCTTTGCAAGGTTTCCTTGTTTGTCCTCCTCCACTTGTGCTCTTATCCTCTTGTAGCATTCAGATGCATAATGCCCCTTCTTTCCACAAAAGAAGCATTTTTGCTTTGACTTGTCCTTTGAGCTTGATGCATCATCCTCTTCTTTGGCCTCCTTTGGATGCTTCTTCTTTCCATTGGTCTTCTTTTTGCCCTTGAATGAAAAATTGGCTTTCTCATCTCCGTCCTGCAAAGACAAGGAACTCATCCTAGATTTTGCATGGAGCATCCTACACTCTTCAGCCACTAATACACTGTGAAGTTTTTCTATAGTTGGCAAAGTGTCTTGGATGGCAAAACTTTGGACCAAATTTGCAAAGTCATCTCCTAGACCATTAAGAACAATTTGTACAAGCTCTCCATCATGAATCTTCTCTCCAATGGAAGCCAACTCCCTATTTAGAGACTTGATTCTGAGTACATAATCCTGTGCACTCTCCTCGCTTCTCTTCATGCTTTGCAAAATCTGATTTCTAAGCATAAGAACTCTAGAAGTGTTGCTAGACTCATAGATTGATTTTAAAGACTCCCAAGCCTCTTTAGCACTAGTACAAGCTAATACTTCTCTCAACAAATCATTGCTCACATTCATCTTTACACAATGAAGTGCAAGTCTAGATCTCTTCTTGTATCTAGCTAACTCCTGTGCACCTAGAGGTTCATCTTCATCTTCAATCAAGAACTCATAAAGGTCTTGGAGCACCAAGAGTGACTCCATCCTAACCTTCCAAATAGTATAATTTGTAGAATTCAACCTCTCACTAGCTTCTAGAAGGTATGCTCTAGCAGATCCCATCTTACTAGTGACTTCTACAAACAAGAAATAGATTTGATTGACTTGAAACTCACAAGGGTCTCACACTTGCAGTGTTTCACTCAAATTTGATTTCTAATCCAACAAATGGACTTATAATCACAGTTCTATTACTCCCTCACAAAGCTGGAATGGAGATAAGATGAAGTGAAAACTACTTTCAAACAAATCTTGCCAAGAAATGAATTTGATTGTCTCTAGAAACTCACTAAGGTCTCTCTCTTGTAGTTTTTCAATCAAATTAGATTTTTGATCCAACAAATGGACTTATAATCTCAATTCTAGCACTCCCTCACAAAGTTGGAATGAAGGTAAGATGATGTGAGATCTACTTACAATCAAATCTTGCCAATTTTGGCTATTTTTGGACAAAAAAAATGACTTAATCTCTTTCACACTTTTTGATGTACTTTCAAGACCTGTAAAACAAGTTTAGAGGACCTGATTTCAGCCTAGATTAATCAGATCTCATGACTCTAAGTCAAATCTAATCAATGGCACTCAATCTTGGTAGCTTATCCTAAGATTTCCACCAAAAATTACATCAAAAGCTCAGAAATTGAATTTCTTTGGATCAAATGAATAGCATGCATTAAATGCAGGTTCAGAGGTGCCCACACATGTGGATATTACGGATTTGGACCCCTACCAAGTTTGGGATCAAATCTCCTCACCAAAATCAAGATTCTAGCTTTGCCCTCTCAATACTAGTTTTTAACACCAAAACTTGCTAAAAATGGATTTGCATTAGATCAATGGCTTATGCTCTTGTACTTGGCTCTGATACCATGTGAAAGTACTGTACTTTAGGACCATAAATGGATCTACAAAAGATCCACAAGAGTGATTGGATGCTTGCTTAACAATTTATCAAAAAACTAGACACAAAAAAGTTGATCTTGATTGGCAATTTGACAAACAACAAGCATTAACAATCAAAAGCATTGATCAACATTGAAATCCGAGCCCACACGTGTGTACTACAGGCTGTAGTACGGCCTTCAACCTGAGAAACAAGTAGAAATTGATTTGGGTTCATTTGGATCACAAAAACTCAATGTACATAGTGAACTAGCTTGAGATTGCCAATGAGCTCCAAAAATTTTCTATCTTTTCACTATGGAGAGAGGGAATACATAGCAAATTCGACTTCCTTCTTCAAATTAGGTGGATTTCCAACATGTAATAAGGAAGTTAACTCAGTCTCCTTGACCTAAAAGGAAACCCTAGTCTATTTCCTAGAGTCATGCTTGGTAGATAGCTAGTTGGTCAAATTTTCACATTAGATTGGGTTTCCCATGTGGTATCATGGACTCACATGTGTGGGACCCACTTGTGTACACAATTTACACTATTCTACATGGTTTTTGATCAAGCTATATTTGCCAATGTTTGGCAATTCTTCACAATTCATTGCTTTTCCATATGCGTCCGGAAGAGCGTATTCCTAATAGCAACCGAGGGTGCTGGAGAGATTTAACCTTGATCCAAAGCTGGAGCATCATCAAAGAGTGACATCATCCTACATAGAATACCTTGACGCAATATTTTCTAAAGTGGGTTGAGTTAAAAAGGTAGCATCATAACTTCTTTGGTGCTACATGGCATCCACGTATCCGCCTTTCCTTTCTTCTCGACCCCTTCTTCGTCTTGCCTCTTCTTCACCTCTCTCCTCCTTGATGTCTTCCATTTCTCGCAGCAATCCCTCCTTCCAATCTTTCCAAACTGTAGCTGGATTACAGCACCATAAGCATCTGCCATTTGTCTCACACAATTATGTAGCATTCGTTGAACTGTTTGGCAAAGAGTTGTGCTTGCTGCAGCAACAGCAGCCCAGATTTTTGTTTGAATTGCTGCTGGGGAAGGCAACAAGATCAGGCGTGCATCGGTGCTTGTGTGCTGCTTCTAGGAGGATGGCAACAGCAGAGAGGGAAAAGGTAGGAGCTGGGCAGGAATCTGTGTGGGATTACCCCCGTCCCCCAAGGCTTGAGCCTGTTGCTGAGCGCATTCGCATAGTTTTTAACTCTCTCACCATTGCGGACACCACAAAGGCGTATCGTGTTTTGGAGACCAGCCACCCTCCTGTTTATTACATTCCTCCAGCAGATATCAATCTAAGCTTTCTGAAAAAAGCAGGTGGAAGTTCTTTCTGTGAGTGGAAAGGCAACGCAACTTACTGGACTTTATCCGTCAACGGCAAGACAGCTGAGAAAGTAGGCTGGAGCTATGAAAATCCCACAGCTGGGTTCTTGGCCATCAAAGGATACATAGCATTCTATGCAGGGCCGATGGATGTTTGCTTTGTTGGTGATGAGAAAGTAGAACCGCAGCCTGGTGGGTTTTATGGTGGGTGGATCACCTCCAGAGTTGTGGGGCCTTTCAAAGGGGTTCCTGGTTCATGGGGTTGGTAGCTGCTGGCCATTACTTCAAGGATTTGGGGAGGAAAAACTTTGCAACATGCTTGATGACAGTCTTCACGGGGTAGAGTTTGATAAGACTCATTTTAAGATAATGCTGATTTATGACTCTTCAATTTGCACTAGTCAGTGAGCATGCTTAACTAGTTGTTTGTTATCTGTTGCTGCATACAAGAATCTGTCTACTGATTTACAAGCTGATCAGAGCTGTTTGATAATCTCAGCATGTAATCTGAAATAATCATATGCTACAGCTGAAAGGTGAAGACCTGCTGATACAAGATAGGTTATGTTGATGCCAAAAGTCTAAGGGGGCTTGTTAATTTTCTTTCCTACAAGTAACAAATGAAGAATCATCATATCAGCAAAGTGTTTTTAGTTGCAATGATTTGCTGATGTTCTACATTTTCAGAAAAACTGGTTATTTGGCTCAAATAGTCTAGTTCTAGGGTTGCTGCCGAGTTTCTGCTTGCCCAGCAAGAATTATTTATGATTTTGTAATGCCAACTAAAGTTACTTTCTTTAATAATGCCTCATGTAGTAAGATAAAGTGCATACCAATGTAAGATAGTAATGTCATGTGTAACTTTGACTCAATGAAAAACCAGTATTGATGTCGAAATGGTACTATGCAAATCTAGCCAAGTATGGTTGGATATTCAAGAGGAATCCTCTCCAACACAAGAGTGGTGTGTGTGTGTGTGTTTTTGTACCTAACAAATCTAAACAAAACTGAATATAATCGTCACAATACAACACATACTAATCTTAAAGTTAATCAAATTCGTATAGTGTCATCGTAGTCAAAAGACTACCATATTTTCTCAAGGATGATGCCATAAAATATGTCCTAAGATTTCTCAAAAGCATTCTAGAACTGAAATAAACACTCAGGATATAATAATAGTTTTTCCCGACATAACTGCCTGACAAGCATTTCTCAAGTCGTGCAACCATAATGTAGGAGGCTGTATGGTTAGAAAATCACATACTTGAAACTTGTCAATGAAATTACCTTGTCCAATACACATTATAGTGTAGTAAGGGACACGATAAGACAAAGTACAAACCCATGTAAGTAGTAATGTCAATAGTAACTTTGAAACACTGAAAACCCAGTATTGTTGGTGAAATGTTACAAGGCAAATCTAGCCAAGTATGGTTGGATTTTTTAGGGGAATCCTCTCCAACACAGAGTGGTGTGTGTTATTGAACCTAACAAATCTAAACAAAACTACACATTATAAAGTAAATCAAATTCATATTAAACTAGTAACGCATGCCCTCCCAACGACGGGCAACGTTGGGCGGGCAAATTCAAATGTGACGGGCAACGCACGGATGCCCGTGTGCAGGAAATCGCGAGGGGGCCGGTGGGGGGGGGGGGGTGTGGTTTCCCGGACAGCTCACGCTAGAGCGTGACGGGCAGCGTGAGCTGCCCGGAAACCAATTTTCTTTTAGTACATATAGATCATCATAGTCAAACATATCATATTGACCAAACCTAACAACCAGCAAAAGCTCCGAGTTGAGGAGAATATGATCACCTGCATCCATCCACAACAACAACCGTGTTAGAACAGGGACATTATTGTAGAACTACAGGTGTCTACACATATTTTCAGTTGTTATCCATGTCGCAACAAGTAGTCATTGCTAAGTTAGGTGACTCTAATTTTGTCCATATCATGAGTAAAAATTCGGACATTGTTTTAGCTTTACTCTCAAAGTTACAAAATTATAAGGTTAATAGTGTATAATCAATGCTTGAAAAAAGTCAACAATTATAAAAGTACAACTAAAGTAGACAATTACGTCCAGACTAGTTTTAAAGTAGAGTTAAAAACTATCTGCCAATACCCTTTTCAAAATGCGTATCAGAACACCATCCCTTAAGGCTAAGTAACAAGTTAGAGAAATATTTATTGCACTATCAATTTCAAATTGTCAAGGCATTACCGTCCACAAATAAGTATATATAGACTTTAACAGACAGATCTAATCCAAGTCATATAACTAAACCCATCATACCATTTATATTAGAAATAGTCGAAGTATAACCAAAGGTTTAAACAAAAAGCGGGTACACTTCAAAGGAGACTTCGTTAATGAAAGTTAAGCATCAACGAGTAGTAAATTCATGATCATTTCATGGCACTTCAACTCTTCATACCCCTTAGTAGCAACAACCATATTGAGGGGATTAGAAGATTGTTCACACGAATTTTGTCATTGTTATCATCAAGAGTGTTGTACAAAGTTTGATCAAAAGAACTCAAGATAGTTCGTTCATTGTGATCTTAGTGACCAAAACAAGCAAGTAAATCATGAGAGCATTTCTTAATTAGATGTGTGTGTGTGTGTGTGCGCGCGCGCGTGCGCATATGTACAAACCTAACAATACAACAACTACAATTTGCTTGACATATTAGAACCATACCATTACATTAAAAAAAACAATTCTAAACTCAATTGTGTATTGAAATGCTCAAAAATGTCCCAAACAAATTCATTACAAAAACTTCCAAACACAAGAAATCTCAATAAAAAAATCCATCCCAATCTCCCACTTCTTGTGAAAATGCTTACATAAGTTTCTAGTTTGTATCCCAGTTGTAGCCTGTCTAAGGTGCATAGCAAGTATATATGGAACTAGTCCTTAGTGTAAAGTGGTGTCCTTTTTGCTTTCGTTTTATGCTTAGTCAAGTCCATAAGTGAAGTTAACTAGTTAGCTATGCATAGCTCTCTACGACACACTTGAAAAAACAAAAATCTAAACATTAAGTACTATGAATTCACTACTTCCAAAGACCCCTTTTGAAAACTATAACAAAAAATACCATAAAGTTCATGTTTTTCGTAGTCATAGTATGGAAGTATGTGAAAAATATCTATTTAAAAAAACAACCATGTTATTACTACAAAGCCATCTTGTGGGAGTTGCAAATGCTTATATAAGTCCCAAGCTGGTATTCAAGTCACACCCTATATAAGTTGCATAGTATGGGTACAAGGATTAGTGTTACTTCCTTGGTTCTTTCTACTTTTGCTTTATGCTTAGTCAAGTCCATAAGCAAAGTTTACTAGTCAGCTATGCATAGGTCTTTGGAGCACGTGACAAATCAAAATTCTGAACATTAAGTGCTCTGAGTTGCTTCCAAAGACACATTTGCCCCTCCTAGAAACCTACAGCAAAAAAGCACAATAAGATTCCATGTTTTTCATAGTCATAATATGAAAAGTATGTGAGAAATGTGAACATTTAGTTATTAGCTTACTAAGATTAACCAATTTATACCATTGATTGCAATAAATGCAACTATGTACGATCATGTTTTCATATGTGAGTGATTCCATCATGGCTTAAACGCTAATCTTCCAATGTGAAGATTAGCCAAGAGCTTTGTGTACACATACATATTGGATCCCCAAAGTACTTTGTTTCATCATAGAAGTTAAGATATTAGAATAGGAAAGAGTTCTCAACTTGAATATTGCACTTACAACCTCTATGCAATGATAACAATACACTAGAAATGGACAAAATTTGCTAACACGTCTTAATATTTGGCATTTGGTTTCCTATTACTTGTGTGAGCACCTTAGGGTGAGGAAGATAAGATGAGATAAGTGGACTACATGGGCTACCTAGACCTCACTCTCATAGGCATGATTGGAGCTATAGTTGACATGCAATGGATAACTATGCATGGAATGCACAATACTTGGAGGGAGGCATGTCAACAAACGTGCATAGGCATGTGTTGTGGCTATATTTATATTGGAGGGAGTTGGCATCCACTCTTGATTATTTATCATTCTATTGTAGTGATTGTGAGTAACAATGATCAAATTTCTACAATGCTTTAAGGGGTTGATAATTAAAGTTCTTCAGAGAAGCTTGTGAAGGCTCCTCAAGTGAATCGCTAGCATTTGATAGAACAGAGATTGTAAAAATCTCAATAATAAAGGGCTTGAGGTATTTTTTGCTGGAAAAGCTAAACAATTTCCAAAAAATAGTACACGAGCTACAAAAAAAAAGGGAACATCAAAGAGTGGTGATCAAAAACCATTTTTGTGATATAACTAACGATGAGTAAACTGAATAAAATGTGATTCCCTCTTTGTTCAAAACAAATATGAGTACCGTTTATAAAAACCTGTTATTGCTAAGATGAAATTTTTAAATAAACTATGGAGGTGGAGACAAAAGTAAAGGAAAGTAACAATACTGGGTGGAACAACTCGTGTTCTCAACAAATTACAATATGTTGCAGGTTATCTGGTCTTCACCAGATTATGATATCTTGAAGGATTGCCTGATATCTTTGTGATATTGAGATCGTAGAACTAGCAAGTTTGTTGAGAAAAAAATTGTTTGCAGTTGAAATTTTCAATAGTAACTGGTTCTCTCTAAGGTGGGGAAGAAGCAAAAAAGTTTGTTGCAACAAAATTTGTAAGATGTGAAGCGAGGTGGCTAATGAGGTGCCAGGGCACACTCAGATGACTAAATCTATTCCACAATCAAGCAACTACCAAACAAATAATGTACCCCTCAGAAAAAATCATCGGAACTATTGGAAAGCATAACAAATGCACCTCTATGGTTGAAAACAAACAGATATCAAAAGCCATAACAAATGACCAGTATTCTACCAAGGAATTTTTTACAAACACGTGTATATTTCATTGCAAATTTTCAAAATTCTACTTTTTCTCAACGGCAGAGCTGCACACAGTCTTGAAAATTTCATGCAATCCCGAAATTCCATTCTTGGATTTCCAATGCTCCAATAATTGTAATATAACTTCCACATTTTCAACTTGTCCCAGAATTACCGTCTGCACAAGACCCTCTAGCTGAGAAGGCCCCACAATGCTCACAAAATGACAACAGCTTTGCACCAAAAGTTCTCGTAGAGATTCTTGACCATCTGTTGCAAGAGATGGTAACCTGTAAGGAAATGACAAGGGACGGAGAAATGGGTGCTTCAGCAACTGTGGAATCCTTAGACGTCGATTCTTGTCCCAAACCAGACATTTCTGCATAAAGTCAACAACCGCAAGATTTGAAACGGGGGGATATTGTATTTCATGCTTAGGGTTTGTAATCTCCTTTATTTTGGCATAAAAATTAAGATGTGAAAAAGGAGTCCTTCCATACACCATCTGGTATAGTATACAACCAAGAGACCAAATATCCGAGGCTCGGCCACACTTCACAACACTTCCTTGTTCATCACAGGTGTTCATCATGAAGGCTTCTGGGGACATATAGTTTAAGGTTCCCACCTGAAAATGACGGAGTCATAAGCAACTTCACATTCCCTTAGCGAGAAACCTAAAATTACCTTGAATTCTAAAAGCCTTGTTCACTCTCAAGTAGCAACTTTTATCCAATTGGAAATCACTCCCCGAGTTACAGCGACACTGTACTGTGAATGAATGGCTTCTTAATAATACTTTCAAGTTGTAAGCAGTTTCCACAAGGGTTCAGTAACTTATCTCACTAAATGCTTAAAGATGAAATAGGATCAGTCATGCTGAAACGCTCTTGTCAATCATTTCTTCCCTACTTTTGACTTGCCTAAATATATATATCGAGGTAGATTGCAAGTCCATTACACATAATCATTGCCCCACTAAAATTTTGATATTACCTTCCTAATAGCAGGAAACGCTTGGGGAAAAAAAACAGTAAAAGTACCTGTGATTCGCGTACAATATTTGTTGTATCATTCTGGATAACTTTTGCTATCCCAAAATCAATGAGCTTTAAGACACCATTTACAAGCAGGAAATTTGCTGGCTTCAGGTCAGCATGGACGATGCGCTCTTCATGTATAGTATTCACAGCTTCCAAAATATGCTGGATGTTTCAACTAAACTGTATTAAGTCATTATCTACAAGACTGGTTTGTTAAAGAACAAAACAAACAAGGATTCCAACATAACTACTCTGCTAGTGCATACAATTCGGCCACAACGATCTTCAAATGACCATACAAGTTTTACCTCCAAATACAGTCGTAACCAGTTTTCATCTAGTTGCTGATTTCTTTCAGACATCTCTTTCTTTTTGTGATCAAGCATGTGCGCCAGGTCTATCTCTCCATATTCAAGAACCATGTAGATGAATGCATCTTCTGTAATGATTTCTCCTTGCTGAGCATTAGAATCTTCAAATATCTTTTTGTCAGAAACCTATAATGGCAAAAGTAATGTTTGAACAGTTCAGAGATCAGATCTTTGGAGCCTTACATTCTGAATTTACGAAAGACAAAATGCCAACTAACTCCCACTGAAAAGAAAATGCTGTGCTCTTAAAATAGCTTGAGTTATGTGCATGAGATTCACCTGATAATCGACTAGTTTAATGATGTGTCTTTTCCCACTCAATCGCTGCAGATACTCTATTTCCTGGTGAAATCCACAAGCTGTTTGACGGTCACGCCCTTTTAGCTTGATTTTCTTCAAGGCAAAAATAGTGCAATCTTGAGATATAACTTTGTAAACATCGCTGCTGCCACCACTACCAATTTTTCCAAGCTTTTGATACCTGCAATTGTTCACCCAGACAAAGTGATCATTTTCTCCAGCTTTTCTAGCACCACCTTCCCGTGCTCGGTTGGCCCTGTCATTGGATGTTGAGATACCCAAAGCACTGGGAACTTTCTTACCACGTTCAAGGGGTAAATCTACTTCATCCTTGCCAGATTTGACAGCTGGATGTTGGCCATTTGCATAAGCATTTCGAGAGGCTTCACTCGTGTTTGCATGGGCTTGTCCACCACAGAGTGAAACCTGCTTCTCTGAAACCACCATAATTCCTCCAGTGCTTGACGATGAAGATGTTGCAGAACTTTGAGACGAATAGACATTAGAAGCAGAACTAGGAGCTACGCAGCCAATAGAATGTTCGCTTGTTTGGCATGAAGAACTTGGCTGATCTTTTATACTTATGCTAATGGATTTCGTGTGGATGTGTACAGCTGCACTTGTTGTGTTGGCATTTTTTGCCTCAACTGATGTTTTTGCTACATTCAAACTTGCCACTTGCTGATCTCTGGCTGCCTTAGTTTGGGAAAGCGTATCATAGGTTACTTTCGCACTACTCTCAAGCTTTAAGTAGCTGTTGTCACTCTTTAGTGTGCCAGATAAGCTCTTTGCAAGGTCATTCATCAGTGAGACTTTCTCTTTTTCTGACGACTGTGATTCTGAATCTTTTAAAGGATCTTGTGCTTCACATGGCCTGGGCATTTTTGGAACTTGAGAGTAGAGATTGGCCTTAGTATATTCTATATCAAGTGATGACTTTGTGCCTTTTATTTGCAAAGCATGTAAGCCTTCTTTAAGTTTCAAGATGGACTCTGAGGCCATTGTTGTCTTCTGTAGACCTGGAAAGCAAGAAGCCACCCGATTCTCTTTCTCCAAATCTGTGTGGGATGGTCCATGAGAGGTACCTGCATGTTGTTCCAACTTCCCACAGTTAAAGACCACACCAAATCATTCTTACTAACACTAGTTGCTTCATAACTACAACACAGACAAGTCATTCTTACAAATGGATAACTACAAAATTTATCCACCAGATGTTTTCAACAAAAATATTGTAGAATTTAATGTACCACTTGATTTGAAGTGTTTTCTTTTTGGTAAAAAAAATTTCAACTAAGTTTGACAACCCTCCACACTGTTTCAGAGGGATGTAATTTGATCTTTTTTTGGGTGTCGAAGGATGTCAGGCCTATTCCTACTACAGTACTTACAATATGAACACCTGAAATAGTATGCCCTGTCTTCTGCAATATTGATCATTTAATAAAATTCTTGCAAAGGAGCTCATCAATTAGAACACTTCTTGTCCCGATATTCACTGATTTGAGTGTCCCATAACTTACCCTGAAGATCCCCAAGCTGAATGGATCCATTGCCGATCATTTCAGTCACTTTAAAAGGTCACATCCATTGAATATGTAGTATTGCTTTGAATGCAGACTTGTGCTTCTCTTGAATGCAGACAATTTCTTGCTTATGCTTCTCTTGAATGCAGACAATTTCTTGCTTATGCTTCTCTTGGATGCCAACAATCATGACACTCCTTCCGATTGTCGATTGTGCTCAATCTTTCCCAAGTATCCTGTAGGTCAGAATTTCTAATCCAATAAGCAATAAATGATACAATCCATGAACCAAGTATGCGGAGTTCTTCGTAGTGATCTTTTCAATATCACATGCCCCTAGGACAAAAGGTAATTTTCTATCCCAATCTGTTGGATGTGAGGCTGTTACTATGTTGAATATCTTGCATAGGATTCCACTGGCCCTCTCTATTAAACTTATAAGCCATAACCTTTTAGCTCCACCTAAACGATCTACAAGGTCATCCATCCTAGGTAACGGATATTTATTCTTAATAGTCACTTTGTGCAACCAATTGTAATCCACGCACATCTGCAAACCTCCATCTTTCTTCGCTTTCAGAAGAACAATGTACGAAAGTACCGCAGAATTTGCAACTTCTTCAGCCATCTTGAATTATCTAAAACAGGAAATAACTGACTAAAGTTAACGAATACGTCTATTCTTAACCTTTAGTGACAAACTGTGACCTAATTAATTAGTTAACGAATACGTCTATTTCCGACTGAAACTAACTCCAATATGGTCAAATCACTGATCACCTCAGCACTGACTGACGTCGCACCCTTTTCACGCTCACCCCATGCAGCTGCGCTAATAGACTGGACAACGACTGCAGCCACCCACGATCTCTTACAGACAACACATCCACTATACTTTCCACATCTGCACACCTGTAATATAATGTATATATACTGGATACCATTTGCATATTCAGTTTAACGAGGTTATTCAGGTTAATGAGTTATGAGTGAATGAGACGAAGTAGATGCCTTGCGCATTGATTCTTGAATGTCAGCAATAAGGTTTTATTCCTAATTGATCTAGAGCTAAGCTATGAAAGCATTACATAAGCAAGACTTAACCCTAGAAAGCAAGAAAGAGAGAGATTAAGGAGACTAAAGAGAGAGATCAATATCATCAGCTGAGTAACAAATGACACAGATTCCCTACTTATAGCCTAAAGGAAGCCCTAAAAGGAAGCTTCCAGTGGCTAGGGCCCAACTGGGAGGGATAATAGTGCGCCCTCCAAGAAGGTCCCCACTCTCCAGTATATGTTCAAATGTCCCAATATTGAATAATAAGGCCCAAGGCCTGCTTATGCATAAAGTAAAGTAAATGTAAATGGACGTGGCGAATGTAATGAGCTGAGTCCATAACTCCTAGAACGAACCTGAGCGCAGATCTGGACATGTTCTGAACATGTGGATCTGAACGGACCTGGAGCGAGCACACTTGAGATCTAGTTTTCAGTCTTATGTACCTTTTGGTACCTAAGGAACAATGTTTGATAGAATCGTGGTTCGAACCCCGAATCGTGGTTCGAACTTGCTCGCTTCAAACCACCAGACTAGAAAGAAACCTTGAAAAGGATAGGAGATAAGGTCGAGTCGTTTTGTATGGGTTGTACCTCATGTACAAAAATTCCTGCTTTAATACCATGATGTAAACTGATCAAAAAATGTGTCCAGGAACTTTTAAGGCTCTGATATAAAACTTATCCTACCATTAGAATCATAAATACCTGTTAGCAATTTTTGGTTCAGAAAGAATTACCTTCTGTATGAGAATGAATTTTTATTTTTTTCCCTTTTGAAAAGATAGCTCCCCTATAATTGTGTTTAAAATGCTCCAATTGAATATTTTACATGAGGTTATTGGGCCCTTGGACAACAGATATTGTGTCTTTAACTTGGAAGAGTTTGTGAATCTTCTTTGATAGTTTGTACCTCATCTTCATACATGTATAAGAGCTCCAAATCTACAGGTGCCTACATCATATCTTCAAAATGTCTTTGTACCTTAGTGTCAATTCTCTGACACTTACCCTTATATGGTCTTTGTCTCTCATCTTCAATTCTCTATCTCTAAAGTGCAAGGCTATATCATTCATCCTCAACTACAAAAAAGGCATGATTGTGGTCTAAAAATTAGGCTCACCGAGACTGAAGTTGTAAAGGCTCACCGAGGACTAACCTAACATGGTACCTACTACCTATTGAATAGGATAAAATTTGCCACAGAGTCTCTCTCTCTCTCTCTCTCTCTCTCTCTCTCTCTCTCTCTCTCTCTCTCTCTCTCTCTCTCTCTCTCTCTCTCTCTCTCATTTCATCTTTCGTTGTCCAGTATATTATGCGATCAAAGGGCGATACCACTATTTATACAGAGATACTCTTCTCACGTTGCGATCCTTCCTGGAGTATCCAGACCCCAGATGTGTAGGTCTTCTATTGAGAGAGATGTATACTCTACGAGCTTCACTTCTACCTACCCCAGATATGGATCCCAGTCAAGCTCATATTACCCAGTTTTTTCCAGAAGCGAGACAGAGAGGATATTTCAGTTGTGGATTTTGAAGTCCCCCCATTCGGAGATCGAAGACACAAAGAGTCTCACATACTTCTACTAGATCCAGGATCACCAGAGCTTCACGTGCTTCCCGCCAGTCTACAACACGCTCCACTACTACTATCACTCACTATTTCCAGCTTGCTCATAGCTAGTCTCCTCCGCATAGCAGGTGGTCACCCTCGCAAGCTGGAGGTCAAGCTTTGATACTTCTTCTTAGAGAGAGATAGATATGCTAGTTCTTTTCTTTTACTAGTAAATAAGTCTGTATGCGGACAATGCTCACTTTTTGTACTTTCTTTTCTCTTATGTACCTTTGGGTACCAAAAGACGTTAATAATAATAATTCTGATTCTAATTCTCTCTCTCTCTCAGAAGGCAATAAATTGACATTGATATCTATCTTACTTTACGCAAACAATTTGGTCCTTATTCCCCACGTGTTATGTGATGCCCCCCATCCAGGCAGAGGGCATTTTTAGGGTAATCATCTGCTTTTTAAGATTAGGGACCTTGGAGACATGAGCATATGCCACGTACCCATTCATAGTAATCACATCACCTATCATGGTACTCCCAAGCAACAGCCATACGACACCACATGCTTGTGTACAACAAGTTCCTCACAGAGCATATGCTCAGATGCTTTGGTCGAGTCCTTGAAAGATCAACTGGAGTTCTATAGGACACACTTCTTGCACTTAACCACATACCTTGACCTTGAGATATCACATAAACTGAGGCACACATTGGGACAATTGACAATGTCCTTGCATCACATGCAATAAAAATAGGTAGATACATTGGAACATATTTTGAGGACAAAATATGCCAGTTATGCTTGATGTGCAAAGTAGAGACAGAGAAGCATTTCATTTTTCGTTGCCCACTCTCCTACAAGATTGGAAGACGCTATTATTGCTTATCCAAAGACCAGCCTCTCACTTTATGTTCTCTATAGAGTATGAGGACGAGAGAAGTGTCGCCCTTATATTTTGAAGTTGTTTCCTAAAAGATACTACACATCAGAGTACTGGATCCACAAAGAGCCAGGTCACATCTTTTCTCCAAGAGAAGGGAAAGAGAAATAAAGTCAGACGATCACCCCCTCATCCCTTTCAGACACCAAGATCGCTGCCAAAGAGCTCCACCTCATCAGGCCACAGCGCAGCACCAGTTCAAACATGTACCTGCAGCATTAGCTTCAACCTCAATTTTAGTTACTCTTGCAACCTCTCATATTTTATTGTGCTTACTGCTATATGAAGCGCCTAGCTGAGGGACATATGCACCCTTTCATACGGTACTTATTTCTTTGATTTTACAGCAATTATCAAGTTGTAGCTATCACTACATTGATTTATTAATGATTTCATTTTCATTTTTGACACAATTTTCTTATAAACACAAGTGTACAGTGGATGCATTTTCTCTACTTAGCAGTTTCAGGAGATACTTTTACACTCGTGGTTCATACAGTGCACCTTGGATAAATGTTAGGCCTCGGGAGTTATAAAAAGTTAACTAATATAGAGGGTTTACACTATAACAGATAAACAAGGTGGGGGAAAAAATTAACATATTTCAAAGGAACATATATCTAGGGAACTAGATAAAGAATGCAAACATTTATGGAGGGAATTTGCATCTGACGGCTGGGGCTTGGGCTAGCATCTGACGGCTAGGCCCTGGGCTAGCAAAACACCCTAAGAGAAATGTGCCCTAAAAACCCAAATTGTTGGACAAAGCCCTCCCCTATCTGTAAAATAACATTTAACCAGGTCAATTTCTTGAACGCGGGAGTAAATTTTGTTAACAAACAGTTAACATTTCTACTGTGTAAAATCCTCGGGAGTAGCCAAAAATTAACTAATAGCTAGGGTTAACATATACAGAGGTAACATATATAGAGGGTTCACTGTACACACTTGAACTGTCTTCGCGGGGGCCCACCAGCCATTAGCGCTCTCAGCTAGCACTAACGGAAGTGCCAGAGCAGCCCCACCTGCAGTTAACAAACAGTGTCAGTTAGCAATTTCAGTTGGCACTAACTGAAACGGTGCATTTTTTCCCATTCATTAACCAAGGTGATATGGCATGGTTAACTAACTGAACTTGCATTTGCCAAAAAGGTTCCAATTTTTTGCTGCTGTCAGCAAGCTTAAGACAAACGAATTCTATTTGATATCACAAAGCATTTCTGAGACTGTTCTTACTTCGGCAGCTGCAAACTTCTGCTGCTGTAGCAAAAGCGGCATTTGAAAGCTGCTCAATCCATGAAATAGAAGGGGCAGAAATTTTAGAGACCATGTGGCCACCCTGAACCAAAAAAGCTAGCTATAAGGATTTTGAGCTGTAATTTATGTACAGAAAAAAGATTCCTGATCCCGTTCCTGATTTTCAAGCTACGATTTGTGAATGCAAAATTTCTAGCCAGTGCCTCCTCGATACTCAAACTCATCATTCGTATAATTGCACCTTGTTCTAACCGCTGCCACTCTTATTTATTGAAACCGTATTTTATTACCCAGAAATTTATTTATAACAGAGTTTCCATCGAATGCAAATAAGAAACAGCTACCCTTCTAAAGACAATGATCCTCTAGTGTAACGGGATGAGAAATAATGTAGCTTCGTTGTGGCTCCGTTCACCTAACTTAATTCTATTCAGCAAGCCTTAACAGCTTTCACTAACTGCAGGTGGGGCTGCATCTGTTCAGTTAGCTCTAACTGAATCCGCTATCAGCTAACTAACGGAACAGCACTAACCGTTGGTGGGGCTCCCCCCTTACACACCTTTGGAATTTTAAGGGCAGTAAAAGACTTTCTTCCCTTCTTTCTCTCTCCAATATATGGCTGCCATTTTCTTATCAATTCTAGGAGTCAAGAAAACAAATGAAGCAATGGAGATTACAGTTGATTGAATGGGCAAAGAAACACTTGACTCAACTGAGTGATCTGGCTTCTTGCTCGGAGGATGTGGATGATGCAGGTGCAGCAGCTGAATGTTGCTGTTTTTCCATCTCGCCCGAGTCGTCTGAGGCTGTGGTGTTGTCATTGTTCTTTTCCCTCAGCACGCGTCTTGCGCGACCTGCACCAACGGCTATTTCAAGCCCGTCCATATCTACACTGCAATGAATGTTGCAGCAAACAAGTGAAAAACAGACCTGTGAGTTTGGGCCTAGCAAGCTTGAAGCTTGGGAACACTTTAGCAGTAGGGGCAATGCCTTTAGAACCTTCTGTCAAAGACTCAGAATTGTGCTGGCCACCAAAATATGCCATATCAATGCCTGACATGCCACTCCCATTGGATGGAGTGCCGCTTCCGTAGCTGCTGCTGCTGCTACCGCTCGTACAACCGGACAGGAAAATGATCCCCAGTCCTGAGCTTGTTACATTTTTCTCGCTCTCGCTTTCCAAACTTTGAGTCACAGCAATGCGTCCAGCAACGGCATTAAATGATACATCCTCTGTATTGTAGGCTGCAGGAGTCATTTGGTCGCTGCCAAGCTCAGAGTTCAAACCTCTGTAGTGACAATGTCCAAGCTCTTACCGGACATTGTTCTTGTAATGAGACAATTTTATCTCCTGCAGACGATCTGCCACCAGATCAACGCAGAAATAAGGGCCTGAAACTCACCGAACACTGTGCCTGTTCAATGCTAGACTACAAAACGTGCACGCTTGCTTCTATAAAATGATACAAACCCTAATCGTCCAACGGACGAAGCAAAGAGAATGCAGTACTAACAGAACCCCAGGCTTTCTCGTACCAACAATCACATATCTAAGATCCGCCATAGCTACATTTGCAAGATCCGCCATGCCACCGCAAGCACGGCATGGCAGATGGAATCCATCTCCTTCTCCTCATCGTCATGGTGTCGTGTGAAGGAAAGGAAGGAGGATCGAGGATGAAAAGAAGAGAGAAAAAAAGGAGAATCATCGAAGAATCCCGCGCTCTTCAATACCAAACGGCTATTTAAATATAATAATAACATGTTCAAAGCACTGGCCATTTTGACCCAGCTTCACCATAGCTACACGTTTTTTTTTTTTTTAAATTGGATGTCCAGGCGCCATGTGTTCGGGCAAGCAGAATCTATCCCATAAGCGTTTTTATGGGATTACTAAGAGAGAGTCAAACTTTGCCATTTTTTTAATGTGGGTGCCCGATGCCACCTGGGCCTTGTCTGGCGCCCAACCCTGCGGCTGCCCGGGATCGAGCAACCTGGCACCCACCCGCAAAAATTAGCCGCGCCCCTTTGTTTTTTATCGGTGCATTTCAAATTTCTGGCTGCCCATTTCGTAAAAAAGAATGACAAATCTTGGAAGAAAGAGAAAGGTGGATAGATATTTTGCTTCTGGAGTCACTTGTAAAATACGCACAAAACTTCCTAGCGCATTACGAGAATGGAATTAGCGTCTTCCTATGAAAATCCATTCCCAAAAATGTGAAGTATATTGATTTCGAAAAAATAGACAAAACTTTTTTTTTGTTAAGAAATATATTTATTATGTATTAGGTAATGGACATTGGAAGAGCCATTACTACAAATAATTCGGAGCTCGAGCAGCGCGTGGTGTAGGCCATGAGCTGTCTGAATACCGGATTGTGCGGTAATGTCCCAACCAATTGACCATTATCACACGTAATTGCTATTGCTATTCACATCTCTCTCTCTCTCTCTCTCTCTCTCTCTCTCTCTCTCTCTCTCTCTCTCTCTCTCTCTCTCTCTCTCTCTCTCTCTCTAGGTATTTTCAATAGTAAAAAATAGGAAAAAAAAATTGGAGCCCTATACAAAAAAAAGGCTAAAAATCAGATGAACATCAATTAAAGTATCCATCATCATCCATCGAGAGGTTTGTAGTTCATTTCCCATGACCAACATTCTATTGATGGCACCAAACTGCAAAGACAGCCACCCAACTTTGTTTTTGACAAGTAAATTTTTTCGTAGCCCTTCACAAAACAAGAATCCCCTTCAAATACCTTGAGGGAGATACGTATGTTGTCCTCTTTAATATTCTACTTCGTGCACACGAAAAGATTTTTTCTCTTTTAAATGCATTGCGCCATTTGAAATGCGTTAAACTAACTTTTCAAAATGTGCTAGAAAACTTCAACACAAGTTAAACCCCTTCAAAGTCATAGTTCATAAAAAAAAAATATTTAGAAAATGAGCCTTGTGAGAGTACTAAATAAGAATCACTTTCACATTGCCAATAACCCTAATTCCAGCCTACACATTGAGATTCCCAAATATATGAAAAACACACATATGAATATGTGTGAGAATAAAGTAAACACCAAAAAATTGACTATAGAAAGATCATACACTTTCTAGTTCACGGACATTTTTTGATTTATGATCAATATGAGTTGTTTAAGATGAGATAGAATGAGATTTAGGATGACGTAGGTATTGAATGTCAATAAACACTTTTCAATTTAGATCTAATGAACTGATTCAATTATTTGAGTCTCGATAAATTTGAAAATCAACATTTTACTCTTTATGTGAGAGAAAGAGACATTGTGTGTAAAATAAATTGATTCCTAGATTTTGTGTGTGTGTGTGTGTGTGTGTGTGTGTGTGTGTGTGTGTGTGTGTGTGTGTGTGTGTGTACAGTGTGTGTGTGTGTGTGTGTGTGTGTGTGTGTGTGTGTGACACACACAATTTGTGTGTATAGGTGTCTGTGTGTGAGATGGATTGTGTGTGTGTGAGAACACACATAAATTGTGTGTATAGGTGTTTGTGTGTGTGAGAGAGACGTTGTGTTTCTATGTGAGATAGAAGGAGAGATTCTATGAGAGTGTGTAAAGATTGCCTTATACAAATTTGTAAGATCTTGTTATAAACACCAAAATGAAAACTATGGAGCCAAAGTACCCAATCAAAGAGAAACTGAAAATCAATCCTCAATCAGCTTTAGCCCCAAGCCACAGTGATTGAATACAGAAGAGGAAACCTTTTTGGCAACTGAATATCAAAATTTGGAACTGGGAGTAGGGCAAGTTTCTATTGCCTAGGGACAAAATTTTCATAACCTCAATCATTAACTAAATTCACATTCAGTTACTATTGATACTCTTATGTATGCATATAGCCGTCAAACACCATGCATCGCTCTCCACATGTCCAAATTGGAATGTCGGGCCCTCACACGGTTATTAATTACATTTTTCGCCTAGATCAAAATGTTGAGCCATAATTAATTAATTCGTACACTGGAGTGTCGAATATCCATGTCAAGAATTATCTCGAATCCTCAATGCAATGCATAAACATAACATTCTTCCTCCCTTAAACTACTTTATTCCTCCTAAGTGAAACTTAGAAAATTTCTTCTTTATGCTTTCAGCTTTTTTCAATGAAACATCATCCTCTATGTGTCCTTTCCATTGAATCAAGCACTTGAAAATAGAATGATTTTTCAATTGTTTATCTCTAATTATGAGTACTTTTTCTAGTTCCAAAGGTACACTAGTTAGAAACCAAAGTCGATTTGATTTGTATTTTATGTAAGCTTCAAATGTGATATTGTAATTAGTGTATGGTTATTTAGATTTACTGTATTCAGTTGTGACCAAGACGTGACCCATTATTGACTTATCAGTCGGGGGCACTTATCCCGTAGTCGGCTATTTGGGTTAGCCGAGTAGCCACACATAGAAAAATTAGCCTGTACAGTATATTTTTTACGGCATTTGGTATGCTCAGGGGCATGTCTAGAGTTTGTCATTATTTTAGCCAATGTTGGGCCTACGAGAGCTTGTGAGGTGAAGCTATGGTGATTGATTGATGTGATATATATGCACTAGATCCTATCAAAATTTTAACTACACTAAGTGATAAATCTTTCAAATGAGTAAGATTTTCATCAAATCCAACTATATCACCTTCATGTAAACAAAATTTCAACCAACTTACATGAAATACTAGATGAGAAATAGATCTGTCATGAATATTAAATCCATTAGCTAAAGATCCAATTTTTTTTATAATCTACAATGGTCCACAATATAGTTGATAAGTTATAATGCTTTCAAGTACGCATAGTCCTAGAATCTTTTGAAATTAAACGATAAACTTAATCATCAATTTTAAATTTTTTGGGATATTTCTTAAGTTTGGCGTAGTGTACTACGACTACTTTCATGTGATAATTGCAACATTGATTGTATATCATGCAAAAAGTCATCAATTTTATGGATCTTAATAGATTTTGTTTTCTCTTTAACTAGATATCTAAATTGAAAATTGTAAATAAGCATAAATGGACTATAAACTGTAGAATAATATTTTCTACTATTATAAAAAAAACTCATAATGATCGAACCTCGTTCAAAAATGAGTCTTTTACATATCGTTCGGATGACTTCTAATCTGATGATATCCGGTCCTGAAATTTATTTTTGTGAAGTATTTAGCTCCACCTAATCAATCTACTGGAGCAATGGATATTTATTCTTAATAGTTACCTTATTCAACCCCTTATAATCTACGCAACATAAATTTGTCTTCTTAACCTTTTTTCCGAGACATATGTTTCATTTGCTTACCTTCTGATGCCATTTTGTAAAAAAATATTTGACTTTTGTTTTGTCACAAATTCGTTTTCTTTGTTATGGGCACTAATGGATTAGCCTGAAACTGCTTCATGTATGCCACCACTATAGAATCATAAGCTTTTGCGACCCGTACGACGTCATCGAAAGTTTAAAGCACGTTTTGCTTATATTTATTTTGATAATCTCCTAGCAAACCTAGGATAAAATGCCAGAGAGCCAGTTTTGAACCGAACATGAAAGTACAGTACTTTAAGGACAAAAATGGATCTTAGAACATCCACAAGAGACATTATGTGCTTGCTTAACAATGCATCAAAAAACTAGACAATAAATCTTGATCTAGATTAGCAATTCAACACATAACAAGTATGGATAATCAATAAACAAGATCAAAGACCCAACATGTGTACTACAGGCTGTAGTACGGCCTTCAACCTGAGAAACAAGTAGAAATTTATTTGGTTTCATTTGGATCACAAAAGCTCAATGTACATAGTGAACTAGCTTGAGATTGCCAATGAGCTCCAAAAATATTCTATCTTCTCACTATGGGAGCTTGGAATACATAGCAAATTCGACTTCCTTCTTGAAGTTAGGTGGATTTACAGCATGTAATAAGGAAGTTAACTCACCCTTCTTGCCCTAAAATGAAACCCTAGCCTAGATCCTAGACTTATGCTTGGTAGGTAGCTAGTTGGTAAAATTTTCACCTTAAACTTAGGTGTAGGTCCTATAAAGTAGGGATGACCACCAAATAGACATTACCAACTCTCTTGACTTGACCTAACCTACATTAGGAGTGGGTTGTCACGTGGCATCTTGGTCTTCCATGTGTGCAATCCAATTATACACAATATTTACAAAGTTCTACATGGCTAGATTTGCCAAAATAGGCTATTTTTCACACTCCTCCTCAAATCTAGCCTTGGAAACAATAATGTATCTATATACAATTCTGAGACCTGATCTTAACATAAAAAATGAATCATATTCATGTTTAGAAGATGAACAATGAGACCCTAAAGATTATGACATGATCTATCACCATATCCAAACTAGAGCTTCTTTGATCTTGATCTCCTCCAAGATGAATTGAAGAGTCTTGATTCTTCCTTGCACCTTTGCACTTGATTTCTTCTATGTTGAGTGAAGATACATGAACTTGAAACTTTCTCCTCCTTGATCTTGATGCTTATCTTTGAAGAACATTTGATGTCTCCATGTCTTGTGAAAGTCACATTAATCAAGATCACAAAACATGTACTTGCCACAATTCCCAAGATTTATCATGCTAAAATGACTAGTCCACAAACCATCAAAAGTAAGCATGATTTTCCTAATCTTGTAATTACAAGTGATCTTGAACTTCATAAGGCTTCATACTTGCTTATGGATATAAGTGTCCTTCAAGAATGTTTCACTTATTCTCATAAGAAGCTTACAATTTGCCTCTCCAAAAGAAAAAGACACATTTTTTCAAAACAATGAGTGATTAACTCATTCTTGCTCTTCCTAAATCTGAGAGCACTCATTTGATCAAACAACAATTTACTCTTAATTGGTTCATAACAATTTTTAGATCACTAAGACATAAAAACTTGTTCTCAAATGAGTCATTACACATCTTATCTTCAACTTCCTTCTTGATGAAGCCCTCAAGTTGCCTCATGTAGTTCCCATAGCATACCTCGGTTTGCCTCATGTAGATCTCATAGCAAAATGGTTCATCAAGCATTGATGTAAGAAAAGTGTTGAAAGTGAATGGTTGAGAATCTTCCCCTTGATTACCTTTGCCAAGATAAGTGAGCCTTGAAGGCTCGGCCCTTGCCTTTGTGGATCTTCTTGGAGCACTTGATCTTTGAGGTGGATCCTCAAGATCTCCATCACTTTGTTGCTCCTCCTCAATCCTTGCAAGATCATTGACACCAAGGTTGTTGATTTCACTTTCATTCACACAAGATACTAGATGGATCCAAGCATCTCTTGTATAAACATCTAAAAATGCTTCATGCATCTTATCATCACTACTTGGTACATGAGAAAAAGAGTGTACATTTGAATAAACGATTTCCTCTTTTGCCATAGCAATTTTAGCATCCAACTTAAACAAACAACCTTGTTTAACACCATTTGCTATGCAAATATCATTCTTCATGATGGAACAAACTCCATGCTTGAAGTGAACATCTAAACCATCATCCATTAGTTGTATAACACTAAGCAAGCTCTTGGTAATTGATGGTACAAAAAGGACATTGTCTAGATCCATCCTTTTGCTAGATCCTAGACTTAATGAGATGGTAGCAATACCATCTATCTTACATTCTTGATCATTTTCTAAAGAAACAAATTTACTAGCACCATTGAAAGAGTGTAAGGTTGAGAATGTGTCCTTTTGGAAAGTCATGTGGGAGCTAGCCCCACTATCAATTCACCAAGTGTCCTTTGAGTTGCTTTTGCTTGTTGGAGTGGATGTAGATGCCATCAAAGATGATATCTTCCCATCTCCATCCTCTTCATATGCAAGGTTCCCTTTTTTGTCCTCCTCCTCTTTTGCTCTTAGCCTCTTGTAGCATTCGGATGCATAATGCCCCTTCTTTCCACAAAAGAAGCATTTTTGCTTTGACTTGTCCTTTGAGCTTGATGCATCATCCTCTTCTTTGGCCTCCTTTGGATGCTTCTTCTTTCCATTGATCTTCTTTTTGCCCTTGAATGAGAAATTGGCTTTCTCATCTCCATCCTGCAAAGACAATGAACTCATTCTTGCCTTGGTGTGGAGCATCCTACACTCTTCAGCCACCAATACACTGTGAAGTTTTTCTATAGTTGGCAAAGTGTCTTGGATGGCAAAAGTTTGGACCGAATTTGCAAAGTCATCTCCTAGACCATTAAGGACAATTTGTACAAGCTCTCTATCATGAATCTTCTCTCCAATGGAAGCCAACTCTCTATTTAGAGACTTGATTCTGAGTACATAGTCCTGTGCACTCTCCTCACTTCTCCTCATGCTTTGCAAAATCTGATTTCTAAGCATGAGGACTCTTGAAGTGTTACTAGATTCATAGATTGAATTTAAGACTTCCAATACTCTTTAGCACTAGTACATGCTGATACTTCTCTCAACAAATCATTGCTCACATTCATCTTCACACAATGAAGTGCAAGCCTAGATCTCTTCTTGTATCTAGCTAACTCTTGTGCACCTAGAGGTTCATCTTCATCTTCAATCAATAACTCATAAAGGACTTGGAGCACCAAGAGTGACTCCATCCTAACCTTCCAAATAGCATAATTTATAGAATTCAATCTCTCACTAGCTTCTAGAAGGTATGTTCCAGCAGATCCCATCTTACTAGTGACCTTCTACAAACAAGAAATAGATTTGATTGACTTGAAACTCACAAAGGTCTCACACTTGCAGTGTTTCACTCAAATTTAATTTCTAATCCAACAAATGGACTTATAATCACAGTTCTATCACTCCTCACAAAGCTGGAATGAAGATAAGATGAAGTGAAAACTACTTTCAAACAAATCTTGCCACGAAATGGAATTGATTGTCTCTAGAAACTCACTAAGGTCTCTTTCTTGTAGTGTTTCACTCAAATTAGATTTCTAATCCAACAAATGGACTTATAATCTCAGTTCTAGCACTCCCTCACAAAGTTTGAATGAAGATAAGATGATGTGAAATCTACTTACAATCAAATCTTGCCAATTTTGGCGCTTTTTGGACAAAAAAATGACTTAATCTCTATCTTCCTTCTTGGTACTTTCAAGACCTGTTTTTAACCTTAATAGGACTTGAACTCAGCCTAGATTAATTAGATTCTATGAAACAAATTCAAATCTAATCAATGGCAAATGATCTTGGTAGATTATCCTAGGATTTCCACCAAAAATTACACCAACAGCTCACAAATTGAATTTACAGTGGACAAATGAATGTAGTGCATTTAATGCTGGTTCATAAGTGCCCAAACAGGGTTGACCACCAAATAGACAATACCAACTCTTTTGACTTGACCTAACCTACATTAGGAGTGGGTTTCCACGTGGCATCTTGGTCTTCCATGTGTGCAATCCAATTATACACAATATTTACAAAGTTCTACATGGCTAGATTTGCCAAAATAGGCTTTTTTCACATCGAATAACGGAATTTTATTCCAGAAATATATGAACTCTTGGAGATAACAGTCTAAACTCTTCGTCTCCATTTGGTATGAATCTTTGGTAATGTTATGAATCTTCTAAAAACTTCCATGAATTCTTCTGATGTAGCATTTCGGTTGCAAGTCACACCACCACAACGAAGCTTTTCCATGAAAAAAAAGAACCTCGCTCTTGATCTTTTCTCTTCAAGAATTCCGTGTAGACTGAAATCGTAGGTCCACTTGGTAAACCAATTATCTACTACTTTAGACAAAGGTCTTAAGTTGATTCATCAATAATTCTATTTGTTAATCCCACAGATTATTCATTTCGTTAAGTGTCGCACTCAACTGTTGGAAAATCTGCAAAAAGATTTGCATAGGTATTATTTTCTCAAGATTTGCATTATTCTCAGCCATTATTAATTACATGAAACAAAAATTTGCTTCTTTCAATTGAGAGATATGAAATCTTCAACCAAAAGTGAAATTAATTGTGACCTGATAAACCAACTGATTACATCTCAGCCATGTCATTCACTTTACAAGCTAATTTCGTCTTAATCATGATCGACAGATTTGGACAAAATCAAAACATTTATAGTTCTTTCAGAAATTTAATACTTGGGATTGTCAAATTCTGTTCAATATGAATCAAAACTGTGAAAATCGATTTTGCCATCAAATTTTCAGTCTCATTGTTACCAATCCATTTCAAACTGATTTTGAAACTATTGGACACTTATTGGATCACGCCACTAAAGTACTGTATAGGTAGGCTTATTACATGGGTCCCACCACATTATATTGTACAGTTAGGAGTAATACTTGCGAGGGCATTGGCATCTTGGCACTGGCATCTTGCGTGTATAAGCCCAATCCAATGAGCAAGCTACTCTCTTGGTCTCTTTTGGGTTCCAAGGCTTAGCATAACAGAAATTGTCATACTATACTTATCCCAAAAGTATGGAAATGTAACATAAAAGATAGTCAAATCCCAAAGGGACTGCATATTGATGTGATTATAGATGATTTTGGTTCATTTGTTGTTCTTAGTACATAAACTGGTTGTCAACAGAGATTTAATGAAATCGGCAACCAGTATCACCAATTAAAATGTGACTTGACATACAATAACAAAAGGATAATTGATCCCAACAATTCTCATATCGTACGTATTTCATTACTGGGAAAGAACATCTGACTTATCGGCCAAATCGATATATCGGTCTATGCACCTAATTAAGTTTGTCAGACAAGAATGGCATTGTTACATCAATAACTCTGATATAGAGAAACTTGCAAATGTCTCAGAGCAATGTAAATGTGATTCAACAACCAGTTCTCAACAACAGACTGTCGCTCATTCAAACGAACGATCGATCACAGATTTACAATGTTCGAGTATCCATAAGCAAACTTCAATGAATACTGATTTACAGCAACACAGTGGATTCTTTAGGATGTGTAAGTACGGACATTTTGTAGTGAAAATGAAATAGTGATTCCGAATGTCATGATCACAGTTAAGTTCAAAACAATCGGTAGTTCAATTACACAAGAAATTAAACAGCCGATGAATATAAGACAATTTCAGCTTCAAATTTATGGTTGAACACTTACGATAGTATTGAGGCTAGAAGTATTGTCTGACCGGAGTAATTAAACAATTTCGACAAAGCGAGACTATCAACTATTAAAGCTAGAAGCACTCAACAAGCAGATAGCATATGAAGGCGAAGAGCAGGGAGAAACTCAAAGACTTAAGACTTTCTCTGTTCTCCTGAAAACTCGATAATTACAATGAAGCATTTGTGGAGTACATATAGAGATTCGAGTGCAAACATACGCATCTCTTAACAACTGATATGTCAGTTCTTATTTATATTTACTTAACTAATTCTAACCAGTTGGAAAATTAGATGTGTACAAATCTTATGTGGCATCCTAGTCACACGGCTTTGTTCCAATGAGAAACAAGCACGTGGAAGGTTGCAACGTTTACATGAGGTGCGAACAATCTGAATCATCAGGAATATTATCTTTTAGGGTTAGCCTTCTTTTAAGATGTGTGTTGTTTCATAACTGCCCTTTATTTAATGGTCCTTCCTTTAGATTCATTTAGTTGCGTAGATCTTTCCTTCGATATATCGTTGAATAAGATTATCGTTGCTGCATCCATTAGATATTTCTTCTTATTCGGATGTTGTCTTCAACATTTGAATAAGTTAATTGGGCTTTTGCATCACAATAATAACAATTTACAAAAAGATGTATGTAATAGGGTATTACAGAAATATACCTACTTTGGCCTAAAGGCCTCAGTTTGGATCTAACACCTACAATGTATGCTACGACAATAAGAAGAGGAAGGGAGGGAAGATGGAGCTATGAAAGAGCATGAAAGTCGTTCTTCCTATGCGCATATAGCTTGGCTTGTTTTGACCTGCATAGAACTTTGCAATAAATCTAACTAGTAGGAGAGATACTACACAAGACTAGCAATCTAGGCATTATGCACGTGCAATAAAAAAGTAAAACATTCAAGCGTAATTCACCTCACAACTCTCTCTCTCTCTCTCTCTCTCTCTCTCTCTCTCTCTCTCTCTCTCTCTCTCTCTCTCTCTCTCTCTCTCTCTCTCTCTCTCTCTCTCTCTCTCTCTCTCTCTCTCTCTCTCTCTCTCTCTCTCTCTCTCTCTCTCTCTCTCTCTCACAAAGCATTCACAAGATACAAGATAAGAGGGAACTCAACTCTTTGATTAAGCAAATGAAAGTTTTTTTTGCAAGTAACTTGACTTTACAATGCCTTGGCAATATTCTACTTTGAGCCACACCACATAAATTTCGTATTGTGCTTCAAGGCACTTAACTAAAACTAGTTGCTTATTCTTCCTAACGCTTCAAGGCGGATTTATAACTATTGGCGCTTTGCACAATACAAGTGCACCGTTATGCGGTGTCTGACTTGTATTTAATTATATTGCTTACAAAGTTGAGGCTATGAGAGCCCTCAATATTTATTTACACCGTGTGTTGGGCATGTATTGTAAATGGCCAACCTTCCAAGGGCGCCCGGTACTCCTGTATAAGTGACTGTGGGGGTAATTTTGTGTTAGAGGAAAAAATGACAGTAGTTTTTACAAAATGAAGAGAAAGTGGATTGTATGTGATAAATAGAAACTCGAGGATCGAATGATGATTAGAATTAAAAGAAAGTAAAAACAGAAAGCCAAAAGGTTACGAACAGAGGGGCAAGTGAAAACTTCACAAAAATAAGAAAAATCCTAAACAGAAAACTCTTTGTAAACAATGACAAATGTAAAAATATTTTTATACTTTTCATCTAAAATGAAGTCATAGTGGTTATTATTGACATGTATATTTTGCTATACTTAATCTGATAACAACTCTGTTTTGTTCTGCATTCAGATTTGTGTCAATATTGCTCAATCTAGTAATCTGTTCTTAGAGAATTATAATTAGTCTAGTTGTTCGCGACTAATTCGTGATTGATTATCAGTCGAACTCAGTCTAGCTCTTCGCGAATTATTCGTGACTAATAATTTGTCTAGCTGTTTGTGACAAATTATCCTTCTGATGTTTTGTTGCTTAATGTTGGCTACGTAATCAGATCGACCGTGATTTCTATCACTAATATTCTGTTCGTTTCTGATAGGCATAGTCATGCTTAGGAAAAGAGTAATATAGCTCATTCCGTTGTGCACGAACACTTCCTGTTCGAGTTTGTTTTGAGTTCGAGTTCGAGTTCGAGTTTCGAGTTCGCTTCTTTTCGAGCTATTTTAATTTCTCACACTCACACACCCTCTTTCTTCCAACAAAAAAGGTGAATATGTGTTTCATTTGCAACAAGCCTAGACATATGATGAAATTTTGTCCGGAAAGGAAGAAACCTGCAACACATATGATCGAAATCCTTGGTGGTAAAAGTAAAACTTTGGAGATTGACTTATTTGATTGTGAGTGTGAATGGTCTTTTAGTACTGCTTCTGTTTTGCATGATAGACTATTTCAGCTAACAAATTATGGGGGCTAGAATACAAGGCCTAAGGGGCAGTTCAATGGAGTCCATGATAATTTAGAAAAAGACCACCTTGAAGGGAAAAGCCTTTGTAAATAATCAATTTTGTGATCATTTTGATTAAATAAATGGCCCAAGTATGGCATCCTGCGTGGATAACTCCAACTTTGGTGCCATTAGTCACTAGGGGCAAGAAAACAATTTTGGAAAGTCTCAAGGTTTTAACTTAGACTTTAAAAAGTTTGTAAAAGTCAGAGTCAAGTTTTCTAGAATGGAACTTGCATTGCATATTGAGACTTAAAATGTCTTGTCCCATAAGTAAGTTTAGAAAGCCAACTCCACAAGCTTCCATAGAGAGAAGCCCTTTGTATGTGATTTTCTTCCTTAATGCAAGTGAGCTAAGTGTTGTCATTTTTGGATCCACTTGTGCGCTAAGTTTGGTGTTTGGCTAATCTTAGTATAGCTTTGTGTTGTATGTTTCTATTTTCTAAGTCCTGGCTATTTGAGCCCCACGTTAGTATTTGTGCTTAAATCTTTGTGTGGTTCTAATTTAGTTAAGCATTTAGAGAGGGTTTGGAAAAGTGTGTGTGTGTGTGTGTGTGTGTGTGTGAGAGAGAGAGAGAGAGAGAGAGAGAGAGAGAGAGAGAGAGAGAGAGAGAGAGAGAGAGAGAGAGAGAGAGAGAGAGAGAGAGAGAGAGAGAGAGAGAGAGAGAGAGAGAGTAGAGTTAGTGTTATCTGGTTTTAGTTATGTTTTCATGGCATTTTGTTTGTAAGTAGAAATAGTGTTTAACCCTCTTTGTTTTGCAAGCATCTCCAAGGCTCCTAGGTTTGAGCCCTACTTCATGTGCTACAAACAACTCAGAAGGAGGAGGTAGAAGCCCTCTACTTCTTGACAACATTGGCGCCGTTGTCAGGGAGCCAAATGGTTGTTAAACTTTTGTTGTTTTTCACTTTTTCTACTTGCTTTGTTATAGGGACTGGTCACTAGTTTTAGTGGCTACTTTGCAAAAAAATTTATGCATGTTATGCTTGTGATTTGGATGTGTTGAGCATATGTACGTGTGGGCCTATCATTGATCTAACATCTCCCCACAAAACATTGCAAAAATCAACCTTCAAACTATTCTTTAAGCTACCTACCATGAATCTGCCTTCCCAGAATTGACTGTGGGAACTTGTAACAAAACTGTCAAACAGGGTTTACAATCCCCAAGTGGTGTTTGGAGGCCTAAAACTTGACATCTTGACTCCCCCTCTTAACTGAAGATAAACCAGACTTTGAACTACCATATATCAGAGGGGCGGACCAGAATTGAAAGATTTGAAGATTTTATTAAGAAAAAACACCCTGAACATATTGTGAATCCCCAGAGCTCCAAATCTGCCCAGCTTGGCTCACCTAGCTCAGATTAGAGACTTCATTACATGCTGAAACCACTCTCCAGAGGGCGAGCCTAGACCATGCACCACTCCCAAGAAATCCGATCTCAAAGTTCTAGACATTCTTGCCTCTATAGCCTCAGAAAAACCCATGTTGGCTCGCCTCCTTCATCATTGAGAGATCTCATTGAGGCCAGTACACTACCCAGTGGGCAAGCCAAGATCCCAAGAATCCACCATTCTACTAATGGAAAAACATTAAGGAAAGCAAAACCACATAACAATGAAAGTAGCAACATTCACATAAGAACATTAGCAACTAGAAAATAAGCACGTGAGGATGCAAATTGGTAGAGTCTCCTCCTCTCTATTAAGTATGAAAATGGAGTACAAAAGGTGCCTTTTTATTCTTGGAGAGGCCCTTGCCCCTCTACTTCCATTGGCTACTTCATTGAGGCAAGGATTGCAATCCTAGCCCTTTAAAGAAAACACAACTTAATCTATGGTGCACAAAGAAGCACATTCTACTTACCACCAATTTGATTTTGACTATCAACTTGGAACTTTACAGCTTAGACTTTGGGTTTTCTACATTATTTTATTTACATGGCCCAAGTCTATTTCATTCCATGGTACAATATTCTACAAGTGTGCTCATTGGACTATGGGCTTACGCTCGCAGGATGCCACAACCCTCGCACATATTTTCTATTTTTGAAAATTATTTTTCTATTTTTGTCAGGCCCATTTATTTATGTATAAATAATACCCACAATAGGGCCCCTGACTGGAAGTAGTGTCGGCCCCTCAACACTATGGAGTTAATACGGGCCTCGGGACTCATGACAATGCTTTATTAGATATCTTGTGACTTTTTCCATATATTCGATCTGCTCAAGGCTATGTTCGTCTGCTGGTGGAAAAAAAAAACTTTATGGACGCCCTCCAGCCGAAATTGGGCAATCCGCGTTTGAAACTTATTCCAGGGTGCTCTATAATATAATCGTGTCACTAAAAGCTGGTCTTCAATGTTGTGAGACACCAGGGCTTTATTTCGATCAAAAAATATTGCTGGTAAAAAACCATCCACTTAGTGGGTATCTTTATTAGAAATTCTAGGTCACAGACGAATTATGTTGCCGCGCGAATTGTTGGATCTGGGCACTTGAGATATTGTTGCAAAAATTGGATGAGAGCTCTTTTAGAATCCACATCCCTACTTCAAATGAATCTTTGGCTAGTTTAATGTCTTCATTGTAACATGGTCCAAAGGTGTGCCGCAATTTGCCCACTTTCTACGCCTTGGAATAGGAACATAGTGGGGGTTGATTCTCAGGGCGCTACATGGCCATATATGCTCGTATTGGCAAAGGTAATAATTCCAATAAGATTGGGTGTCCTAGTTCTCATTCTTGCTTTAGAAAAATTCTTTTTTGCTATTACTACAGTTGCATAAAAGTTGTTGGAAGCCCTTGTATGCTTCTTGATATGGCGTAGATGTTCATGTAGGTCATGTACAAATGTTTGTTGGCTTTTGAGTGGCAAGTTTATGACAGAAGTCTTTCAAGTTATTTCTACATGCCCTAAAAGTTGAAGGTGTTTTCTCGAGGATATACTGCCGCCACGCAGTTTGTGGTGCCAATGTCGGGAGACGAGAGATTTTGTTTCTTTTAATTTCTTTAAAATTGAAGGAAATCTGCCATCCGCCGCTTCCACTGAATCAAAGTATATCGCAGCCTCTCAAGCTACGAAGAAAGCAATATGATTGAGAAACTTACTTTCAAATATCAGTTTGAATCAATATGCTCCGACAATCCTGTTTTGTGATAATCAAAGTGCCATTGTTTTGACAACCAACCCCAGATTTCATTCTAGGAGTAAGCACATTGAAATTAAATATCACTATGTCAAAAGCAAAGCTCTCAACAAAGAGGTTGACTTGTAGTATTGTTGAACACAAGATATGACAGCAGATATTTTTACTCAAGCATTAAGCTTGGATGCACACAAGAAATTTTGTGTAGAACTAAGTTTGAGGCCAAAGCATTCATGGATTGAGATTAAGAGGAAGTGTTGGATTATTCTCCTGACTATCGACTAATCGATATTTTAATCTTCATCCACTTATTACCTAGATCTGCAGTTTTATGCATGTTTCTACACAGTCTACAGAAGTACACAAAAATCGCTCACAGGTGGATTCCACAAGTGAATTTCCAGGAAGTACTAACTGGATGGATGTCAGTTCACTATGGCCAACTGGTCATTATGATCTACGACCTAACCAGCTGTCCTACTGGACTAGCCGCATTTGCTTAGTATAAATGGCTGATCATATTTCTATTAGTTTGAATAACGAACAGCTCTCAAGCTTTCAAGCTTGAACACTCGAGCATTCTAGCTCAGTTCTTTTAGAGTTTTGTTATTAGCGCTTACTGCTTATGAATGGAAGCAAATCAGACAGAATTTTAGAGATAGTTTAGAGTATGTAGTTTCTAGTCACAATTGTTTTGTGCTCATCATTTTGTTGAATCAATCTATCCTTTATTGTGTTCAGTATTATGTCAGAATCTCAGGCAGAACTTTTGAAATCACTGTATGCTTATAGTGAAATATGAGGCAAAATGATTTTTCAATGCGACATAAACATTACAAAAGTAAGGAATGCTAGATCTATTCATATTGATTTGCTGTAGTTTGATTCATTCAATGTTCCATTTGCATGTTGCTCTTCCAATGGAATGCACTCCAATTATTAAGAAAAATGCGAAAGTTGTAGAGAATGTTGCTGCAATAGTTAGAGAATTGAGAATGAATAATCATACGAATATAGATTTGTGGGTGGATGGATCAATTTATCCTAATGATCCAGCTACCAATTTGTTCCAAATTTTAAGTTCGTAACTCATCTTCTCAGATATGTATGTGAAGGGGAAATAGCGGATTACTTGGATATTGTCAAAGGTTGCGTGATATTGGAATGCATCTTAATCAACAGTTACAGTTTGCTAATCAACAATTGCTTCATTATGTGCAACACACTAGTGCTAAAAACAATGCACTCAAGAATGTTATGTCAGAGTTGAATGCTACTGTCACTACTCTTTGGGGATCAAATCAAGAAATGTTAGAATCCATGGAAAAGTTGCGATCCGAGAGTTTAAAATCTGTTGTTGATATGAAAGTTATCAACAAGGCAATGATGAAGAGGAAAAGAAAGAGAGTACCAATGAAGAATATTGATGACTTATCTACACATAGCAGCAATAAAAAAAAAAGAATTTGAGCATTCCAGTATTTTGTCATATAAACTGTTTATTTGATTTGTATATGTCATTTAAGTTTGATTTGCATTTGATAACATGGATTATTTATTTATTAAACATAATTTGAGTTTCATATGTTTGTTGCAGATCATGTTTGGTGGCAAAGAACTATTTAATCTATCGTTCATGCATTGGATCATCTTTAAGTCATGTTTTACCAAGAAAGTCAGCAAAGGAAATGATAAAAAATGCTTGGTTTGAAAAAAATGAAAAATGAAATTGTAGAGACTGTTTTCATTAAGGTTCAATCATACTTGGATGCGAATATGATACAAGGTGCATGTGATGGTGAAGAAAATTTATCTTCCGCGTCCATATCGGATAAGATTAGCTAGAAATTTTTATAATGACGGAATGTTCAAAGTAGTTGGCCAACTACTTCATATAACTGAATTATACAAATCAGAATATGGTGAGCTCAATTACAACGATTGCAATAATATTTTTCTTGATATTGAAAATGTTCTAAAATACATTATTCGATTCTATAAACTAAGCGAACATCAAGTAAATGGAAAGATCATTATTGTAATAAAATTGGATGAATTTGAAATCATCAAGGGTCAGAAGTTGGAACGAGTGAGTGTCACTTTGATGAACAAAATTTCATATACAAATGATCAAACGTTTAGTGTTCAATTGGAAAATCACATATGGTGGTTGGCGGCATTCCAAGTATACATTTCAATTTTCATTTAGAATATCTTTATTAACAATTCATACCTGGCCAATTGTTATTGACATGTCATGAATTACTTGTTTCTCTACAGGTCTTGAAAGAGGACCATAAAATACTTTCATGAATATTTTCAAGAACAAATTATGGCGAGATTATAAAGAGGCATTTGTGTGAAAATATTGTAAAATTAAAATAATATTAAACTTAGAGATTCAAGTTTTGGGGTTTGTCCAAACTTGAGGTAGACTAGTCTAGTAACTTTCCAATTAGAGTCAAGTTAGTTTTTTGTCTTCATAGTGATGTGTAGGTCTAGAACCTATCAAGAAGCCTTTGAGGCTACTCTTGTAGGTCAAAGGATTCTCAAAAAGAGAGATTCTCAAGTCTTATCCATCTCTCTTTTTGTCATCTAGTAGAGAGTTAGAGGCAATGTGGCATCTAGATTGTTCTCTCTCTCTCTCCACGAGTTCTAGAAGGCCTCTTGTACTATAAATAAGGTGGCTTTGTACCACAAGAATACACTTCTTCAAGTAAAGCTAGACCTGCTCCCTCCTCTCCTCCAAAACAAGATTCAGAGAGGAGAAAACGAAAGCAATCTCAATCATCCCAGCTTGTTATTCGTATACAGAGCGGGAGTGTCTCAAAGAAGAAGAGGTCTTTTGGCCCTCCAAATAAAATGAGAGATTTTTCCAAGCCATCTCCTCTGGATGAGATTCTTTCTTCTAGGCATTCTCCTCTCAATTCTCCTCCTAAGTCTCCTTCTTCTCCTCCCAGAACTCCATCTTTACCTTCTCTTGCTAAATCTTCCTCTCCTAATAAATCTCCTCCTCCTAAATTTCCTCCGCCTACCCCCATAAATACTAGTTCCCCTCCTCTTGTTCTAGGAAATGATTTAGATGATTTTGTTAATGTAAAGGTAGAATCAATTTTGAATGACAATTCTTTTTCTGGTTTATATGTATTAATTTTGTCACCCCCTGCACTTGCCTTTGTAAGTACTCCTCAATATGTACAATATGACCAATTGATAAACACATATCTTAAAACTTTAGGTCCTCAATACAGTTTTAGGATAACGAAGACCAATGCTGGTAGTATAGATACAGGTGAATTAGAAAGTAGGGATAAAATGCTAGGTGACAATGTAGGAGGTGGGGCCATTCAGTACTGGATGGAGGTTTTCTAGACCCCATTGTTTATAGATGTAGCATTGTTTCCCCTTCAATTCATGGCTGCATTTGATTTCCCTGATTTCAAAAGTCTACACGATGATATGCTCCAAGACGTCAAACTGGGAACTCCAGTTCTCGTGCTACCATACATAACAAAGTAAGTGTTTTTTTTTTTTTTCAGATTTTAGTATGTTGAATTTTTTATATGAATTTTGATTTCACATTGATTCTCATAAATTTATTGTTTTTTGATTGCAGTGATCATTGGAGCTTATATGTGTTGTCCTTATACGTCAATGATGAGGGTGTGTATAGTCCAGTTTGTTTATAGATGAACTCTATTGCACACACACACACACACACACACAAAATTGCCAAGAGCCATATCCAAAAAATACTGGAACTCTTTCCAGTACCAAATGCAAAAGCATATACGAAGCTAAAAATTGTTGATGCAGAGATAAAAATATAATATCGGTTCGATGCGCCCTTGTAGTTATTGTTTGGTTTCTTTTCATAACGTGCGCACTGATCCGATATTCAAACAATATTTTTTGGATATCGGATCAATGCGCACTTGTTTCTATTGTAGATTTAATTATAACATCATGTGCGTTGATCCGATATCTCATAATGTTAAAATTTGGATTCTGCAATCCTCCCAACAGGTTGATTCTGTCAGCTATGGTTGGTATACCGTATGCAATGCCAAACACTTTTTTAATTGGCTTGCACTACAAGATGGACTTCCAAATCTGGAAGAGGTAATCTTCGATTAATAACTTTTAATTGTGTTTTTATTTTTTTTCATATTCAAATTCCTATTAACTGATCTTTGATTAATTACATTTAACTGTGTTTATGTTTTTTTTCAGTTTAAATGCCCGAAGGTCTCCCCAATGGAGATAATGCACTTCAGGCAGGAGACCATAAAGCTTGTGATCGAAAATTCATATCCAGTTGCAGTGGCTGAGTGTTCTCCACCTAAGCTACTTCCAACTGGAGAAATGAATTTAGAGATCATAGATAGTTGATACTGATTAAATATTCGTCTCACTTGATGTGGATGAGACACATGTACAGAAAATTTTAATAGCAATATATTTACAGTTTTTCTATGGTTGTTCTTACTTGTTTTTCATGTTATTAATTCAGGTTATGATTCATTCATCTTCAATTTCTACGGTTTTTTGACATGTTTGTTTTTCATAGCCTTGGAATGCCTTGCCTTTACCATGGGTTTTTTTTGGATAAGTTCAGAAAGATGATCTGATCGAACCTTTGTCACAACCAATCCAAACATGCGACAAACTTAGATTTGTTGCAACAAAGCTTTGATCAGATCATCTTCTGAACATATCCAAATATGCCAAGACAAGGACAATACAGACCAAGGCAAGGAAGACAAAAAATACAACCGATATATACGAGACATCGACAAGGGCAAGCGTCAATTCGATATCTGATTGTAGTGGTCACTGGAGTTCAACTGACTTAAGATCTCCCCAATGGAGATAATGCATTTCCTGCAGAAGCCAATGAATCTTGTTATCGAAAACTCATATTATTCCTGCAATTACAATGTGTTTTGCACCATAGAAATGGAGATCATAGAATTGAAAGAGCCTCATAGAAAAAGTGGTTCATATATTTTCAAAAATGATGTATACAAAAAATTGTATTACATAATACAAAATTCCATAGTCCATAATCTGTGGATCTTCAATTTCGATGGATGTTCTAGTATCTTTGCATTTTATATGCTCTTCCTGCCTTACTCTTACCTGCACAAGAGAAATTGTTATAGTTAGTATATTTTATGAAATTGATTCACTTAGAAATAGAAAAAAATGAATATTTTTATATGGCATATCATACCTTTACACCATTCAATCAAAATTGATAGTACTGAGGTAGATCGAATTGCAACATGTCTAGTTCTGATCGAATGTGATTGAGACACCAATCTTCCTCGACTTCAACCATTGCAAGAATGTTGTCATTTCTTTTCACTATTATCTGAAGTTGCTCTTGAGGGTTTATACCAAAATCTTGATCAAGTGGCTTCCAAACATTTTTGCATTTAATCTATCTTCTATAATACAACAACAAAGTGAGCATTTGTTTTTTGATGTGATATCTAAATGTCATGGATGAGTAACATACTTTTCACTCAACTTGATGATTTTGTTTTGTATCCCAACCATCATCCAACAACTCGGCAATTATTTCAGCACTCAAGTCCTTACAAATAAACATTTTTTTTGTTCTCCGAACATTGCATTTGAAAAAAAACTCAACAAAAATATTAAAAGGTAGATACCAACTTAATCTATTATTCTTTGATCCAGTGCTACATTTTAATATACTCCGTCCAAGCTTCATCTGAGGAAGAAATTCTTCACCTTCAAAATGTCTGACGTAGATAGTGTTTCGAGCCACCTCAACACCTTAAAAAATATTATGGAGCAGATGACTGCAACTGGCTCAGTCATAGAAGATTCTGATGCACTCATGACTCTATTATCAAGTCTACCTGAAGCCTACGAAAACTGGGTAATGGCAATTTCTACCCAGGAGCACCTCACTCTATCAAGAGTAATTTTGCTGCTTCTACAAGAGGAGATCGGAAGATTAGCATCCTCCTCAGACTCAAGATCGGAAGAGAGAGAGAGAGAGAGAGAGAGAGAGAGAGAGAGAGAGAGAGAGAGAGAGAGAGAGAGAGAGAGAGAGAGAGAGAGAGAGAGAGAGAGAGAGAGAGAGAGAGAGAGAGAGAGAGAGAGAGAGAGAGAGAGAATTCCTAGGTTGAGAGAGGAGTTGGGGGCTCGAGCACCTTCCCAAAGCTATTCACACCCAACTAAGAGAGAGAGAGAGAGAGAGAGAGAGAGAGAGAGAGAGAGAGAGAGAGAGAGAGAGAGAGAGAGAGAGAGAGAGAGAGAGAGAGAGAGCTAGAGTTTTATTAAGAAGAGAGATTATGCTTTACAATGGAAAATGGCCTCCTTATATAGTTGAGAGGGGAGGCCATCTTGGCTCTGATTGGCCCTTTCTAATTGGCTAGGATCCTAATCTTAGCCATTCAAACTAAAATGATTGCAATCTAATGGTTCAATAAGAATAGGACCAAAATCACATGATTCATGTGAGATTCCCTCAACTTAGAACCATGTAATTTGACTTTGGATTTTTCTATTACTTTATTCTATTTGGGCCCCAAGTCTTTTATTCAAGTTCTACCTAGCCATTTTGCATGCTCATTGGGTCGGGCTTATACACGTAGGAAGCCGATGCCCTTGCACTTTTTTAGTCCTAACTATACCTACTGTGGTTGGGCTCACTAAGTAAGCCTCAACCAACAGTAATTTTAGTGGCAGGACCCACTTATTTATTTATGTATAGGAAATACCCACAACACAACCTGAGGCCAAAACCATGAAAAAAAAGCCTTTGTTAGCCTATGAATCCACGTAAGGTAAAGGTTAAAGGTTTCACCCATGTGGGAAAATACATCCACTTGTCCTTTGGCTCCTCTTGAAGTTACATACAAATCTATGTAATCCAACCAAATTTCACCTGCCAAGGAGGCCTCTGAGAAGACGAGACGAACGAAGACTGAGAGCCGAGTATGAGAGCCGAGAAGTACTAGTTAAGAATGACAAGCAAGAACTGTGTAAGCCTCGTGGTGAATCCCAAAAGATGGAATGACCATGTAGGAACTAGCATTTCTAGGCATTGAAAGTGGAGCGAGTCACCTTTTGATGTGATCTCTAGTGGAGAGGATTATTCCACTTGTAATTTGTGAAATGTGGAAATGCCACTAGGATGCTACCTAAGGAGCTCTCTTGCTTATTTAAGAGGCTCCCCCTTTGTAGAAGGGAGCTTTTTGTGTAATGCATCTACTTCATGTCCAAATGAGAAGAGCCTCTACGAGTTTGGTGCATCCTTTGAGCTCCTTGATCATGATTGTTTTCTTGAGTGATTCTCCAAAGCATAAACAGGAAAGGCCAAATCTTGTCAAGTACATATAGTAAGATACATTAGAGGACTTGATACTCTTGAAAGTTGAACTTCGTCCTGAGATCATGTGGAATTTGAGCATAAGCGATACATCCAAAAACTCATAGGTTTGATAAAGAAGGTTTGGAACCTATCCAAACTTTGTATGGTGTTTCTTTTTTATAGACCTTTAGTAGGACATCTGTTCTGAATATAAGCCACAGTTGAAATTGCTTCAGCCCAGAAGGACTTCGGAAGTGTCGCATGTGATAACATGCACTTTGCCGATTCGACTAAGGTGTTGTTCTTTCTCTCAGCAAGACCATTTGACTGAGGCGAATAGGAGGTCATGTATTGTTGCTCGATGTCGTTGTTAAGGCAATACTCCTTGAATTCGGTAGAGATATATCTCCCCCATTGTCAGACCTCAGTGCTTTAATTCTTTTACCAGTTTTATTTTCTGCATGCTCTTTGAATTGTCGAAACTTGTTGAAAGCCTTCGATTTCTGCTCAATAAAATAAACAGTTGTTATTCTTGAATATTCGTCAATAAAGGTAATAAAATACCTTGCATCTAGTAATGACGGAGTTTGCATTGGACCACATATATCTGAATGAATAACGTCTAACAAATCTTTTGTTGCATACCTATGACATGCCTATGACTTGATTGAAAGAAAATCCTAGTCTGCTTTCCAAGGATGCAGCCATGACAGACGAGGAGGTCGACTTTGTCGGATGGATGGTCAAGATCAAGTGCTAGGGATTGTTTAGACTTGTATGAAATAGATGTATGATTCAAGTGTCCTAATCGATAATGCCATAGTAATGCTTTATTGACAAGAACAGAGGTTTTCAAGGCTTGACTAGTATCAGAATAACAAGGTGCCAATCTCTATAAGTTTCCATGCATCTTATCGAACACAAGGATCTTACTTGTCCTATCGATATTTTGGCATTGATACTCAAACTCTACCTTATGACCTAAATCAATGATTCTATGTATTGATAGCAAATTTGTAGAAAGTTTAGGAATATACAAACATTTGATAGTAGTTTGAATTGATCATGCTGGAATTTCAATTTCATGGTACCTTCATCTTTGATTGTGTTGGTGCTATCATCGCCAAGATGAACGTATCTTATTGTACTGTAAGGCGTATAGGAGTGAAGATGTTCATGATGATCGGTCATATGTTGAGTAGCTGCAGAATCCGAAAACCAAGAATTATCCAATAGTGCCTTTCGGTCTTTGACCATAAATGCTCCTTCATCCATGTCGATGTCGGCTGTGGTGCTTTCACTGCATTCGCATGTTAATCTGGTTGCTTACTAGCATTCTTAGCTTTGGAAAACCCTAAAATCTTGGATCTCATGATTAGTGCGCTTGCAATACTTACAGAACATCTTCTTCTTCGATTGTGGATTTGATAATTGTTCTTGACTTTGAGTCGGTTTTTGATTTGATGCGAACTGCTTAGACCGTTTCTGCTTCTATCATTTTGAGCCTTTGTTGACATATAGACTGGAGATGATGGAGTCGACAAAACGTCTTGCTTCTTCCATTATCTTCTTGCAACAACATAGTAATAACTCTGATAAGAGTTAAATTTGAGTGTGTCGTTATGATCATCACCCAGTTCTCATATGTAGAGGGAAAGCTTGAAAGCAATGTCATAATTGCATCTTGATCGTTTATGACTGATCCGACAACAGCCATCAGTTGCAAAAGATAAACTGGTTAACGTGATTCTGAATTGAATACCATTTGACATCTTGAGAGTGAAAAAATTTCTTCGTAGATGTAACTTAGAAGTTACGTCCTTCACATCATATACTCAGGAGGTCCCATACTTGTTTCAAAGTTTGAGCTTCAAATATGTGGCCAATCTGAGTATCTACTATATTGAGAATAATAAGCGCGAAAGCTTTACCATCCTTTCTGTGACAACATCCCACAACGCATTGGCGATTAGCAAGGTCTTCATCTTAGTTTTTCACAAGTAATAATTGGATCCATTCATCTTGTCTGTGATAAGACCGACTTTACTCTGAGAATCCATCTGGAACTTTAGTCTGTCGATATATCGATGAGGTTAAGAGAGAGATATTTTGATGTGCTACAATTGGAAATCAACTATCTGATACTAAAATTTGATAGCACAAATTTAAGAATATGATGATATCGATTTGATATCACGAAAGATACCAAATACTAGAGCTTTGATATAACAGATCACTCTGATATCATGAAGGTAATAGCATATTAAATAACATGCTCTGATACTTAGAATTTGCTTCGAACAGGAACACAGATCATGCTACACAGTAACACAGACAGAAAACACTCTCCACAACAAGCTCACATAGCAACTGTATTTCTCAAAATGAAATTACACTGTACATATAGTTGTTCACTCAGGCAACCCATGCATGACCCAGGTTGTCGTTGGCGGGATGCGTGTCCCGTCGACTTGCCTCGTGGCGAGGCCAACTGATTCTTATTTTTCGATAGGACCCACAGTACAGTAGCATAATGATTCTACTTTAATTCTAACTCTCTCCCTTAAAGTAGAGTCTACTTTTTATACAGTCATATACATAGCTTTAAAGTCAATAAACTTTAAGTACAGAAAGCTTTGATCTAAACTTATCAAACTTTTCTCCAACAAGTGGCTTAGTGAAAATATCAGCTAGTTGCTCTTCTGTGCTACAACGAACAACATGAATTTCATGACTCAACAGCCTCTCACGTATAAAGTGATACTGAATCTCAATGTGTTTATTCTCGCATGGAACACTGGATTCTTTGCTAGCTGAATGCCACTCTGACTGTCGCTATGTAATTTTTCTGTTTCATGCCAACTTCTTCCAAGATTTGTCTCAACCATATAGCTTCCTGTGCTGCACTACACATTGCCTTATACTCTACTTATGTGGTGGAAAGAGCAATTGTACTTTGCTTCTTACTAGACCAGAAAAAGCAACTACCACAAAACTGGAATACATACCCTGTGGGTGGATGTACAATCATCATAGTCACCTCCCCAATCCGCATCCACATAGCCACACAACTCAGGTAAACCATCATGCTTCCTGGAAATCAAGCCATAATTTGAAGTGCCTTTCACATAACGCAAAATGCGTTTAGCTGCCTTCCAATGCATTTCCGTAGGTGCTGCCATAAACTGACTTACAATGCCAACATCATAGCATATATCTGGTTTAGTTGTGGTAAGGTAAATCAAGCTCCCTACTAACTACCTATACAGTGTAGCATCAAATGACTGTGACTCATCAAGCTTAGAAAGCTTTTTACCTGGTTCAATAGGAGTATTCATGGGTTTGCAATCCTACAACCTAAACCTGTGCAACAACACTTTGACATACTTCACCTGTGTTAAACCCACTTCATGTCCTTTTTGCCACACCTCTACTCCAAGGCAATAATGCATCAGGTTGAGATCTGTCATCTCGAATTGTTCCATGAGGTCTTTCTTGATCATATCTATCATCTCTTGATTATTCCCCATAATAATCAAGTCATCAACATAAAGAGCAATCAAAGCAACCATACCATCAAAGCATAAGACATATAGATTTGGATCAGAATGTGTTCTCACCATCCCCTTTGAATGAAAGTAGACATCAATCCTACTATACCATGCACGTGGTGCCTGTTTAGGACCATAAAGCATTTTATTCAAGCGACATACTTTATTTTCTTGTCCCTTTGTTACAAAGCCTTCAGTTTGATCCATGAACACCTCTTCTTCTAACTCACCATTTAGAAAAGCAAATTTTACATCCATCTGATGCAAAGGCCAACCAAAATGTGAAGCTAAAGCAACAAGTAGATGTAGAGTATTCCACTTACATACTGGCGCAAAGGTCTCCTCATAGTCGATGCCTTTACTTCGTGCATACCCTTTGATCACCAATCTTGCCTTGTGCTTTGCTATACTTCCATCTGCATGGTACTTAGTCCTGTATACCCATTTGCAACCAATGGGTTTCTTGCCAACTGGTGGTTCTACTAAGTCCCATGTGCTATGCTTAGAAATTGACTCCATCTCCTCTCCCATGGCCTTGGCCCAAATGTCATCATCCTTCGCTTCACCATAAGTTGAAGGTTCTTTGCTTTGAATAATGCTAGATAAGAGAGCATACCTTTCAGGTTCTGTCTTCTCTCTTGTTGATCTTTGTAGCTCTCCCTGGCTAGATGACCCTGGAAAGTCATCCATGTCGTGGCTCTCCAACAATCTCTCAAACCACTTAGGGAGCTTCCCGTCAGGTGATTGGCTTCCTGGTGAAAATGTATCCCACGGTACATCTTTCTCTTTGCGTTTGTCACCTGCAACTTCAATCCTTCTTGCACCAAAGGGTTTGTCTCTTCCTCTCTAACTTGTCTCTTGAGGTTGAGTAGTAGTATCTTGAGATGTATCTTCATTTTCATCACTAGGAAGGTCAATGAATGGATCATCATCAGAAGGTATCATCACTATACCATCTTTCCCACTGGATGTGTCTATCTTCTCAGCATCCTCGTCTTCATACATCTTGGTATCATCAAAGATAACATCACGGCTTACATGGATTTTGTTTTCCACTGGATCAAAACATCTATAGCCCTTCACACGTTCATCACATCCTAGGAATATACACTTGATAGCTTTTACATCAAGTTTACGTCTCTCTTCCTTAGGAATGTGTACAAAGGCCTTACATCCAAAGATTCGCAAGTGGTTTACCTTTGGCTTCTTCTTTGTGAATGCTTCCTGAGGTGTTATCTTTGGTATGGCAATGGTAGGACTTCTATTTTGAAGATAGACTGTCGTACTGCATGCTTCTGACCAAAAATCTTTTGGTAGTTTCATCTCAGCTAGCATAGATCTGGCACTTTCCACAATCGTACGATTCTTGCGCTCAACTACACCATTGAGAGCAGGAGTATGAGCTTGCATAAATTATCTTTTAGTTTCACATTGATCACAAAGATCATTGAAGTCATTAGACTTGTACTCACCTCCACTATCTGATCTTAGGACTTTGATCTTCCTACCTGTCTGATTTTTGACCAATGCTTTGAAGCTCTTGAAATTGTCAAATGCATCCGATTTCTTCTTCAAGAAGTAGATCCACGTCTTACGTGACATAGTTAAGAGACACAGTTTAAACACCAGACCAGATCAATCACCACAACACAACGTCAAGTGCAACAAGACAAGGCAACAGAATTGCTCTCCTCAAATTGTATAATCAACTTATAAGTAAGTACAAAGATAAGTTGTTTAAAAGCACTCAAAGGGCTCGTAAAAGAAAGATGGCCCGATAACTCTAGAACTAAGCACACATGATGCCGTCGAAATAAGAAAGCACCATATAAGTCGATCATTGCTATTTTAACTCTCTCCCTCGATGATCAACGTCTCTCTTTATTTTAGAGTTTACTCTATTCATGGAACATACCTCCATAATGATATTACAAGTAAAGGCCTTTTACATAACCAGATCTAAGCCAAGTTTGGCTCTAAAAGTCTCAAATTTTTCTTTACTTAAAGCTTTTGTAAATATATCAGCAACTTGTAATAACGTAGAACAATGTACAATACTTATATCTTCAGATTGTACCTTCTCAAGCACAAAGTGATATTTTACCTCAATATGTTTTTTCCTTGCATGAAAGATATGATTCTTAGCCAAGTGTATTGCACTTTGACTGTCACAGAAAATAACAGTAGGATTTACCTGCGTCATGCCAATCTCACATAACAGCTTACGTAGCCAAACAGCTTCCTGGGTAGCATAACTTAGCACTTTATATTTGGCTTCTGTAGAAGAAAGAGAAATAGTATCTTGCTTCTTGCTAGACCATGAAGAACAACCACTACCAAAATTGAAGGCATAACCTATTGTTGACTTTCTATCATCTATACTTTCTGCCCAATCAGCGTCAACATAACCCTGCAACTTAGGTAAAACACTTTGTCTTTTGTAGATTAGGCCAAGGTTAGGTGTACCTTTCACATACCTCAAAATCCTTTTTGCAACTTTCCAATTGTCCATAGTGGGTGATGACATGAATTGGCTAATCAAACTTACAACATAGCGTATATCAGGACGTGTAGTCGTAAGATATATCAAACTCCCAACTAGTTGACGAAATAGAGTAGCGTCAACATGTGCACTATCATCAATACGAGATAATTTCTTACCAGCTTCGCAAGGGGTGATGGAAGGTTTGCACTTGGTCATGTGAAATCTCTCCAATATCTCACCCACATACTTGTTTTGACATAATCTGATATCACTGCCAGTTTGCCATCTTCGACACCCAAGCAATAGTGCATAAGATCTAAATTTGTCATCTCAAACTGCTTGCATAAGTTGGCTTTGATAGAATGAGTGAGGTTCACATCATTGCCCGTGATAATGATATCATCAACGTAAAGTACAATCAAGGCAATGCTATCATCATTTATAAGAACATAAAGGTTTGGATCTGAATCTGTTCTTACAAACCCATGAGAAAGAAAGTAATTGTCAATGCATCCATACCATGCACGTGGCGCTTGATTAAGGCCATAAAGTGCTTTGTGTAGTTTACATACCTTCTGTTCTTGCCCTTTTGCCATGAAGCCCTGAGTTTGGACCATGTAAACTTCTTCCTCTAAGTCACCATTCAAAAATGCGGACTTCACATCCATTTGATGGATCTTCCACCCAAAATGAGATGCTAAGGCAATGATAAGATGTAGCATAGTCCACTTAGCCACTGGAGCAAATGTCTCTTCATAGTCAATTCCTTTGCTTTGCTCATAACCCTTCACTACTAGGCATGCCTTATGCTTTGCTATCGTGCCATATGCATGAAACTTTGTTCTAAACACCCATTTGTTGTCAATGAGTTTCTTTCCAAGTGGTAGATCAACCAACTCCCATGTATCATGCCTGTGGATGAATTCTATCTCCTCTTCCATTGCCCTTTTCCACGCTTTGTGATCTTTTGCTTCATCAAAGGTTGATGGCTCTCGACACTTCAAAATGTCACTCATTAGGACATAGTTCACATGATAACGATCGGGAGACTTCCTTTCCCACATTGATCTTCTCACTTCTCCTTGTGTGCTAGATCCTGGTTGATTTAGCTTTCCGTCCTTCATGATCTTTTCATATCATTTTGGTATCTTAGATTCAAGTGATACACTACGTGGAGAGTATGTATCCCAAGGAGTGTCTAAGTAATGTCTCTTACTTCCAACCGGTTTCTCCTTTATTGCTCCTATTGGCAAGTACCTCCCCCTAGGCTCTTGAGTAGGTGGTGTCCTTTCATACTCGCCCTCTTGACTCTCATCTTCACGTGCATCATCTTGTGGAGCATCTTCTTCATCTTCTTCCTCCAAAATTGTGGGAAGTCTTTTGATGCTTTCACCACTTGCATGGTCTTCATCTTCAAACCTACGCGTCTCATCAAAGATCACATCTTTGCTATTGTGAATCTTGTTCATTACAGGATCAAAACACCTGTATGCCTTCATCCCCTCATCATAACCGACAAAGATACACTTGATTGCTTTGGCATCACGTTTCTTTCGCTCCTCCTTTGGCACATGTACATAGGCCTTACATCCAATGACACGAAACTTGTCGATTTTTGGCTTTATTCCTGTAAATGCTTCTTCGGGAGTCACATTTGGAACCGCAACTGTAGGTCTCCTATTTTGCAAGAACATTGCCGCACTGCACGTTTCCGACCAAAGTGAATCGATCAAGCCCATTTGCTTCATTATGGAACGTGCACTCTCCATAATAGTCTTGTTTTTCCTATCAGCTACACCATTACTATGCGGCGTGTGTGACTGTGTGAATTGTCTTTTAATGTCATGTTCTTTGCAAAAGTTCATCAGATTTGTATTCGTCCCATCTGTCAGATCTTAGCACTTTAATGTGTGCATCCAGTTGGTTCTCTACCAAAGTCTTGAACTCCTTGAAGCAAGCAAAAGCGTCAGATTTCTTCTTCAAGAAATAAATCCATGTCCTCCTAGAGTAATCATCTATGAAAGTCATAAAATAATATGCTTTCCCCAACGACATGGTCTTCATTGGGCCACACAGGTTGCTGTGAATAAGTTCTAGCAGTTTCTTAGCTCTTGCAGCTCCACCTTTCTTGAATGTCTCCCTGTGATGCTTTCCCATGACACATCCTTCACATATTGCATGATGATCATCCTGCAATGCCGGTAACCCTATTACCATCTTCAGCTTCGCCATCAATCTCAAGCTCCCATAGTTTAAATGACCAAGTCTTCTGTGCCACAACTCAGATTGAGATGTTGTTGAGATAGCCAAACCATATTCTCCTGGTTTTGCAACATCCAATTTATAAAGGCCACAGTTACTATATCTATAACCCTTCGCCACCACTTTAAGGTTTTGGTTCATATCCCTCATAAGGCATCCATCCTTGACAAATTCAACCTTAAGATGTTGATTTGCCATCACGTTAACAAAAAGCAAAGTCTTTTTGAGTCCAGGAACATAAAGCACATTAGGGATGTTCTTGATTTTACCATCAAAAAACCGCACAGGTACATTGCCCACACCCTGTATTTGGCATTCCTCTCCATTAGCTTGAGTGACCTTATTCCCATCATAGATTGGTGAGAATTTCTCAAACCAATCATGTTTCTCGATCATATGCCTTGTGGCGCCTGAGTCTATGAACCATCTGGCACCATCATCAACTTGGGATGCCAATGCTGTTGAGAAGACACTTGTCTCATCATCTTCTCCATCATCTTCGACAATGTTGCCTTGTTGAGTCACTTTTCTCGCCTTTATGTCCGCTTTTTTCTTGTAACACTCGCGTGCCCAATGACCCGGTTTGTGACAATAGTAACATTTGCCTTTCTTCTTCTTTTTTCCTTTTGATGACGACTCTCTCTCGTCGTCATCATCCTTGGATTTCTTAGGAATCCTTTTCCATCCTTTCTGCTTGCCTTTAGCAAGCAAGGCTTGATCCTCCTGTGGGGTTTGCCTTGACTTCACCACTTCACGACGCTGCTCTTCTTGCAACATGATTCCGTGGAAGTCTTCAAAAGTAGGCAATCTCTCCCTCGAAGCAATGCCACTCACAAACATCTAAAGCCCTTCCGAGACACCGCTCATTGTGGTATGTACCAATTCAACGTCCCTAATTGGTTCTCCAATTGCCACAAGTTGATCTCTCAGCTTCTTTATCCTAGTGAAGAAAGATCCCACTGATTCACTTTCTTCCATCCTTACTGTGTTCAATCTCGACTTCAAGAACATGGCTTGAGTTGGATTGCAAGTTTGAAATTGCATTCTAAGAGCTTCCCAAGCTCCCCTAGCCGTCGTGGCATCACTTATATGAGTGATTACATGGTCTTTCACTGAAAGATTGATTAAGGACAATGCTCTCTATGCCTTTTTATCAAAGGCCCTCATGTCACCTGGATTGGTATTTGGCCGGACTTCAATACCTGCCACAATCTCCCATAACTCTTTCTCCATCAAAATGCTCTTCATTTTGAATTTCCAAATGTTATAGTTAGAAGCCCCATCAAGTTTGCTTGCATCGCCCAAAATTGCCTCATTGATGTTTGCCATCTCCAAACTGCTTGAAACTCCACCTGTAGGCTATAAAGCGTATGCCGAAGCCAACCGTGATGTCAAAAATCACAAATAATGACCTGTAATTTTTGGCTTACCAGGCCACTTGCCACTCTTTCGCCAAATTGAAAGCCAAACTGGCGTCGCTTTCCGAAATGCTTCTCGTCACCAACTCCCAACTACCTACCCAGTGGAATGGTGAAATCACTTCTGGCGTGTTCCAAACACTTTCTCCGTGGCAATTACTCTATTTTGGTGTACCGTACTTGCAGGTATAGTCAGGGTTCCCTTCGTTTGGAGGCTATAGCCTTTCGTTTGGCCAAAATAGGCTAAAGGAGGTGAAAATAAGGGCAATTTGGGTTTTTGAACTGTTTCTTCAGTGTGAAGAAACTTCACCCTTCAAAAACTTGGGACCCAACAATTATTTCGGTTTGAAGATTCTTAATGAAGTTGCAATGCACTTTGCACTTCAGATTCCTTCAGGCTTTTTCACTTCAATCCAATGGATCCTTTAGATCCAACGACCCACTTGACGTGCAATCACCATCGTCGATTTGTGTGACTCAAGATCGGAAGGCTTTCCACGCTTCTGCACGTTGATCAAGGGCCTTTGATGCACCAGGCACTTTGGGCCGCTAACATGCTCGCTAAATTGGACGCGCACGAGGTCCCGTGACCTCTCCTCCTCTTCTCCACGCGACCTCTCTAATCACATGCTATGGCTGCTACTTGTGGATCGATCTAGCTATTTACTTTCTCCATGGCCAGTCGCGGCCTCCTGGCTGCTGGGTCGCACTACCAGGGCGCCCATCCTCAGCAACTTACAGCTCTGAAAATGTCCTCCTACAAGGAGATATCCACGATTTTGCTTTTTGAAATCCTAGCAGCTTTGAAGAGAAGGATATATTGGGCTTTACTCAGGCTTTCCCTGAGCTTTCACTTGCAACTCCTATTTGGCTGAGGTTGCCCTATAGCAGGCAATGTTCTGCTCCAAACCGCCTTGTGCTTCCTAGCCAACAAACCGTCGTGAATTCGTAGCTCTCTGTTCTTGTCCGGTGATTCAAGCCACCAAAGGCTCTGATACCAAGTTAAGAAACACAATTTAAACACCCGGCCGGATCAATCACCATAGCACAACATCAAGTGCAACAAGACAAGACAACAGAATTGCTCTCCTCAAACTGTATAATCAACTTATAAGTAAGTACAAAGATAAGTTCCTTAAAAGCACTCAAAGGGCTCGTAAAAGAAAGATGGCCCGATAACTCTAGAACTAAGCACACGTGATGCCGTCGAAATAAGAAAGCACTGTATAAGTCGATCATTGCTCACAAAGATCATCCCACATTGATCACAAAGATCATTGAAGTTACTAGACTTGTACTCACCTCCACTATCTGATCTTAGGACTTTGATCTTCCTACCTGTCTGATTTTCAACCAATGCTTTGAAGCTCTTGAAGTTATCAAATGCATCTGATTTCTTCTTCAAGAAGTAGATCCACGTCTTACGTGACATATCATCAATAAAGGTCATGAAATAGAAGGCTTTACCTAAGGACATGGTCCTCATAGGCCCGCATAAATCTGTGTGGATTAAATCCAGGATGTTCTTTGCTCTTGCAACACCACCTTTATTGAACTTCTCTCGATGTTGCTTCCCATATACACATGATTCGCATATCGATTTCAAGTGGTCTTCTATGGTAGGCAATCCTGTTACCATCTCCAATTTCCTCATCAAATTGAGGCTTCCCAAGTTCAAGTGACCAAGCCTCTTATGCCACAACTCAGTTTGCGATGGAATGGATGATATGAGTCCATGTTGCCCCTTGATTGTAGCATTCAACCTGTACAATTTTGTATTGGGCTCCCTTACTCCATCCGCAATAACTTTGAACTTTTGGTTCACACCCTTCACAAAGCAACGATCATGGGCGAATTTTTCTTTCAACTTTTGATCAGTAATGACTCCAACATATAGTAGATTTTTCTTCAAATCTGGTACGTAAAGTACCTCCCTAATCATCCTGCTTTTGCCATCAGGTAGTTGGATTGAAACGGTGCCTATCCCCTTGATCTTGCACACCTCACCATTTGCTTGTGAAACGGACATTCCATTATCCAACACTTTCAAGTTACTGAACCAATTCTTGTTACCTGTCATGTGTCTTGTGGCTCCCGAGTCAATATAGCACGTCCGATCGTCTTGATTAGATGACAAAGCAGATATGAATTTGTTAGAGTCTTCAATCTCACCCTCATCGACAAGTTTACCTGTTTGCTTTGGTTTTCCATTGCCTTGTTCCGCCAAGAATTTGCGACATTCACTCTTCCAATGGCCCTTTTTACCACAATGGAAGCACTTGCCTTTCTTCTTGGTCTTACTGGAAGATCCCTCATCCTCCTGAATCCTGGCAAATTGCTGCTTAGACTTCTTCTTGCCCTTGCCCTTGCCTTGTTTTTGGCATGTCACAAGTGCCTGATTGTCAGTATTTTGACGTCTAGCTTTCACCATTTCTCGCCGTTGCTCTTCCTGCATCAAGATTCCTATGAGCTCGTCAAAGGTTGGCAATCTTTCTCTTGATGTTATTCCACTCACAAACATCTGATAGGGTTCTGCAATGCCACACAATGCATTGTGCACCAGCTCCACATCACGTATGTGCTCACCAATAGAATGCAGTTCATCCCTCATTGTCTTGATTCTGGTCATGTACGTCTGAATGTGCTCTCCTTGCTCCATTCAGGCACTATTCAGCTTTGACTTCAAAAACATGATTCTTGATGGATTTGACGTCTTGAACTGCTCCTTTAGCGCATCCCATGCCTGTCTGGGTGTAACAACATCACAAATGTGGGTAATGATGTAATCCTTCACTGACAAGTTAATGAAGGTCAAAGCTTTCCTCATCTTTTTGTCGAACACTTTGATGTCAGCTTCATTTGGCGGTCTTCTCTCATCACCTGTGACGACTTCCCACACGTCTTTCTCCATCAGTGTGTTTTTCATTTTGAATTTTCACACTACATAGTTGGAAATCCCGTCCAATTTGCTACTTTCACTCAAAATGGACTCTCCCATGTTTGCCATCGGACAACTGCTTGAAACTTCTGTCGTAGGCTAAAAGCAGTATGTCAAGGCCAACTGTGATGTCAGAAGTTGAAAATAATGACCTGCACTTTTTCCCGTACCAGGCCACTCGTCGCTTTTCCACCAATTTGAAAGCCAAATCGGCGTCGCTTTCCGAAATGCACTCAGTTGTCAACTCCCAACTACGAACACTTTCTCTGCTGCAACTTTGTTTTGTTGTACCATACTTGCGAGTACAGTCCAGGTGCCCTTCGTTTGGAGGTTGTAGCCTTTCGTTTGGGTCAAAACGGGCAAAGGACCCAAAAATAGAGATTTTCCTTGTTTTTGAACTGTTTCTTCACCTTGAAGAAACTTCACTCTTCACTTGTGAAGGGACCCAACTCCAATTTTAGTATGAAAAAAGGCCAAAATACACTTCAAGACCCTTCATGGGCTCTTTAAGCTGTCATCCAACGGTCATTTCACATCCACGGTCTAGATCACTCCTTGAGAAATCAATCACCACCGTTGATTTATGGCATGGTTGATCCGACGTTCCAAATGCCTTCTGCGCACTGATTCGCTGCCCTACAGACACAATTCACTTCAAGACGCTAGGCGCCTCTCCTCGCTGGCTGCGCGCGAGCCTCCACGTGGGTCCTCTCTCTTCTTTTTCCTTTTTGGCTATGGAGAAGAGGTTTTTGCGCCCTCTAGAGATCCGATCCAGCGCACTCTACTGCCCACGGCTGTCCACGGCCTTTTTGCAGCCAATCCTCCTTACCAGAGTGCCCCTCTGTGCCACTTCACAGATCCAGAAAGAGTTCAAAATGGAGAAAAATCTCTGATTTTGTGCTCCCAAACCCCAGACCAAGGTTTTTCACACAAATCTTTTCTTGGCTTCCAATTCACAGTGTTTTGATAGGCCTATCCTCTTGCTATGAGGTCGCCCTACTGCTAGAACTCTGATGCTTCAATCCGTTTGTCAAACGGTGTCCGATTGAATGCACACTGAATACAAACACCAAATAGCTTGCTTCGGAATTTCAAAATTCCATTTGCTGAGGTTCTGATTCAGCCGACAACCCTTGTCTCTGAATCCTCACACAGTCTCAAGCTCACCAAGCTTCTTTGTGCCAAACTCTCTGCACCAGTGCTTCTCCTTCCGTCTTCAACCCGCCGTAAAGAGAGACCAGTCAGAGGAGGACGTGTACGCATTCCTCCATGAGGAGGCCATGCAGAATGCAGGTGAGAAATTAGGATACCAACTTAGAATTTGCTTCGAACAGGAACACAGATCATGCTACACAATAACACAGACAGAAAACACTCTCCACAACAAGCTCACATAGCAACTGTGTTTCTCAAAATGAAATTACACTATACATATAGTTGTTCACTCAGGCAACCCATGCATGACCCAGGTTGCCGTTGGCGGGACGCGTGTCCCATCGACTTGCCTCGTGGCGAGGCCAACTGATAGGACCCACAGTACAGTAGCACAATGAATCTACTTTAATTCTAACTTTGATACCATCTTGGAAAGAGGTGACTCCAATAACGACAAGTTGAAGCTTGTGAACGACTTATCATGCACAGCGAAATGAGCCTGCTTGTTAAGCCATTGCGTTCACCACATGACCTATGTTTCAGGCATTGATTTGAAACAAAGTGTCAAAATGCTTTGCCAATCCTTACTATGAAAACAGCATGTAAGGAGTGTTTCCACTATCGATTAGGCAAAGCGCCCATCTTCTTACACAAATGACCTTTACCATAATGCAAACCAAGAATATTGTGGGCATCCATCTGCCTCTTTGCAAATGAGACACCATAAAAGACCGTAGTTTTACTTAATATACATAAAAATTGAGTGGAAATGCAGCCATCATAGCATGCAGCTTGCAATATTTTACTCGGAACATGCATAACAATCCTACTAAAAATTGCATTTGGTGACCAGTTGCCCTCTTGGCAAAGCACCCTCTTACATACACTTGCCATCAAAATAAGCATGCAAAAATACTTACAAAAGTGCGATTTCTTCCTTGCAAGCCATCGCTAGCCAACAACTATAAAAAGTGGATATTCAATGAGGAACATACCTTTGAATCAGATCGAATTGTTTGCTGGGGACATCGCCCACTAGCAAGCACCACAAATGCTTCTTTAGAAGCTTTGATTCTACTTCAACCAACCATCATCATCAAATATGTAAGCCAATAACATCTTATAAAGCTTAACAAGCTTAGTAAATTCATGCTTATACTTATACGAGAACAAAACCGATTGCCATGTTGTGGCAGCTTCATCACCTTTGCTTGCTCCAAGTTCCTTTGCTAGAGTGTTACTCCTCCAAGCGCCTTCACAAGCCCACAATTCGAGATCCCCAAGCTACCATAAGTCGTAGTAGAGAGAGAGAGGACAAGAGAACATACAAAGGCACAAGAAGAAGAGTGAATTTAGGGTATTCCCCCCTCCTTATAGTAAATTAGGTCCCTTTTAGTGCACCAAATGCTCAATAATGCCCACCGTTAGATCAAAACCCTAACAAGTGCATACATCTTAACCGTTCAAAGAAGACTTGGCTAGCCATTCATCACTAAATTCAAAAAAGGCCCCTTTAACTTAATGAAGCAAAGGATGGTAATAAAGCCGGCCGGTTCAGTAACAAAGGGGGCACATCCTTATGATTGCTCGACAAATTCATCGAACTAAATATGCATATAGTGGAATCAATGAGAGAGAGAGAGAGAGAGAGAGAGAGAGAGAGAGAGAGAGAGAGAGAGAGAGAGAGAGAGAGAGAGAGAGAATTTAGTCACACACATGCACATATGTGGATTTTCTTATTTATCAAAATCAAATCATAACCTTTGATTTTAATGCATACCGATGGCTATTGTCTTTGAGCTAAGAGGTTGACTAGGCATAGGACAAAATTGTAACAAAAGAATATGAGTTTTTACTTAGGGGCACGAGTATGTTGTTGTGTTATTTCTAACCGTTGTTGTAGATGAGGTGGCGGAGAGCTCATGCCTCGATCATCATCTTTGTAAAATCTAGGAGCTCCTCATCACCCTCCGATCAGGTGCGTAGGACCCAACCTAAAGCATCAACTGGTACGGTTGGAACTGCAATTCTCCCTTACAAAGTCTTATGTGGAATTGCAAAATAAAAGACTATGTAAATGCTACTTGACCTAATTGTCACTTACTTTACTAAAAATAACTATTAAGTAGGTAATCATGGAAGCAAGCAAGTTAATAGTTTTCTAAAAGTAGTATGTCTCATGATATGACATGGAACCATGATGTTAAGAGTCAATCAAGAGAGTCAAAATTCACCCTAAAAACAATCAAAGGGTACATGGATGGGGGTTAATGGCAAGTGGGTTGTGTGAGATGGGGAGTAATGGCAGGTGGGTTGTGTGAGAAAAGAAAGGTGCTACTACTTAGATTCAACTCAGGGTGGGTCATGCACGTCCCACGCTCACATCTCTAATTTTTTAATGTGAAGGTGTAGTCTTGGATGGCACAAGGATTGGATCTGAACCCAGATGGATAGATATTTTATCTAGCACTGCAGCAAGTAATGGCGACAGAAAAGGTATAGAATTAAAAAACCACTGCCCATTTGCATGCGTGCAGTGATGCAAAGGCTGCTAACGATACCAGCATATTGTACCTTGTTTCCAGGAGGAAAGAACTGGTAATAGGTTCTGTGCATTTGGGCTGGAATGATCTGTCTGGGGTTGCCTTATCTGTCTGACCTGTCATCATAGCAGTTGGTTTAATGTATTGTACATATATCTTTGGAATCACAGCATTCAAAGCTCTAGTTTTATAAATTCCCAGTTGGGTTGTGAAGATCAGCAATTCAAACAACCGGGAAGAGGAGAGAGTATTGTGTATTCATTTGTTCTCATTTGAAGTTTGTGCTGAGTATTACCAGCGTATTGTAGCATGGAGTCAATATCGATCTTCCTTTGTGTGAAGCATTGAGAAATATGGACTTGCCTGTGATGATCCTGTTGGCAGAAACCTGATATAAGAAAAAATGGTGCTGCATTATTGGAAGAATATGAGATGGACGAGCAATTGTAGCTTTTGAGAGAGACAGAGAAGCATCCAATGTCGATGATTTCCAACTCTGATAAAAGAGGAGGAGAGATGTATGACAGCAATGTTGATTGTTGCACTGGACATGATCAGTCAAGGGAGGAAAGGAGGATGCCCAGAATATTGATCCCGCTTAACTTGATCGTTGCTATTGCATTGTTGGCGTGGGTACATTTGTCCGATGGATGCCGGAAAATTCCAGTACCAGCCTACGGCGAAAGAGATGGGTCGGAGGGCAGATTGACAGCACAAATTTTTCGTAGAGGTAAGGTTGCGTTTTGATTGTACTGTAAACATCTCTATTTTAGCAGGATCGTAAACTAACTGTTCTGATAATCGTATTTCCTGAGGAGCTCGACATGAGCTACTGTGATAAGAGAAAATTTGATGGAAAGCAAGTCGTGACACCTATTGTATTACCTCTGCTTGATCGTTGAATTTTGCAACAGGTACGTAAATGCTGAGTCGGTCTCTTGAGATTGTCACTCCCTTCATGTTCATTTATAAATAGTTGACGGGCTTGATGAGGTTGATCGTCTGACATAGTTGCTTAAAGGGACGTGTGTGTGTGTGTGCGTGTGTGTGTCTGTCGTGTGTGTGTGTGTGTGTGTGTGTGTCTGTCGTGCGTGCGTGTGTGTGTGTGTGTGTGTGTGGATACGAGTGCATGATTGGAACCAGGAAGCACAAATGCACAGTGGTCAATCCAGTCTTTTGCCTTTGAACACTTGACTATGCTTCCAAAGCAAACACTTTTGTTCTGAATTTTGTGTGCTATTTGTGTCTCCAGAGTTGCAGATGACCAGCTTACCAGTGACCCAGGACCACCAAGCTCTATTGTCTCTCAAAACCAGACTTCAAGTGGCAAATCCGGCTTCCTCCCCCTTACTTGGCTCTTGGGCACACAATGTCACTAACCCATGTTTGTGGTCTGGAATTACATGCAATCTAGTTGGGGGGGTGACCCGTGTGACAACTGTTGATCTATCCAACAAAACATTGGGTGGCTTAATCCCTCTTGAGCTAACCAATTTAACAGCCTTAGTATCATTATTCTTACAAATGAACAGTTTTACTGGCACGATCCCTCCAGAGATTGGTACTCTCTCTTATCTGACATCCTTAGACCTCTCCAATAATAAATTATCCGGCCCCATTCCGATCAGCTTCGGTGGCCTGACTAAATTGCAATTCTTGAATCTGGAACACAATAACTTGACGGGTGGGATTCCTCCGGAAGTTCTATCCATTTGTGGTGATCTGAAACGTCTTAACATTTCAAGTAACGCGGATCTTGGTGGGCGGCTCCCTGCTGGATGGAAAAACTGCCAAAATTTGACTCATCTAGACCTGATGATCACAGCAATGGCGGGCACTATTTCGCTGGAGCTGGGTGAACTTCCAGGCCTTCAGCACTTGAACCTGGGAGAGAACCATTTCACAGGAGCAATTCCTAATGCTCTATTTGCCAACTGTGGAGAACTAAATTTTCTAGATCTGTCATTAAATCAGCTGGTTGGGGCAATTCCAGCTGAAGTTGGAAACTGCAGCAAATTAACAGTGGCCATGTTTTCCCAAAACAACCTAACCTCAATTCCCCTAGAAATTGGTCGGCTCACTAGCCTCAATTGGTTGTTTTTGGGTCAAAATAATTTTGTGGGTGAAGTTCCTTCCCAACTGTCCATCCTGACCAATCTCACTATCCTAGATTTGAAGGCCAACTTATTCTCTGGAAGCATCCCACCATTCCTGAGTCAATTGAAAAGTCTGCAATACTTATTCCTACAAAGAAACATGTTCACTGGATCCATACCACCAGAATTCTCAGCACTTTCCAATCTGATATATTTCGACTTGTCTGATAATCTACTCACAGGACCTATCCCAAGCTCACTGGGGAGCCTGTCTACCACAATGAAGTTTCTTTTCCTTGCTAGTAATTTTTTCACATCGATTCCTGCTGAACTGGGGAACCTCATCAACTTGCAATTACTGGAGATTGGAGATAATCAGCTTACTGGCAGCATACCAGGAAGCATATTTAACCTCCCGAAACTTATTTGGCTTCGCCTGGCTAACAACCGCCTCAGTGGCCCAATTCCTAATGAGATAAGCAATTCTACTAGCCTCATGTGGTTAAATTTGTTCAATAACACACTCTCAGGTCCATTTCCACAAAATCTGGCTTCTATATCCAGCACTGCTCCTCAAACGTTTCAAATCAATATAGATAGTCTTCTCTACCTCCCTAAACAACTGGGGGATAAAGATACAGTTGTGAGATGGCTTCCAAGACATGGATTTCCCTACTCTGCAGTTTCAGGAATATTGACTCGTGACAACTCACAAACTTTTTGGAATTATCTCATGAGAGGAACAAATCAGAATCCCAGTTGCCTGTACGTAGAGATTTTTTCTGGGAACGGCTACATTCAGGTTTCCAATAACCATTTGAGCGGCAGACTGCCACCAAGCTTAGGAGAGATCCCAAATGTCATCTCATTTCATATGTCTAATAACAATTTTACAGGAGCGATTCCTCCAGTATTCACCACGAAAGGAATGACTTTCCTAGAGCTAGATAACAACTCCTTAACAGGCCCCATTCCAGATAATTTGGACCAGATGAAATGTGCACTGATCATACAACTTGACCACAATAATCTTTCAGGAAGGATACCCACAACATTGCAGCTGTGTCAACAACTTACCATATTCAATGTATCCTACAATCCCCAGTTATCTGGTCCAGTTCCAACTCAAAACCAATTTGCCACATTCAGTAGTTCTTCATATCTTGGAGACGATCTGCTCTGTTCCCCATTATCCAGGGATAATGAATCTGCAAGCAACACCCTCCCTTTCTGCAAGGTACCCAATCAACTTCCACCAGGAACATATGCTCCTTCGCAGAATACTCCAAGAAAGGAATCAAAGCTCACAACTTCAACTATTGTTGGCGTCGTTCTTGCAAGTGTTTTGGCAGCCCTGGTGTTTGGCTTAGCAGGATTCTGTCTAATTGGTAGGCCAGCACCTGTTAAAACTGAATCCAACGAGCTCTCAGATGATGATGGAAAAGACAGCCAACGCTTTGCTGATAGTACTGTGCATCTTTCTCTATTCTCAGTTGAGCTACCTAAGCAGCTCACATACACAGATCTGCTAATGGCAACCAACAATTTTGATGAGGGCAATGTTGTTGGTAGTGGAGGATTCGGAGTGGTCTACAGGGCCAAGCTGATGGATGGATCACTGGTCGCCATTAAGAAGCTCATACAAGAGGGCCCAAAAGCAGACAGAGAGTTTCTGGCAGAGATGGAAACCCTTGGCCATGTGCACCATGACAATCTTGTGCCACTCTTGGGATGCTCCACGTTTGGAAGTGAGAAGTTGCTTGTGTACAGATTTATGGCAAACGGAAGTCTAGATGACTGGTTGCATGAGCGGCCTAATGGTGCACAAATGCTAGGATGGCCTCTCAGACTCAACATTGCATTAGGAATGGCAAAAGGACTAAAATTCCTTCACCATAATTGCTCACCCCCCATCATCCACCGAGATATGAAAGCCAGCAATATCCTTTTGGATGAGAATTTTGAGCCGCGTTTGACTGATTTTGGCTTGGCTAGAGTATTGGGAGCACAAGAAACTCATGTGAGTACCATAGTGGCTGGAACTTTGGGGTATGTTCCACCGGAGTATTGTCAGACATGGAGAGCCACCATTAAAGGAGATGTTTACAGCCTTGGAGTGGTGCTATTGGAGTTGATTACTGGAAGAAGGCCCATGGATGCTGCATACAATGACAAGAACTGTGGTAATATTGTTGAATGGGTTATAGCGCTTATCAAGGAGGGCTCGCAAAAAGCAGCATATGATCCCATTGTGGCAAGCTCTGGATCCCCAGTTGAGCTTCTGCAATTTTTAAAGCTGGCAACTTGGTGCACTGAAGATCTGCCAATCAAAAGACCAACAATGCGTGAAGTTCTTAAAGCACTAGAAGTGATCAAAAGTGGGAATTATGCGAGGTCAGAAGCTGAACGAAAATCTTAACTGGATACTGTGGCTTGGTGACTAGTAAGAGGATGGGTAGTAAAGGTAGAGAAGCAGAAACCTTTTCACTCTCTGTTCACTTTCATCATTATCTTGAGGGTTTTTTCTACTGTCGATAGCTGCAGCATTACATCAACCCAGTGCTTGTTACATTGAAGGCACACTCCAGTCATGAAGAGTACTGGAAGATGCTGACAAGAAGATAAGAATTACTTGGACAAAATCATGTCCATATAGATGTGTAAAATAGCTGCTGATTTTACGTTTCAAAGGTTATAGAGACAACAATGCCCAAATGGTTTGATACAGAATAATTTTCTAGTTTAGTTCAACTAAAACGTTCACGACATGTGGATATCTCATAGTTATTTTAAGAAAATGAGTTTGATCTTTTTGCCGACATGAAAGCAGAGCCGATTTTGGATCTCTATAAAATAAAAGGTACATTGTTTTTCTCATGGAAAGGAAACTTTGTTGTTGATCATTCTGGCAAGTTTGTCAACATAAAGAGTAATGCAAATTATGGATATGGATGATAAATTATGTATTTGTTGTGTTTGCAGATCTATTTGATGTTATCAAGCAAACAATGATGCTTTGTGTTATTTAAAATTAAACAATCCAAAATAATTTGGGGGGAGCTGGATGTAGATTCATGATGCAGTATAGAAAGTTTGCAATCAGAATTTGTTAGATAGACCTCTCATGACCTTCTGGGCATTGAAGCACTTGCTGCATAAAGCAAGTTAATGCCAAAAGGGAAGTGAGACAGCCAAATAAGTATGTATCATGTTGTAATCAGTGTGATGCAGACAGGGGAGCTCTGAAAATGTGCACAGAAATTGAGCATTTTGACTGCTATTCAGAAATTCATATCTCACTATCTACCAAGAATTCAACCAGGTTTTTTTTTTTTCACATGTGTGTTCTCTGTATAAGTTTATCGATTCAAAACTACTGGTCATAGATTTTAAGTTATTGATAACCATGTTATGATGTGTCAAACACATGGAGGTATTGAACAATGATCAATTCTCAGATTTGGGTAGACAATATCATGACAATGTTTATGACTCTCTACTTTCAAAATCTGTATCTGACCACACCAACACGTTCCTAACAAAAATTCAATTCGAAATTGTGTAGAGGTAGATATGATTATTCAAGTTTATTGCATAATGTGTTAAGAGATGGGCAACCTGAACTTCATGGCTAACCATTCAGACTATGGTAGGCACATCAACCCAATAACATCAATATTGGACCTTTCAAAGAGCATCTAAAACAAGGAGAATCATTGATAGTGAGATTCATGAAGCCACCAAAGAGCCTAATAATGTCTTTCACAGTGGTCCACCCACGAGTCACAAGTCTCCTAAAATATGGCAAAAAGAGAGAGAAGAGTCAAATCTTTGAATTGAGCCAGCTTATTTTCTCCCTTGGAACTCTTGAACCATAAACTATATTAATTATAGGGAATCCTTTACATCAAGCTCATGACCAAAACATATTATGATGTATTGAAAGATGGCTTTGCAAAACAAAAGTCAACATTTCTAAAGGTGGGTGTACAATGCATTTGGCGTGATTATTTGTCTTATGGTTTTTTTAATTTCAATAAGTACGTATGTGACCATAGCAACATGTACACAACAAAAGTCAATAAGGAATCTATATGATGTACAATCAACCCTAGATAAATTTTAGGCCTGGGAAGTAGCATAAAACTAAGTAATAGAGAGAGTTAACACATATAGAGAGATAACACTTTGTACTTGTAAAATTGATGATTCTATGCGCAAATATTGGCATTTTGTGTAAAATAACATTGATCATGTCAAGTTCTTTGAGGTGGGAGTAGATTATGTTAACAAATAACAATTAGCATTTTTGTTGTGTAAAATCCATGGGAGCAACAAAAAACTAACTAATAAACAGGGTTAACAGTTATAGAGGTAACGTTTCTCCAGGGTTGACTATATATGACCATTCAAAATTTTCATATATGATGTGATAAAAAGTATTGCCCCAATAGCATTAAGGGCTTTTATTGGCTCCCTCACTCTTATCTTAGTAATGACCAAGAATCTAAGAAAGTATATGTGCACATAATCAAACATACAATTTCCAAGTCAAAAATTTAAGCCATTAACTTGAAGCTAATGATAAGCAAATTACATCTACCAAGTAAAGTACGGTACTTCACATCTAAACATGCAATATCATGTAATGTACCAGCTATAGCTATATGTGCAATATCATCTAAACCAAGTAAAGTACGGTACTTCACATCTAAACGTGCAATACCATGTAATGTACAATTCTTTATTATTTTCTATTTTTTATATACATGTATGAACATTATAACATGTCCATTCATAAAAATCACAATTCAAATCTATGACCATTCAAAGTTGCCCATGTCAATTTTTGAAAATAAATGTTATGACTATATTGGGAATCTTTGATCATCTCTATCCATCACTTTGATGAGAATTACTGAACCCTTCTAATGACTAATGCATAATTGAGCTAGCTTCTATATTGAATAGACAAGAGCCAAATTGAATATTATATGGTTTAGTTATGGCCCAATAAATGCATAGGGGTTCAATCCACACATGCGCACAAAAGTGTTCATGTTACAACTTTATTGTTGAACAAGCTACCACCTCATATTGTTACAATGTTTCAATGGGTTTCATTCTCAAAATAGCTCCAAGAACTACACGCACATGTAATCTCATCTATGCCTTAAAGGAACATATGGGTGCAATAACTCCAGTACTGCTTGACATGAGAAGTCTCTAGGATCATTAACCCCACTTTGAGAGAAGTGGACATAGTGAAAAAACTTGCAAGGACCTAGCACAACCTGATTAGGTTGTAAGGATGCAATTAGAGTTGAATGTTGTGTCTCATGTTCATCAATCTAACATATTGGACATACAATTAAGCTATGTTCGATGTCTATAAATATTTGAGTTTAAGAGTGAATGGGTTGTAATGATGGCATCATAATCTACCAATTGACTTTCATTCTATCCATCCTACTTAGAGAGTGAGAGTGATAAACATACCATTAAACTATGATCCAAGTTCACAATTGCGTGAGTTGGACTTCCTCTTTGAATATATTTCTTCTTGTTTGACAAATATAAATTATTTGTTTGATCTTGAGCACTGCTTGAGTAGGATTTGATATATTTAATTAGAGTTGTGAACTTTAATGGATAGTGGTGGTAGTTGGGGATGACTACTTTGTAAAAAGCTCAATAGTACGAGACTTAAATGGGTCAATTAATGAGTCTACTACATGCTAGCATTACTAGCAACTTGTCATTCTACCTAGGTCTTTTTATCCAAGTAGATAAAGAATTTTTGAGCTACACTATAAGGTGAAACTAGGAACTTTTTTTTGGTAAATTAAAAAAGACAACTTCCATTTTCAAAATGGTATAAAATTTGGTATTGAAATTGACTACTTCGATGTTATTTTAAAGTGATAAGTGGGTCCCAAGAGCATGGAACCATGAAAAAAGATTATTTACTTTGTCGTATTTTTTTTTACTGGTAGTGAATTGGTGTAACCTTTTGCACCGTTTGGAAAATATGCCATTTAAGTCGAATATACAGTGACTGTCTATTTCATGGCATTGCACCAACTAATACTATTTGGGCTATTAAATGAGGCTTATGGTTTGGGATGTCTACTTCAAGCAACTTGTTGTGGCTTGTTTTTGTTTGATAACATGAACACACGAGTGCTTTTTTTGGCATCCTATTCCATAGGTTCTTTCAAGCAATTATTCATTAGGTGGGATGTGAAGTCCCTCAGTTGCTATTACTTGTATACTTTGTGATGAAAGCATTTGGAACTGTCTTTTCTATTATGGATTGTACAACTCCATCATTGAAATGTGTACATGATGCAACTATGGTTGGATAAAAGCTGAAGCATAACTGGCAGTTTGCACAATTTAACAATGACCAATATCTCCCTCTTGCAAGTCAACTGAAAGATTGACTCCAACTAACTATTCCATTTAGAAAGTGAGGATGGAATCTATCTTGATACTACAAGATCTTATTGACATTGTGAGTGGAGTTGCTCAAAATCTACAAGAATCAATAAGATTCAAGAAGAGAGTGGAGATGCATTTGAAGAGGACCTTAAAGTCTTTGAAGAGAAAAGGAGGCCTTGTTTTCATTAAAAAATTAATGTTGCTTGCCATTGCATACCACTATTCGAAAATTGAACTCCAGCAACAAGAGTAACCATATACTGATTCTCCCTATGTTGTAGGTTTTGTTGACTAGGTATAGCAAAGGTTGATGATCAGTGTAGAATGCAAAATGACTTGCCATAAGATAATGGCAAAACTTCTTGACCGCAAATACCATTGCCAAGGCTTCTCGCTCAGTTGTTGAATAATTGCTTTCAACATTGTTGAGTTGTCGACTGGCAAAGCGAATGGGAAAATCTTTTTTGTACTCGCTTGGTTGGGTCAATATTGCTCCTATAGCATACTTTGATGCGTCGATATGCACATGAAACTCAATTGTCCAATTGGGAGGCCATAAGAATGGTGTAGATATGAGTGCATCCTTTAGCTTCTAGAAAGCTTGCAGGGCTTCATCCATCCAATGTGGATCAATTGTTAGCTTGTAGATAGGACGTGCCAAATCCACAAAAAATAGAATGGAGATTTGGTAGTAATTGGCATGTCCCATGAACACATAAACTCCACGAATCGTTCATCCATGATAATACGTATCTTAGACAGATTAGTGGTGATCCCATGTCTAGATCCAATATGGCCTAGAATAAGACCATGCGTGACCCAAATTTGGCATTTCTCTGGGTTCAATGATATTTGAAATTTGCGGCATAGTATAAGCACTCTCTCCAACTGAGATAAGTGTTCATCATTGTATCCATCCACCCAAAGATCATCTAGGAAGATCTCCAAGAACTTCTGTAAGTAGTCTTTGAATGCCTTTTGCATGATGCACTGGAAAGAGCTAGGGGCATTACAAAGATCGAATGGCATGACCTTGTAGGCATATCTACCCCACTCAGTAGCAAATGTTGTCTTGTGTTGATCCTCCAGTGCAATCTTCACTTTGGAATGTCTTCTACAATCCACTTCGGTCACACACATGATTGATCAGCTAGTTTGATGGCAAACTTGGCAGCTTTCAGGCCTTGTAGATTCCATTTCTCATACAAAGTAGTGGAGATAAGGTTGACACCCAATCCTCCATCTACAATAGCAGTTTTTTTTCCCAAGAGTTTGTGCTTGATAGGAAGAGTTATATTGTGTTGCTCGCTCTCCTAAGTTGTTCTCAAGTTCATAACATTGTTGGCTTCTTCGAATTCTGCGCAAAATAGTGGTTCTTTGGAAGGTATGTTTGGTTCGGTGTTCAACCAATCTCACAAGACATCCTTTGCTTGAGGTGCAAGTCAAAGGAATTCGTCAATAGAGATGTCGATTCTACTAGATAAGATGCTCATCAGCAGTTTCGTCCTTGGAGCTTCGAGTTAGTATGGCGGTCCACTATCCAATCAGCGGGTAGTTGTAATGTCTCAAAGAGGTATACATCTTCCTACATATCAGCGATGCAACAACAGACAGCTGTTTGCTGTCAGGCGCCATAAAAAACATAATGATGTCGAGTGTAATACCTGAGAAAATGTTGCCGAAATATGCTTGAGGCAGTGCTCAGTTATGAATGTTTCCCACAAAGATTTGGAAGCAAAGATACTATCATAGTCAATGATAATCATAGCTGAAGTGAGCTTATTCTCTTCTAGCATAGCAAGCAAGTAAACCTCATCATTCATAAGCGATCATAAAGCCAAGCAACTAATAGTAATGTTACATTTACTTGTGGTATCTTCCACACGAATACCGATAGGTTTCCCAAGTCCTCTCTTCTCCACGTGGAGAAGGCAACAGTAAGGAGGCAATCCAATAGAGAGAGAGAGAGAGAGAGAGAGAGAGAGAGAGAGAGAGAGAGAGAGAGAGAGAGAGAGAGAGAGAGAGAGAGAGAGAGAGAGAGAGAGAGAGAGAGAGAGAGAGAGAGAGAGAGAGCAGAAAGAGTAAAGTATAGGGTTGTGTAACTTTCCTTAACATAGAGATTTCAGTACACTTGGTGCATCTTGATGCCCACTGTTAGATCGTAACCCCATAATGTGCACAGATTACAGACAATCAAGGCAAACCAAATTCCCACCAAAGGGTTTTTTTTTCTTAAACTTTTCCTTAGGCGGTCATATCTCTAAGTTTAGCAAGGTGAGGCATTTTATAGTTGGTTTCGTACCATAAGGGGAAAAAAACTTTTTATGTGATGTTTTCAAGATTAAAAAAAGCATAATGACCATAAAATAAAGTCCATGAGAGAGAGAGAGAGAGAGAGAGAGAGAGAGAGAGAGAGAGAGAGAGAGAGAGAGAGAGAGAGAGAGAGAGAGAGAGAGAGAGAGAGAGAGAGAGAGAGAGAGAGAGAGAGAGAGAGAGAGAGAGAGAGAACCCACCAAAAATCCCAGATTTAGAATCAAAGGTAGTGGTAATATTTAAGAAATTCATCGTATTGTAATTAACATCTTTAGTCTTGATGGTCAAGTACTCCAACGGATAAATCCATTTAGCATTATCACTGACATGGGGTTGTTCTTTATCAAAAATAAAAGCACATCCGGATTGTTAATGAAACAAACATTGTCTATATATCGAAAGATATACTTGAAAGCACATAAGTAATCCATTTCATCAAGCTTGGCAAGTCTCTTCATAAAATGTAATTCACAAAAAGACAGATACCAATTACACCACGTAGTTGGAATACCACAAACTTGTCTCCAAGTCTTGTTACTTGCCTCACAATGCAATTATCAATCAATAGATCATTCCATTGGCAAAGTATTGTTTTGTCCAAATGAGCAGAGTGGTAAACATGGATTTTCTCTCAAAAACAATGCTTCTCATCATTAACATCTAAATGGATCCAATATGGATCATATATACAAAAGTGGTAATCTCTCTCTTGACCACTTGTAGCACGTGTGGAATAACTCATTGTACTTATCTTATCCATTTTGTCTTAGATTCTAGTCATTTTCCACATCACCATTTGGAAACTAGTGTTGACCTTCTAGATTCCTATATTCTAGGAAGTAGATCTTACAAAGTAGAAAATCTTGCATTTGTCTCATGTGAAAGCTATGTACAATAATGGATCAACATTTCAAACGTGTCGACAGGCCCTCACACGTGTGGATTCACCTAGGTACCGAACAATTAACTTTGACAAGGTAAAAATTGTCAATTTCGACATTTAATTGTTGTGAGAACAAGCTCTCTACCACATTCTCTGATGCCTCTTGTGCCATTTAGAGACAACTAGTAACCTCACAACAAGAATGTTTGGCTCTAAGCAAGAATTGGATCGGCTAAAAAATATACCTATGAAAAAATCTATCCAATCTTGTTCGGCCTTTCAACTTGGACTCAGCAAAAGCAACATTGTTGTGTTGAAAGACCAAGTCATGTCGTTGGGTTCCCTTCTTCGACCGGCCGAGACTCTAAACGATGCACATGACGCCCAAGTGGATATTGCCTTACCCGCCAATGCCTCACATCAATTCAAGAGCACTATAAGGCATAACACGCTAAAACGCCGATCAAATGTTGTGGCCTTAAAGGATAACTATGAGTCGGCACTCAAGCAGCACGAGTTGGAAATTACTAATCTTCATGCTAGATATACATCATCAGCCGAGGCAGTTTCAAACACTGAGCAAATGATTGTTCCAAGGATATTGCTTCTCCCTAATATTCAATAGGCAAAGAAGCTTCAACTCGGATTGCTTTAGCACATTCACATAGAGATCGATTTTTTCTTTCAACAACTCCATTTTGAGATCGAGAATAAGCACAAGAAAACTCTCTCTTAATCCCTTCACCCTCACAATAATCATAGAACTTGTTGGAGATGTATTCACCTCCTCCATCACATCTTAAAGCTTTAACTTTGAAAGAAAAATGTTTTTCAACATAAACTTTGAAGACTAGGAAGTGATCAAATACCATAGCTTTTGAAGAAAGTAGATACAATCAAGTATATCTTGTAAAATCATCAATGAAGGTGACAAAACAAGTTGCACCACCAATACTTATAGAGGAAGAAAAATGAACATTCGAGTGAATTAGTTCCAAAGGATGAGATTATCAAGTTCTTTGTAAGTTTAGGAACAAAAAGAACATTGGAAAGTGATAGAACTTTAGAAGAAGCAAGTTTCAATGAAATGTTGCCAATTCCTTCAATAGAGCATTCATGATCATTTGCAGTATAAATAGATCTTTTAAGTCTTTTATAAGGTACAAAAGAGTCAAATGACTCCTTTGAACAACACATATGTGAAGAGGCTTCACTATCGATGTACCAAGCTCCATCTTTCTTGAATCGTGTTGAAGAAAAGCTTGACACCGTGAGTGATCCTTCTCCATCACTTGCAATAAACTCTTCTTCTTTTTCATTAGAGAGATTTGCTTGTTTGAGTTGATTTTTTTTTTTTAAGCAATCAGAGACATAGTGCCCCTTCTTGTTACAAAAGAAACACTTGACTTTCTTCTTCTTGGTCTTTGAAGTAGAAGGATGAGATGAGTCATCCTCTTCACCATCTTTGTCTCTTTCCTTGGCTTTGTCTTTGTTGAAAGCTTGAGAAAACTAGTTCTTGCTCCTTTCTTTATGCTTGTCCTTGACAAAGAGAGCTTTGTCACTTCCAATATGCTCGAGTTTGTTCATCCTAGAAAGTTTGTAACTTTGCCTAGCTTCTTCAGAGATGAGAATTCCTTGAAGAGTTTCCAGATTGATTTGGTGCAGTTGGTCACGATTGGTATACCCCTGGTCGTGGAATGGACTGTTGTGGAGGATATAAGCGGTATGCGCAATACATGGGTTTGGGTGTTGATGGAAAATGATTTCTCAGTTGAGGGCATTCATTAGCAGTGTGATGTTGTGAACAGATCGGACACCAGACATTCTCTCTTGCTGGAAAAGATTTTTCAGCAATATTTCTCATGGCGGTTTGAAAATCAACAGTGAGTTTATCCATATGAGTTTGTTGAGCTTTCTGCCAGGTTTCCATTTGATGCAAAAGTTCGAAAGATTGGGCGGTATTTTCATGTTTCGGGTGGTTAAGACGTTCAGGATTCTTAGATTTCTTTTCACGATTATCAAAGTCATCATCAGAACCCTCGTCTTCTTCACGGATAGCATCAGTCATTACATCTTTAAGTGATAATAAAGGTCAACTAGTTTTAGTTCGCGGCGGATGTGTTTAGGCAATCCAACCAAGAACAATTTGATGGCCATACGTTTAGTGATATTTTCGTCAACACATTCGATTTTGATACGTTTAAAACATTCAATGTAGTTTCTAATCGACTCTTCGTGACGCATCTTGATATGGGTGATTTGGATGAATGGGCCCTGAGTCAGTTTGGATGGTTTGAAACGCTTGATGAGCCCCTGAGGGTAGTCCAGGAAGCAAGATCAGGAGCTTCAAAGTTGAGATACCACTCTTTGGTTGTTCCATAGAGTACCATAGGAAATAGTTGGAGCTTTTCGGGTTTAGAGGTATCTCCATAGAAATGGCATGCATTATCAAAGTCTTGGAGAAATCTAACTGGGTCAGATTCTCCATCGTAATTTGGTGCATCGATATGTGGAATTCTGCATTCTAGTCTTGGAGGAGCCGGATTGGAAGATTCAGCACAATCTCGAGACATGATGCAATATGAGGAGTGGAGTAAGAGTACAGATGATCAAAGCAGTACTGTACTTGGCCAAAAAGTCAAAAAGGACAGTTTTCTTATAGAATGAAAGATTTTGGACAAAAACTAGACTTTTGCGCTATAATAGAATTCTTGGAAAGTACTAGAAATTGTGGACAGTTAGATGAATTCAACTGCAGTACTCGCGAATTTTGACAAAGGGTGATGTCTGTCAAAATTTTGATTTTTTATGTTTTTTTGAGAACTTTTTTAGGGATAGAATTCGTAGAGGGTACAGAGAAATTGTGCTCACTATGGGCGATTTTGTGGTACTACTGGCGATTTTTGATACTAAGATTTTGCTGACAGACAAAGGACATAGTGAAAAAGGTGATTTTCTAACAGAATACAGGCTAAATCTCTGAGATAGAATTCACGGAGCTGCTGGAGGACTGCTCTATGATAGATCTAGCCTCAGTGAAATCGGCGAATTCTAAGACCAAGATTTGGTTGGAAAATAATGGATTTTGACAGTATATCAGGGTGTTTAGAATATACCTTTTTGGTCAAAAAAAAATGTCACTTGAGTCACTTCTTTCAAAGAGAATGCCCAAGTTGACACTTTTGTTGCTTCCCCTCGACTTGATAGGTTGCTCCGCAGCTCATTGAGGACCTGGAGAGAAGTCTCGTGCTGTAGTGTGAAGAGAAAAAAAAGAAAAACTAGCAAGCATACACACAAGCACGTGAGCGAAAAAACAAAAAACAAGAAAGCTATGTAGAAAAACTTAAAAAGCGGCAATGGCGCCAATGTTGGAAGTATTTCTAGTTTGTAGTACGGTGGCTAGATCTACTCACAAATGTAGTATAGTATTAGAGAGGATCGTCCACTTTTTAAGGATCAACCAAAAGTTTTCAAATGGAAAATTAACAAACAAGGGATACTTGTGAATACAATCTGACCATGGATTTTGTTGACGCAGAAGGACATCACGCAATGCTTTCCACACTGCACTGTTACATTTAAATCCTGAACCAAACGCAATTTTCCAGAGCACCAAGGCTTTCCCAACTGGTGCCTGGAACAGAAATAAAAATTAACTTGATTAAGGCTTACCCAACTAGCCAAGATTAACAAAACAATAGAAATACTTGCTAAGGCTTCCCAACTAGCAAGATCACTAAAGTAGATCCTATTTTAACACCCAAAAGGGAGATGGAAATAATAGATTGCGGCTAACTAAGCAACTAGAAAATAAAAACATGCTAGGGGGAACAAAAATGAAATAGAATGATAATCTCAAAAATAGAGAAGCATAATAAGCTTAATCTCAAAAGTGTTGTTTACAAAAAAAAGTGCCTCTCTTCTTATAGCAAGAAGGGCCTTCCATAAGTATCCAATAACTTATGGGATTAGTTTAAAACTAGCCATTTTAAGGCTCCTAAAACTTCCAACTTAGGACCTAGAACTTTAAAAAGTTTTTAACTTGGGACTTAAGATAACTTAAGATATCTTATAATATTTCTAAGCTTAAGTTTCTTAGGTCTAAGTTCTAATCCTAAGTTTAGGTTATCTTATTATTTTAAGCTTCTACCCATGGACTTACAAAACACATGCCATAGTAGAAGTTTATTGGCAAATACTCATACTTGGGCTTACAATACACATGCCACGGAGTTCTATTTTATTTTTATATTGTTTCACTATCTTTGCATAGTTGCTAACAACCAGCAATCAGAGAGAACCAAAAAGGCAGTTGGAAAAACAAAGGAAAGTCAAAGCAGCAGAATGGCGACAAGAAAACATGCATGAGATGCAGACGCAAAGGACATATTGTCGATTCGTGTTGGCTCAATCTGATGATTGAGTGTATCTATTGCCACAAGAAGGGTCATGTAGCCATGGACTGCTATCAGAACCCGAGGAACAAGCAGCCTCAAGGCAAACGGGAGAACAATAACATCGAAGAGCCAGAAAGCTCGAAGATGGGTGAAGAAAGGTCGAACAACAGAAATTCGACAGCCTATCTGTGTGCAGACATATGTGCAGCATCGACATCTGACACACAAGAGGTAATTCTTGATTCAGGAGCAACCTCTCACTTTGTCACGTCCAGATGAATAATGACCGATTTTTGTCATACACATCCATCAAGATTTATAGTTCTTAAAGACAGATCACGACACCGAGTGAATGGTATTGGTTTGTTGTGGCTCAACACAAACGGCAAAGACCGACGACTAGACGATGTTCTATTCGTACCCACATTGCAGCAAGATTTGCTATCAGTAGCAAGGATAGCAGATGCTGGAATGCATGTGACGTTCTCAAACAAAACATGTAATGTCGTTGATGCTAGCACCAGTACGTTAATTACGCAAGAAAGACGAAAAGAAAACCAGTATCATTTGAAGGTACGCTTGCCGACATACGAATCACACTAGGCTCACGAATCTGCAGATGTGTGTTCTATGGCACAGGCGACTATGCCACATGAACTCGATGACATTGTATCAGGCCAGCCATTGTGGAGCTATCACACGGGTAAGCATCTCGAATGCAACCAATTCGGCAACCTGTGATGCATGCATGAAAGGAAAAATGTCTCGAACTCCTTTCACTAGAGACTCCTATAGAACAACAAAGATTCTGGAGCTGGTACATTCGGACATCTGTGGACCTTTCGATGTGATCTCAGTAGGAGGCTCAAAGTACTACATCACCTTCATTGACGACCTGTTAAAAAAGGATGTAACTCGTGGGAAGAGACACTTTCTATCTCTCTTATCTCAATTCATGCTTATACATGAGTTCTCTTGGATTCATCTATCCATTGGTGCACTATATTGGTGATATCTTGCAAACTACTGTGTAGAATGTTTATTTTATACTATTTTCGGATCCACATGTGTGAAATATGGTAGGTTACTATTTTCTTAAGGACAACTTCTTCGTATCTTATCTTTGATGTTTGATCATGTTCTTAGTGAGCTTGCACCTCTTTCTTTGAGTAGATGTTGATTTTTCTACATTGGCAGGATTGATAGAGTTGATCTATTTCTAACCAAAGATTACTTTATGGAATTGGATCTTGAATGATTTGAAATTTTTCACATGGCATCATAGTGTGTGTTGTATATTTTGAAAGGATCAAGCACATCTATCAAGGATTTGGTGAAGATATCAATGCTAGAGCATGCTAGATTGACTTCTACCCAAAAATCGAGTTTCTTGCATATGTAGATTGGATCTTTTGTAGATCAAAACTTATTTTAGATTATTGAACTTGAGGAATTCTGATTTCACACCATACTTACTGAAAATAGCCAGCTTTGGATGCATTAGGAAGGTCTCACTTGAGGCTACCTGAATCTATATCAAGTTTTAGGCAATTGCATGTAGAATTTGAAATAATCAATTTTTTGTGATTTTGAAAAAACCCTAATTTTGATTGGATCACTATTTTATGAGGTTACTGAACTTCATTAGAGTGTGTTTCAATCTTAGAAAGTGTCAAGAGTCATTAGATTGAGGATAGATCATAGATTGATCAATATTTCTACATTGTATGTGTTGATTTGCTAGATATAAGTGCTAGAAGAGAATTGAGAGGTTCCATATCTTTGTGATTTCTTTTTGGAACATTTTTTGTATTTCAAAAGAGTGCTTTGTGCACTGAAACACGTTGGAAGAGAGAAGGATCGGGTCATTGCAACATGGCTACATCAAGTGGATACATGTTGGAAGGCAATGATAGGCTTACCTCAAGCAGCTACTCATTGTGGAAAGTGATGATAGAATCACTTCTTGAGATGAATGATCTTTTGGAAATTGTTGTAGGTTTGGAGGAGAGGCCATAGTTGAGGTATGACAAGAGATCTAAAAGAGTTCTACACATGATCAAGATGAATTTACCAATGAACTCCTCAAGGAAGTTGGTAAGAATACTTCATCAAAGGATGCTTGGGATTCATTGAAGAAGCTTTATGAATCCAAGTCTACTTCTAGAGTGTTGACTCTAAGAAGTCAAATCTTTTAAAATTTGCAAAAGAATGAAGAGAGTCCAAATATTTCTATTTTGATAGTGAAGGATTTGAATGATGAGTTATCTTGCATTGATGAGAGCATCAAGGAAGGAGAGCTTGTTCAAGTTATTCTTAATGGTTTGTTGGATGCTCATTCTAACATTGTACAAAGTATTGCCATTCAAAGAACTTTGCCAAGTTTGATTGACCTTCAAGAGATCTTGATCAATGAAGAATATAGGCTTCAAGCAAGAGGTGGATCTTCATCAACATCTCAAGTTGGAGAGGAGGCTATGTTCATCAAGGGCAAATTCAAAGGCAAAAACAAAAGTAAGTGGTCTAAAGGGCAAGATCAAGGGGAGGCTTATTCAAATGGCAAAAAGAAAGATAGGTCAAATTGTGCTTCTATTGTGGCATCAAAGGACACTTTGCAAGTGAGTGCTACAAGAGGAAGAGAGATCAAGGAGAGAAGCAAGGTTACTCATGATGAAGATGGTTTGGATGTTCAAAACTCAAATGATGATGCTCTTGTGATGTCTTCATGTATGCTTGCTAATTATGGAGATCTAGATCCATGGTGGATTGATAGTGGTGCAAGCTCACACATGACTTTTCACAAAAAGTACTTCACTTCTTTGTTGGCATATGAAGATGACAAGAAGGTGATCTACACGGCCAATGATGGTGAGTGTGCAATCAAAGGGATTGGCACAATTCCTATTTCTCTCTCTACAAATAGGAATGTTCATTTGAAGGATGTTTTGTTCATACCTTCCATTACCAAAAATCTACTTAGTGTGAGTCATTTGCTAAGTAAAGGTCTCACAGATAAGTTTTATGGAGATGCTTGCATGATCAAAAGGAAGGATATCTTGATTGCCAAAGGTAAAAGACAAGGAAAGTTGTTCAAACTAGATCCTTGTGTTATTGCTAATCAAGTTGGGCTGGCAAGTGAGCAAATACCTATTCAAGAGGTTTGGCATAAAAGGATGGGACACCTCAACTTCAAGTCATTGGAGGTAATGGCTAAGAAGCAAGTTGTGATTGGTCTTCCAAAATTATTAAGTAGCATCAATCATATTTATGAGTCTTGTGCTTTGTCAAAGTCACATAGACTACCTTATGCTAGATATACATCTAGATCTACAAAGCCTTTTCAAAATGTACATTCGGATGTTCATGGAATTACTACAATTAGCAATAGTGGAGCTAAGATGTCTGTAAATTTCATTGATGATTTTAGTAGATTTTGTTGGATCTATTCACTAAAGAGCAAATATGAAGTGTATGATATATTTTTTAAGTTCAAGAATAGGGAGAACCAATTTTCAACAAAGATCAAGTGATTAAGGAGTGACAATGGTGGAGAGTACATATCTACCAAGTTTAGGGCTTTTTGTGATGAGCATGGGATCAAGAGGAAGTATACAACACCAAGGACCCCACAACAAAATGGAGTGGCTGAGAGGAAGAGTAGGACTTTATGTGAAAGTGCCAAAGCCATGAGGTTAAGTGCTAATCTTAATAAGCCATTTTGGGATCAAGCTTTGTTGTGTGCTAATTTCTTGTGCAATAGGTGGCCGAGTGCTATTTTGGATGGAAGGACACCTTTTGAGATGCTATTCAAGAGGAGGCAGAGTGTCAACTTTCTTAAAACTTTTGGATGCACATGCTATATCAACATAACTCTTGATGGTAGGACCAAGGAGGATCCATCTTCAAGGAAAGGTATATTTGTTGGATATAGTGAGGTGAGTAAAGCCTACAAGGTTTACATTTCTTCTACTAATAAGGTGATTGTTGGTAGAGATGTCATTTTGATGAGGGGAACATTCCAAAAGTATCTTCAAGGACTATTGATAGTGATGTGGATGGATCTAACATTCTTGATGTTGATGTAAAGGATCCTACTTTAGATGGTGATGATGATGGACCTTCATTAAGTCAAAAGCTAAGGAGAACATCAAGGGAAAGATGAATGCCTTCAAGGCTCAGACATGATGAGAAGGGTAAGCAAGTGGAAGTGAATCAAGTTTCTCACATGCTTTGGTGAATCTTCTTATGTAGATGATACTATGCAAGTAGATGGATGTTTTTCATGATTTTTTAGAAGCTAATGGATCTGGAAAAGAGATCTTAGTCAATGGATTTGATGGTCAAGAGGAAGATCAAGAGGTTGATCTCAAAGGGCTTCAACAAGGCAAAAGAGAAAGTTGCAATTTGGAGCTAGTCAAGAGCATCAAAGGAGAGTCAATTGGCAAAGATGTTATGGATCTATTTTTTCAGGCTATTGAAGACTCAAGTAAGGTCAAAGGAGCAGCAAGGAAGTGTTGTTCAAGTTTACTTTATTTGTTCTATCTCATGTTTGAGCAATTTCATGTGGATGTGTGCAAATTGTCAAGATATGGTAAAACTAGCTACATTGATGAGCATCATTTTGATGTTGGATTTGTGCTAGCATTCTTGGCTGGTTTTGCTGATGGAAATGAAGCTATTAAAGGTTCATTATGTTACTCATTCATGATCAAGTCATCAAGTGATGATGGCATCTTGTGTCAAGATGGAGATGGAGGCTCATTCACGGAGTTTCATGGTGGATACATGGCAAGAAAGGACAAAGAGGGAGGATACAAGCACCATAGGCTTTGGATTATCGAATCATCATTCCTTCTTCCAACAATAAATTGTAAAATGTCATTATGAGGTTTTTTTTATATAAAATCCAGTTCTTCGAGTCAGAAACACTTAAAAAATCACCATGCAACAAAATGCATACGAGACTATATCGATCGATTCAAGCCCCTCAAAAGTCAAGTACATGAACAACCTACTAAACACATGCTCATCATCTGGTTTTTAGTCGACCTTCCAAGATGGATTATATGCGAGCTTAGATCCAATGACGAATATACGAGTCTAAAGCTAGCTATGTTTGATGCCATCAAGGAAGAAGATGGAGGATCAGATGTTGATGAATCCATAGAAAGGAAAGCACCTCGTGCTCCTGTCCATGAGTCGAAGTAGATCGAGGATTCCCGAGATCAGCTTTGAAAATCACAGCTGGAGTTGCTTAATCAGCAACACCAACTGCAAATGGAGAAACTCACCAATGAGTTTCAAAATACCTTGAAGTCTATCCAACGCAGTATGCCTCGTCAACCACACACTACCCAGGTACCTAATTAACAAAAATCGATCCACACTACCGGGCTACGCATCCTGCTGATGCTTGTCCTTCATATCAGCCTATCCAAGCACATGCCATCCAACGATATGAAGAACAATCGTCTCAATTTGGACATTCCTCGCATTATCACGAATACCAACTAGAAAGTCCAGAACCACTAGCCATACAAGATGGTTATGCCATTGTACAAGGGCCCATGAACAACAGATGTCTCATTTGTGGTGAAACTGGCCACTTCATGGTTGATTATCCAGTCAAGACCAAGTACCATGTCAAGTGTCCAGATTGTGTTTGAAAACACAGTTTAAAGACTACCCAAAACAACCAAACAAGATCCTACCTGCCTGACACGTCAGTTATGAATCACGATAGGATCCTCACGACAACATCACATGAGCACCATAGCAACAACAGTTAAACCTGCTAATCAATCGAGAAGTTCCTTGAGAACTTCTACATTACCATGACAATTACCAGATCGATAATTGAGCATAGACGTTATATGAAATGAAATATTGCAAAATGTAGAGAAAACCGATATTCCGTCATTTGCTACTATTCCCAGACAAGAGCACTCTCCCCAGGGTATTGACATTTTATCTCCACTCCTACAATCTCAAATCTAAATGTCTTTCCATTTTTTGATGAGATTTCCAACCATTGGATATAACAAACCAAATTTGAGAATCGAAAATCTAAAAGCGATTCATTTTTTGAATCTCATGATCCAAAGGATACTATTGAGAATAGTATCTTCTCCTTCTATGCATTTTTATCATACAATATCTACTATCAATGATGGTAGATTTAGTGTCACCAACACTGCCTTGTTTTTTACAAGGGCATATCAGAGTTTTTCTCATTACTCTACAAGACCAATGGGATTTTGCAATAGTCAAGGTGAATTATCAATGTTGATGAATGAAAGTTTTGTCTGACAAGTGTCATACAATCTCACTCTATGTACCGTTCATTTATTTCCTTGTTCCTCTTCATTCCTTTTGTGTGATTGATTTTTGCATGAGAAATAGCCACTGTGCACGAGTGTCTTTTGTAGAGTATCTCAAAAACACATTTTCATTCATCTATCCATCTTTAGATCACCTTGTATAGAGTTTAGGATCTTTGAGTATACTGCAACTTTCAGAAATCCACGTCATTTTAGAGTTGATTCTTGTCTTTCATAGAGATATTCATTTTCCATCAACTCACTGTTCATCTGAGAAATCCCCAGTTTTTTCAAATCCTGATAGTCTTACCGAAGCAACTAAGAGATCATTGCAAGTGTCTTGCGGAGACCAACTACCACTTACATTGGTTGGTCAGCCAAAATAGAAGATCTAAGAAGCAAACGAAGCATCTAGAAGAAATAAAGAGAAAGATCCAAGAAGCCGAGGAGGAAAGGACGAAACCTAAGCAACAAATGAGTCAGATCTATCTTGATCAAATGAAACTCTCTGGAGCAATGATAGTTGAATCTCCTCCTATGAAGCCCGAAGAGAACCAAAAGTAATGGATCAAAGGAAGAAAGGGCTGTAGAAAAAGAAAAGATGAAGACAACCGTGAACCTGCAGAATAAAGCGAGCTCCACACCCAGCAAGTGGTGGTTAAAGCTCGCCATTGCAAGGCTGCAACTGCAGAACTACCAATTCCTTTACCATTCCACCAAGCCTTCATCGTGTTTCCCTACCATCACCAAACCATCCATCCAAATCTGTTACTACCACCAATGTGTTGATGAGTCCATTTCCTTGAAGACACGAGGGAGACACTCAAGCATGTAGAGTTGTGAAGCTATTAGGAGCTCTCCAATTTTGAAGACATCATCCATTTGCGAAAATAGGACATTTTGTTTAAAATGCGGCAATTTGCGAAAATAATTTTTTGTGGTAAAGACCGACAACAATAAGCACTTAGTTTTATGCAAGCGAACAAGGATCTATGCTTTTCCAAGTGACAATCAAAGATGCCAATGCAAAGAAGAGCAATATCATCTAATATGGGTTGCAGTGAGTCCTTTAACACATTAGGGGTGGGAAAACCTAGAATTGAGGACAATGCATTCTAACTCGGAAAACTTGGCTTTTTTTCTCAATGGCTCTTGGGATCATGTACAAGCTAACCTATTCCCATGCTTCACATGTGGAAACAGGCTCCACACATGTGAAATGTCATTATGTACATGAATTTGGCCTAATCAAGCTATATTTTGCAATGTTTCTCACAAAGAAAAAGTTGTAAAAAATAATATTTTATAAAATTATGGATGGTTTAGAGTAAGAGAATCTCAAAACATATAGAATAAGATTTTTCCATAATTTACAAGATTTACAATTCTAGCTATGATTTTGGTCAAAATTTACTTGTCAATATTTTGATTCCCTTTTCCTTCCAAAATGCTATCAAGCCTATAAATTGGTTGTCGGCGGGGGCTTGTGCTCCGTCTATATGAAGTTTGTTGATATAATGCCCTCCCACAAGTAGAAAAATCTATATTCTCAGTCCATACTGCATCTCTAGACCTGACTGAAGGCTTTCAGAGAAGTCTAATGGAATATTAAAGAGTGTTTATAAAGTATCTTTGGGTGGTAGCATGGTGTTTTATTGATTTTGCATGATACCTCCTATAGAAAGTGTGCCCTACTACAGATTATCAGACCTTCTGTTCTCTCACGTGTGAAGCTAAGGTGGAAAGGTGACATGGCAGTCATCTTGGAAACATTTTCCCCCTTTGCAATATGCTCTACAGCGACCAATTCGGTGCACTATAGTTCAAGTTGTGGCTATTTGAAATTTTGGTAGTTTTGTGAGTAAAATTGTCAAAATCGTGAAATGTTCTGATGCAAGTCTATCCTTTCCTAATTTGATGTACTGTACTTTGACGCTCAAGACTCGGTCGAGATGGCACTGGTAGGACTCGACCGAGAGGTCGAGAGCGGATGCTCAATACTCGGTCGAGATGGCACTCTTAGGACTCGGTCGAGAGCTGCGCTCAGGACTTGGTCGAGAGCGGGGATGCTCAAGACTCAGTCGAGATGGCACTGTTAGGACTTGGTCGAGAGCTGACGCTCAAGACTCAGTCGAGATGGTGATGAAGCGATTCGGTCGAGATGGTCTCCGAATGACTCGATCGAGATGCTGATGAAGCTGCGACTCGAAGAGCTACAAGAAAGTTTGTTATATGGTAGCTTACACCCTTGTGGTTCAAGGTAAAATACCCATGAGATTAAACTAGAGATGATTTGGTAAATAAAGGTAGGTTATTATCTTTTCAAGAAAAATAGATTATGCAGATGAAGTTTTCAAGTACTCCTATTTTGTCTTGATAAAATGCCTCCACAAAAAAATGACATCTTGTGACTTTGATGAAGACAAGGGTACACCAATAGTGCACCAAATCTAGACGTCAAATCATAATATGTGAGAGTTATAAGATGCTCTTGAGGTCTTGCATAGCTTTTTTCTCTTGCAAGGCATGTCATGGATAAGGTTGATGGCCAATATTCCTTTAAAAAAAGACCCATTACTCTCATAATTGTGTACTTTTTTAATTCAAAAATTTACATGTTGCAATACTTATAGTATCAACAAAAAAAAAATCTATGTATTTTATCATTGACACCAAAATGAAATGTTTTTTTGATGAACATGTTCAAAAAATGAGTGGCATGAACAATCATTTCTAGTCCACAGTTGAAAAATTGGCTACAATACTAATAATAACATGTTGACAACAACAACATACATTAATGTGATTAGATCTTAAAATTCTGAAGAAGAAATATATAGGTATGATAAGGCTTGTTCAAGGCTCAAACTATGAGGTGCATTAGTCGATAAGATTGGAATAATTCTTGTGACAAGGACTATAATTGAACTTATGTAATGGAGGTACTTCCAATCACTAGAAAATTCCTCAATACATATTATTTCCTAGATTACAATATTGCCCAATATATTCTAGTTATTAGTAAGTGCATATCCTATGTTCTTCTTTTGTATTAGGCACACCATGTGGTTTTTAACACTCCTCCTCACTATCTAGCTTGGTTCAATCATTGCTTTACTAATCACTCCAAGTGATGATATGAACTTCATAAAAGGTGTCTTTTGAAGTGTTTTAGTAATCAGACCCTCTAAGTACTTCTATGCCTAAGATGAAGTGAAGACACCCTAGATCTACCATCTTGAACTCTAAGGATAGATCTATCTTGATTTTTTCAATACCATCAACACTATTTCCACTAATGATGATGTCATCTACATAAATGAGTAAAAGTACAATACCAACATCATCAAACTTAATGTAAAGAGTGGGATCATATTCACTTTGAACAAAAGAAAGTGAAATAAGATAGCAATGTAGTCTTGAATTCCAAGATCTCGAGGCTTGCTTCAAGCCATAGATGCTTCTTTGGAGATGGCATACTTTGTTCTCCGTTCCATGCTTGATGAACCCTTGTGGCTGCTCCATATAGATATCCTCTTCCAAAAAACCATTCAAGAAAGCATTAGAGACATCCATTTGACATAGAATCCATCCAAAATGTGATGCAAGTGCAATGATTAGTCTTATTGTGACCATCTTGGCCACGGGTGCAAAAGTTTCCTCATAGTCTATCCCTCTCTCTTGAGCATAACCTTTTGCAACTAATCTTGCTTTATGTTTGTTAACACTCCCATTTGCATTCAACTTAAGCTTGAAGACCCACTTGCATCCTATTACATTCCTTTGAGGTCTCTCAACAAGCAACCAAGTTTCATTCTCAATCAAGGCATCATACTCATCCAACATAGCTTTATACCATTCTTTGGAGTTCAATGCATCTTCAACATTAGACGGTTCTTCAAAACTAGATAAAGCATAAGAATTGGATGAGATACCCTCAACTTGTTGTCCTTTGCCTTGATTTGTGAGCCTTGATGGCTCCACTTTTGCCCTTGAAGATCTCCTTGGTGTGATAGGTGGGTTTGGTGCTTGCTCCTCCATGAGCTCCTCCTCAAAACCAAGATCTTGCTCCTCGGCCATCTTCTTCTTGATTGTTGGAGCACTTGAGACTTCTTCAAGCATATGCATATTATGTTTATCAAAGATGACATCCCTTGAAACAACAAATTTGTTCAAGGATGGGAGATAGACTTTGTAACCCTTGCTTGAGCTTGCATATCCAAGCATGATCCCTCTTGTGGAAGATGGATCCTCCTTGGTTCTTGTTTCCAATGGCACATGCACATAACATATACACCCAAAAACTTTCAAGTGATTAAGATTGGGTTTCTTTCCATACAACATCTCATAAGGAGTTTTGCCTTCAATTGCTTTGCAAGACACCCTATTCATCAAGTAGTTTGCACATACAAGAGACTCACCCCAAAAGGATTTGGGCAAACAAGCATCTAATCTTAAAGCCTTAGAACATTCACATAATGTTCTATTCCTTCTTTCAGCAACTCCATTTTGTTGAGGAGTGTAAGGACAAGAAGTCTCTTTCTTGATCCCTTCCTCCTCACAAAAGGCCTTGAACTCATTGGAGATGAATTCTCCACCATTGTCACTTCTAAGAATCTTGATGCTATGATTATGATGCTTTTCCACAAACAACTTGAACTTTACAAAAGTATCAAATACTTGAGACTTGAAGGAAAGTAAGAACACCCAACAATATCTTGAGTAGTCATCAATGAAGGTTAAAAACATGGATGAACCTCCATTAGATTTGGTGCTAGCAATGTGCACATCCGAGTGTATGAGTTCAAGAGGATGAGATGACTTTGTGATGGAGTTAGGAAACACCTTCTTATGTGCCTTGGATAAGGCACAAGCTTCACAAACCTTGTCTTCCTTCCCAATAGACCTTGGTAGGCCTAAAGCATACTCCTCCTTGATCATAGCCTCCATGGAACCCGAGTTGACATGTCCAAGTCTTTTGTGCCATAAAGTAAAGGTAGATATCTTGCTCTTCTCGGCCAACATGACAACATTAGTATCCACAAATGCATCCAGCTTATAAAGTTTGCCAAGTCTAGTGCCCTTAGCCACTATCTTACCCTTCTTCTTGATGAAACATTCATTTGAAGCAAAGTCAACATTGAAACCATTGTCTACCATTTGGCCAACACTTGGTAGATTCTTTGTTATTGTAGGAATGTACAAAACACCTTCTATGTTGATCTTTTTGGAAGATCCTAAGCAAAGGGGAATGCTACCAACTCCTTCAATCTTACAAGCTTCATCATTTGCTGTATAGATAGACTTTATAGGTCCATCATAAGATAAGAGAGAAGAGAAAAACTCCCTTTTACTAGTCATGTGTGAACTAGCACCCGAGTCAATCCACCAAGGATCTTCTCCTTTGAAGCTTGTTGAAGAAAATATGGACATCATGAGAGAGTCCTCATGTGAGCTCTCCTCCTCCTCCTCTTTGCTCATGTTGGATTGGCTTTGATCTTGCTTCCTCTTGAAGCATTCCGAGGCATAATGCCCCATCTTGCTACAATAGTAGCACTTCACCTTTGATTTGTCCTTCTTGACTTTGGTGGTTGATGGAGATGCCTTTGGGGGTCCTTCTTGATCCTCAAGCTTTGTAGACTTCTTGAATGTTGATCCTTTGCCTTTGGACTTGCCTTTGCCTTTGGTGAAGAGAGCTTGGTCATCTCCACCTTGGATGGAAAGCCTATCCATCCTCTCTTGCATTTGGCTCCTTCTTGATTCCTCGGCCATGAGTGTGCCTTGGAGTTTTCAAGTATGGGTAGCTTACCCATAATTGCATATTCCTGAACCAAATTGTCAAATTCAAAGCTTAGTCCATTCAATATGAGTTGAACAAGCTCTTCATCCTTGATAGGGTCACCTATAAAGGCTAGCTCTTTGTTCAATTCCTTTACTCTTAGGACAAAAGTATGTGCACTCTCTCCTTTCTTTTGATAGCTTCTATAGATTTGATTCTTCAAAGCTAACATTCTAGTTTGGTTCTTGGATTCATAGACCTTTTGCAAAGTCTCCCAAGCATCTTGAGCTGAAGTGCAATCTCCTACCTCTCTTAAGAGTTCATTTGCAACATTCATTTTTATGCAATGTAGTGCAACATTGCACCTCTTGATGTATTTGGCTTTTTCTTGAGGATGAATAGGTTCACCCTCCTTACCATTTACAATTTCCATCAGATCTTGCATGATCATGATAGATTCCATTCTAACTTTCCATATGGAATAGTTAGTTTTGTTGAGCCTTTCATTAGTATCCAAAAGATATGCATTTATAGATGCCATCTAGTCTCCTAATCAAGGACTTGACACAAATGAAGGTTACTTCTATTGATTTGATTGAAGGTCTACCTTATCCCACTTCTTAGGGTCCTGAAAAGATCAGTAATAGACTTCCTATAAAGATCTAAGAATGATCTCTAACAAAATCAAATCATAGAATACTAGAAACAATGCACTTGCTTGATTGAAGTAGACAATACTAGTAGAATTGCCCCTCTTTCTATAAAGAACATTAAAGCTTCCAAATGATCTGATCAAGAGTGACTTTCAGCAACCTAATATACTTCCAAAATCACTTGTAAAAGATCTAAATGGAACTTAATGAGGATGCAACACAATCTACTATCCAATCACAAGCAAAAAATGATCAAAATTGATGAAAATTTGATCTAATTTGGTGCATAAGTCAAGCAATGGTTGGACTGAACCTAAATCACTTTAGGAGGTGTCTACTACACCTTAGAACAGCCTTGAAGAGTCCCCAAAACTCTGAAGCAAAACTTGCTATCTTGGTAATGTGAATTGAATTCAACTTTGCCTCTGGTTTTAGACACCTAAACACCTGCAAATGAAGTCACACAACACCAATCTCCAATGTATTTGACTCACTTTGAGTTCTAGAATCAATACTAGATGCTAAGATCCAATCTACACAAGATTTAGATCAAAAATTGTGATCAAATTGAATGAAAACCAAGGATTTAGCTCATTTCAGCCTTTAGGCTCTGATACCATGTAAAAATTACAGCAAATAAGGATCCTAAAACACTTGAAATGATGAGGGAAACAATAGATTATGATTTCATAAGATTAGCACAAGTTGAACCATCAAAATCCATCAAAAATCTATGCTTGAACCTCACTAAATGGCCCAAATCCTTGAAGAAGGCTTCACACGTGTGAAAGTACGGCCTCCCACAGTCTGAGTACTGTACACCAGACCTACATTCAATCCTATAATCATTAGTAATCACAAGTACTCAAACAATTATGAACATAGAGAGCAATTGCACCATTATGAGAGAAAAAACATGAAATTGCTTGATTGATTTTGGTGAGATATCATCACCTATATATACATGATCCATCACGGTTTTGGGCAGGTATGAGTAGCCCTAAACCTATCCCTAATGCTAATTTTGGTGGATCTTTCATCCCTACCAAGTTAGGGTTGGAATCTTGGAGATCCCTCAACAATGCAAAAAATTACCAAAAATAGCTCCTATTTTTTCTCCCTTGTATCTAAGCATAATTTGGACTCATTCCAAAGGTTTTAACACTTAGGTCTACTTGAGAACATCCTTATGAATGGAATCCTATGCTATTTGGAACGTGTGACAAGCCACATCATGACCATCTAACTATTTACAAGTCATATGACCAAAACTAGTCAAGCTAGAATTGTGAATTTTTAACATAATGTAGGTTCCAACATTCAAGTAAACTAAATAGGCTGAATTTGTGGTGTAGATCTTGCATATTCTTGACATTCCATCTTGATGTTCTTGGGGTGTCCAAGAATCAAGAAATGTGTGTTTCTTGATTCTTGGACTTCTAAAATGTTGTCTAGTTTAATTAGTTCTTGTTTCTTCTTATAGATTAATGCAAGTGTAGTATAGTTTAGGATCTGATCCAATTCATTTTGCAGCATAAGAAAGAAGAGAAGCAGAAGTTGTAATGCATTCTAAAGAATCGAATATGTAAACATTAAAGAATCTTTAAACATTTGTCGTTGTTGTCGCTTGCACTACCACACATCATTCATCCCTGTAGTTGCAACACAGTCAATGCTTAGATCACTGCAACTGTTATCTAAATCTTTTCACACAGTTTTGAGTTCTTCCAGACCTCTCATCATCCATATTCTATAGAAGCACCTATCCACAATCCTTATGACTATGAAAAACATCTGAGGATCTACACATGCCCTGCAAATCTACCTCCACTTCATTCTCTCATCCTCCATCCATAGCATCCCTCTTAACTCCATTAGCCTCCATGCTAACGAGCCGCCCTATTTCACCCTCTCCTTCAGTTCCTTCATGCTTCTCCCTCCACTAACACAAGCCTTCTTCACTTTACCATCTCAACCGAGTTCGAGACTCAAAACCCGACTGACTCGCAAAACGCTAAAATCTATACTCTAATATTACATGATGTTTCTTCTATTAAGACAAAAAATTGATTAGTAGTAGTGAAGACAAATGGCGGATGTCTTTTTATTGTGAATTTGTACTCGTATAATTTAAAGTGTTGTTCAAAGAGTGATGTCTCACAAAATCTACACAACCATGCTTACATAGGGCCATTCTTAGCACATTGCTAATTTGACATAATAATTCTCAAGAATGTTTATGTTTTTGATGCAATGTCCCCCCCGGTTGATTCTTTTCCATATTCATGAAAGCCTCATTCAAAGTAGCAAATTGGTTGTTCTACAAATTCACATGTGAATATTTGACTTCCTTTATCATTTCTTTCCTTGCAACATAACATAGTACCCTTTGTCAAATCCTTCTTCATAATTTTATGTGATTGCTTTCAATACACAATTCAAATATCTATCAAAACAAATTCTCCCAAACCACATGGTTTGCTATTCGTAATGAAAAGGAACAATTTTCAACAATGATGTACAATACTACAAAAATGTAGATCACATTACAAGGTAAAACACTCTAATCGAATCTAGATTTTTAGTATTTTGATTTTGCAAATGTAATTTACACCAATTCATGAATTTATATGTTGAAACATATTTTATGACATCACACGATATCCTTTGCAAAAGGTTATAAAACCTTTGGCATAAGGTCATTACATAGGATATAAAAATCTCATTGACAAGTAGCATTCCACTAAAATACACAACATGATGAAGCGAGATGAAAAACTAGTGACCTCATGCAACTCTTTTGATAGTTTTATAAAAGAGCACAAATTTTGTCAAAATATAAAATTGACAAACTACACATACAAAGTGAAAGATTATTTACGAAAGAAAAATCTTGTATATGATTATACTTAAATCATCATCAGTGGCTCTTTTCCTCCTTTCCAGGTTTGAGCTTTAACTTGTTGGCATGGAGAAATTTTTATTGCATATGAATACAAGAGTTAACATGTAGCGCAAAATGGAAAGACCTCCAATTACAATTCCCAAATTCATGATTGTGATTACAATAGATCTTTTTACAAAATTTACTTATATATATTCCCAAACTCACAGTTCTTTTGAGATATGTTAGAGTATTTTTTTAGATTTCACCTTATAATACCGAAGCTGGCAATGGAAAGTGTTTTTTGAAATCATATATTTAACAGATTAAAATAATCTTACTTGAAATGAAGTAACTTAAAAAATTATCAAAAAGGCAAAATGCTTACACATTCTTAGCATATGTCTTTGCTAGTCTTAGCTTATCGATGTTGTGACATTTATATGAGACCAACTCATTTGGCTGATAAATTGGCGATATAGGAAAATCTTGATGGTTTTGAAATACAATGAACCTCTTTAGAGTCTTATTGGCTTTACAATCACATATTTTAACAAGGGTGTAAGATTACATCTTCACTTATCAATTTCTTGTTTGCTTCATCATCTAATGTTGGCACTATTTCATCATATCGATATATTTCAAATATGAAAGTTCATCCATCATATTTTAATGCATGACACATACTTATGTTTTCATGCTAATGAAAAAGATGGCATACACTAGAATATTCAAATTTATGTAGTCATCAATTAAAAAGGACATTCCTTCATTTATTTTTGACAAGCATGCATGCAATCTTTAACAATCAATGTCTTGTCGAAAAAAAAAATAGAGCAATTATCATTTATCATGCCAATATTGATGAAATATTGGCCTACATTGGTGATTATTTTCTCATGAGAAGAAGAGTAAGAAAAAAAAACTCCAGTAGTGGAAACTTTAGGTATAGGCAATGAGGTAGAGGTCCCTTGGTCTTTTAGGATTGACATAATAAAATAATAATAAATGTTGTTTGATGTTCTATGAAGCTGTGCATCCACTTGCAAACATCATAATGTGTAGAAACTTGGAACCTATCAATAAGATTATTGTACGTCTTCTCTCATTCTAATTTGAGATGATGTGTATCAATTTTCACATTTTTTTTCTCTATCATGGAAAAGACACACAAGAAAGATTCAAAAAAGTGCATTCAAGTAGTCAATATTTCCATGAATATTAAAATCCTATGAAAAAGAAGAGAATTATCTATCATAATCACTCATCAAATCTATTGGAGATGGTCGGCTATCAACTCATGCATATCTAACAAATATTTCTAAAATCTATATTTTTTGATATGGACTAAATGCATGTATTAATATAATACAATGGTAGATGCAGATGTTAGCACTTACTTGATATCTTGCCTTTTTATAGACATCAATAGGCTGTGAGATATGTGTTATGCCATTTATGATACCATTTGAGAATAGATATTCTAGCAATCTTAATAAACATTCAATTATTGACAACTAAAATGCACAAATTTCTTGAAGCATAAAAGTTTATTTTCTTTTTAAAACTCTATCTTGGATTTGCATTGTTTGAATTCTCTTCAAAATTGGCTTCAATGTCCACATTTGACAAACTTTCTCATGTAGCTTTCTCACGACCCTTAATAGTCTCTACTAGAGCTAATCTTAACTCTCTAATGTTTGGTTTCAATTTTTTGAACATATAGTTTTTGTTTGAAATGTTTTGAAGTTGTTATTGAATCATCAACAATGTCTCAAAGAAATTCAGAATCTAGAAGCTTTTATAACATCTTTTTCCACATATCATTCACAAAATGTATAAAATGTGAAGTCACATTCTGAGCAAAATTTATCTTTGAATTCATTACAAATAAATTTTAGACCTTTAGCCACCTTTGTATGTCTCTCCCATGTTAGAAAAAACCTCCCTACCATGGAAGAGAACACCAAAGCAGCAACAATTATCTTCCTTAAAGCCATAATATGGAGACAGGAGGCTGGTCTAAAAAATGGTTTTGTGATATATAGACAAGAGTTCATAACACAAAGTCCTTGATGATTCTTCCTTTTTTCTCTTTTAAATTGTATCATTATATAGCTATGTGGTCTATGACCAAAATTGTACATATAGATTGACGAGTCCAAACATTTTGCAAGTTAATCAATTGCAACTTTTGCGAGTTTATGTTCGAAAACTGTATTGATCATGCCAACCAATACTTTGGAACATATTTTATCGATGATAGAAAAACTAGCTAAATATAGCCAAATTAAACAAAAAAATATGAAAAACCAAAATTTTGGCCTTGCTAATCATTCATGTTGATGAATGATGGATCTTGGCATTACTATTGAGGTTGAAACAAGATGGCTTAAGTTGAAACTTGGATGACATAAGACTCACAATTGGATGACGTAAGGCCAAAAATTGCAAGCCTCTTTTGTTACACTAACAATCATCCTAGACGTAATGGTTTTTTGGCCATTTTTGAGGAAAACTATGGGTCCAAATTAATTTCCATGATTTGCCACAATCTAATTTTGTGGTTGTGCATGACTTGTGCAACTCTCGTGCAATTTGTAACTCCTTTGCAATTTGCGACTGTTGCAATTTGAACATTTTGTGTGTCTTTTTTGTTAATGTGAGCATGATTTGCAACTTTGCGATATCAATGACTTTTGTGACTCTACTACTAACTATATTGCACAAAATGTGTTGGTAGATTGTGGATCTTGAAAGATAAATGGTGTACAACCACCAAATTATTGAACCTAGTGATAAAAAATAGCCAAAAAAATCCATTACATCATGTCCATGGGTTAGACCAGTCTTGGAAATTCTCTATCAATCCCATGGCTTGCAGCTACTGCCGCTTGCTAGGGTAGCTTATGTCCAAGGCTAGTCCTTCCCACGGACATTACCTAGCATATATCATCAATGCATAGTGATGGCTGCAACATATATGTATAAGGTATTAGTATAGAGGCTACGGGACAGGTTTGCAACAAACCATATGTCGAGCCCTCTATGCAGTGAGGCATACGATGAACTATAACTATATGTCTACTATCTATATATGTATTGTATGTAGCTATTATGGGTGAGGAAATTACATTTCTTACTGAGGCTTGTGCAATTGAGGTTACAAAGTTGTGAAAAATAGACGCAATAGGTTGCAAAAGTCACAATAGATCGCAATAGGTGTAAAATAGGCAAAATAGGCCAAAACATTGCAACAGGTCATAGAAGTCATGAAGATAGCAAAATAGGCATGCAAGTCATGAAAGTCACAAAAAAGATATAACAATTTTTACAGATTAGATTTGGGTATTTATATTGTGACTTGTGCGACTTGTGTAACTCTATGATATATTTTTACCATTTTGTTTGTTATTGTGTGTTGTAAAACTATATTAGGCAAGGACAAAAATTTCATATGCTACAATAATATGTATAGAACTGCACTACAAAAGTAGACTTGTTACATTAGTTGGAAATATTAGGCTACAACTATTTTTACCATTCTTTTTGTTATCATGGAACTGTATTAGGCAAGGACAAAATTTTCATATGCTACAACTATATGTGTAGAAATGCATTACAAAAATAGACTTGTTATTATAGTTGGAAATATTAGACTTCACATGCCACCTCAAAATAGCAAAAATATCAATATGTTTTTTCTTAGCCTTCATCCGTACATCCACTTCGAGATATCGATCACCGTATTGATTTATTTTTTGATTTATTCCTACTTCTGTTGGTTGATTCTGACGAATCCCCAAGATACTCGACCAGAGCTACCCAAGAGCACCTCTCACCATAGACCAAAGAGGTCTTTGAAGAAGGGATGAACGAAGAATGAGAGCTGAGGACTGCTAGTTAAGAAGGACAAGTAGAAAGTGTGTAAGCCTCATGGTGAATCCCGAAAGATGGAATGACCATGTTGGAACTAGTATTTCTAGGCTAATGTAATAAATGCAAGTAGACCCCTCTTATGTTACTCAAGAGGAAGCCGAAGGATCCCATATTGACGATTCTAGAGAACGGAGAGCACATCGTACTACTGTCCATGAATTGAAGTTGAACGGGGATACCCAAGATCAGCTTTGGAACTCACAGATAGAACTGCTTAACCAACAACACCAAATGCAAATGGAGAAACTCACTAAGGAGTTTCAAGACACCTTGACATCTATCCAAAGCCATATGCCTAGTCAATTACCCCCTACACATATACCCTATAGACGACGAAACATTTGGTGCCCACATTGTCGGGCTATGCATCATGTTAATGATTTCCCTTCATATGAGCCTATTCAAGCCAATTCCATACAACCATATGAAGAACAACCATCCCAATCTGGACATTCCTTGCCTTATCACGAACACCATCCAGAAAATCTAGAAATCCTAGCCATACAAGATGGCTATGCGATGCAACAAGGACCAATGAACAACATATGCTTCATCTGTGGTGAAGCAAGCCACTTTATGGTTGATTGTACAGTCAAAACAAAATACCATGCCGAATGCTCCGACTGTGTTAGGAAACACAGTTTCAAAGACTGTCTGAAACAACCCAGTAAGATCCTGCCTACCCGCCACGTCCAATACAAATCTAGATAGGATCCCAACGACAACACATCACGAGCAGCATAGCAACAAATCGCTAAACTTGTTGCTCAATTGGGAAGTTCCTTAAAAACTTCTACATTACCACGTGATTACCAGATCGATAATGAACCAGAGACTCAATCATTTGAGTTTGTCTCAAGTCTTGAGCACCAGTACATTATGTAAATATATACACACACTCTCTCTCTCTACGACAACTTTGCAGTCTTACTCTCTGAAGTCGAACGTCTGTGCATCAACCAACTGGAGCAGAAGCGGGATCAACGACAAACTCTTCGAGTTCGAGATAGTCGACTACATCCTCTTTGATAACCTACGAACTCAAAGTCTTCGAGTTCAAGATCCATGTCATCCACACTGCCTTGTCCAAACGCAGGCCACATCACAGTTCACTTTAGCACTTTCTAGTAACTGCATTGTTTCATGCTCGTTGCCTACTCGGTCATTGTAATTGTTCCATGTATATATACATAACGGCAATTCACGTAAATGATGATGAGACAATCTGTGAAGAACACATGCAAGTGGAGAAGAGTGAATCAGAGTTCCTGCGCAAACTCCATTGTGTCTTAATTATCTGATTCATAGAATCAAAGATCTTAGAGAGAGTGATAGCTATTCAAGGAATAGAGATAGTTATTTAATCTGTAACTAGCTAAGTAAGATCACTACACATAGTGCGCCATTATTGTGAACCATTCTTGGGCACATGATTGTGATTTGATCGTTGTATTCACAACTGCTTAATTCAGATTCTCTATTTTCTTATGTGTATTGCACTACGAATGCTTTATGATTACTTTCTTTCTCTATTGACACTCACTCAATTCGGAATGTCTAAACTCGAAGGAAGCATGGATGTCTCAGACGCCTAATTATTTGCTCCTTTCATGGTTGTCATTGACACCTACCAAGACATTCCTCCATTTGATCTAAGTCAATGTTGATGTTGTAGTTTTGGTAAAGATCCTGTAAAGTTCTCTATGTTGGAGTTGTGTTTCTTATTTCACACCTAATGTATTCATGAGCACCCCAGCAGAGCTTAGGTTCCAAACTATTGTTAGTATTCAAAATTGTTTACTATACTTAGATCATTCATCATGGAAGGGACATCTTTAGAAATCCGCCTAATCAACAAGTTCAACGGTGATGACTTCTACATGTGGAAGTTCAAGATGAAGATGATACTCACAGAAAAAGAACTATGGAGATACATCAATAGTTCAATAGCCAAGCCAGCTAAACCTAACATGTTGACTGCCTAGGAAGCTAAAGATGGCAAAGCTCTTGCCATTGTATCTCTGAATCTTAAAGATTCACAAATAGCTCGCGTAGCTAATTATTCCAGTTCCAAAGAGACATGGGACATTCCTGCTGGTCTATACGAGACAACAACAGATGTTTCGACTCACCTCTTCTTGAGGAAGAAGTTCTTGTCACTCAAGATGAGTGAAGGGACCTCAGTCACTGATCATCTAAACGAATTCAAACAACTACTCAATCAATTAGCTGCAATAGTTCGCCAGTATTAGACGAAGATGCTAACATGTCTCTTCTGTCTAGTCTTTCTCCCTCTTACAACAATCTAGTATTGCTGCTTAGCAATGCTCCTGGCCTGCCTTTGCAAAAGGTGACAGCAAGTTTATTGCAGGAAGAAGTAAGAAGGAAAAGCTTATCCACATCGAATACGAAGAAAATCATTCTCTATTCAAACAAGCAACAACTCCCAAAGAAGAAGTCTTCGAAGGGCAAGAAGACAAAAACTGAACAAACTGATTCAGACCAGCAATCACAATAGCACAATTGACAATATCAAAAGCCTAAAACCAGACTCTTTTGCAAGTACTGCAAGAGAACCAACTACGACATCAAGGATTGTCGAGTTCTCAAGCACAACGAAGCAAAGAAGAAGATGTAGCAGGATGGAGGATCTGATTCTGCCAGAACCTCTCACGAAGAACCAACAATGCTTAAGATACAAGATGAATCCATTAGAGGAGCCATGGATTGGTACCTCGATTCTGGTGCTTCTCAACACATGACTTCATGTAAGTTCTTATTCGAAGACCTCACACCAGCAGATTCGAAGTACGTCTACTTCAGTGACTCAAGTGCACTGCAAATCGAAGGCAAAAGATATGTTCGCCTTTATCTTCCTAATGGTAAATTGACCTTGGTCAAGGATGTATTCTACATACCCAAGCTAACCAAGAATTTATTGTCAGTTAGCAAGCTCACTGATCAAGGCTACATAGCCATTTTCAATTCAAGACAATGTACCATTCTGGACAAGAACGATAAAGAACCTTCTCTGGAAATAGAGCAGGTAATTGTACATTTTGAGTCGCGAATATGCACTCTCAACCAATGTGAGTACTTCAAATGCTCAATTATGGCATCAAAGATTAGGACATCTAAACATGAGGTCTATCTTGTATATGCATCGTAATAGCATGGTCAAGGATTTAAATCTTAATGCTACCTCCACTGACATTTGACATGTCTGTGAGATGTGCCTACTAGGCAAACAACCTAGATCAAGATTCCCAAAGGGACAAGCCACTAGAGCAAAGTCCATTCTAGAATTAATACATAGTGATCTGTGCGGCCCTATGAGTACTCCCTCTCTGGGTTCCCCCCATGTTGGGAAAATATAATGTGTGGAAAAGTGGTGGAGTCAAGGGAATGTAGGGAGCTATGTTTGAACTATCGAGCTCTGATGAGTGACTCCTTTCCCTCACTACATGAACTACGCCTATCATATTCAAATAAAATGTATTGCGACAAGGGTTGCAACTGATTTTACTTGATCCTCACTTTGAAATTGTCAAAATCGATTCAATTGATTACGTAGACAAACACAAATTCATTGACGTTGGTTGCGAAAACATGTATTGTGGAAGCATTGAGAGAGAGGAGTAGAAATCCAACAATTATGAATGGATCATTGGATTCATAGAACATTTATGAGCTTGCTAGTGTTTCCAGAAAACATTCACACTCACACATGTGAACCCAAATGTTTCTATAAAACACTTGCAAGTGAGTTTTTCTACTTGGTTTTGTCTAAGAAGTATTGATCAGGGTAAACACTCTTTTTTCAATGTGTTTTAAGATTTTCTATGTTGCCTGATTGCCTAGAGAATTAGCAAAAAAAGCAGGCTAGAACTTTTACTATCCCTTGCCCTTTATAGATCAAGTACTTGAAGAATTAGTTGAGAGGGAGGTCTACTCCTTCATGGAATGTTTTGTAAGATATAACCAAATAGCCATAGTTGAGGAAGACAAACGAAGACCACCTTTGGAGTATTTGCCTACCATGTTACGCCATTTGGCTTGACAAATGCTTTAACAAGCTATGAACACTTCATGAGTTCATTCAACCTTTTTTTATGATATTGAAAACTACAATAAGCTACTTAATATCCAAACGGAAAATTGAAATTTGCACAATTTTATCCAGTATTACTATGCAACTTATTATCTAGAGTACCTAATTTGATTAATCTTACAGTTTATTTTGGGTTTACCTACCGATTATCATAATGAGTGTCAACATAATGTGATTTCCATTCTTGATGGTGCAATTCAAATTGCTAAAGTCTATGACTCCACGATGGCATTTCAAGAAAGTAACAACAATACAACAATCAATACTTGCAATCATGCTTTTAGTGGTATCCAATTGATCGACATCAACTAAAAGGATAAGGATGAATTCTTATTAAGGCAAAGAAAGAGAAGTTCTTTGTGACAAGCCTGACCATAAAACCAAAAAATGTCCACAAAGGAAGAGAAAGCTATATCTACTTATCAATTAATTGTATTAGTTGGAGGAGAAGCTATACGTTTTTATTGTGACATGTGGAGCAAAACATTGTGTTTGATGGTTATATGTGTGATGAGGGGTATCAATAGTAATTTTAGTCACATTTGGTTTGCCATGGAGTTGCATAGACACATGCATATGCTCTATAGGGCCTATAGAAATTGTATGAACTCGTTGTCCCCTCCACAATGAGCTTTCAACTTTCCTGTCCTCATCAGCATTCACACAGTGTGGCTATCGAGAGTGAAGCTTTTCTTGTTTGATATCTAGCTTCTATTTGATTGAGTGGCTTGGCTCCACTACTACTACTTTTGGTGCTTTGAAATCAAGATCTTCAGGTATTATTTATTACAATAGTATCAAAGCTACAGCTCGCATCGATTGAAAGGTCGAGTTGTCGTTGCTTTTCTCAACTTTTGGTAGGACTAATTTTTTTCTCTCTCCTAGTGATTTCAATTGGGAACTCTGTTTTTCATTATTTGCTATCAGTGTTGGTTGATACTCCAATAATTGTTTGCTCTATCTTAAAAACATATTGTATGTGAGAAAGTCCAAACTAGTCAAACTTTGACCTTTTTCTTTCTGCTTAAATCAACAATAAAAGCCAATTTTAGACAAAATTTACTTTCAGAGCTTAGGGAGAATCGTTTTGATGGTAGGATGGTCTTTGTTACTTGCATGAGTGTTAGAACCATCAAAACATATAAAATAAGGGATCTCAACCCAAAAATGACATGGTTCTTTTGCTTCTTCTTTTTTAACATTTTTTATAGAATGAAGCTATCCACAGCTATAATATTCATAGACAGGTTTTGTGGGGCAGTATAAGTTGTTTCCCTTGGCAAAACCATCTATATTGAATTGTGGGAGGCCATACAAGCTTTTAAAAAGGCTAAATTATCATGCTTTTTCATCTTTTTTAAAAAAAGCTTTTTGGTGAGCTGGAGTGTTAATAAAATGCCCACAAAACTCATTGAACTGGAGTGTCGAAAAATAGGAGGGGTTGCAGTAGACCAAGTCTTCCCAACCAAATTCTATATCAATATAGATCTAGCCCTCGAGCAATGGGAACAATGGATAGAAGCACTTCCCAATCCAATAGCATACTACCGTGGGACTCTCAATAATTCCCATAGACACTAGTGGGGTGTTTATATAGAGTACAGAGACCACCCTACCTTTCCACGAAGGAAATTCACATGGAAGGAATCTAACTGATCATGCCAACATATCACGCACGTCTATTGCATGTGGAAAGACCCTTTCCCCATAGTTGCTAGGTCCCATGCAAAAGCATGGCATGTGCACGTCCCACACCCAAGGCATGCGTGCAATACACATGCTAACCGCATGCATGTTAGTCCACATGGTCCTATTTGACTATTACCAATGTTAGGTCCATCCCCTATGTCCAAGGTACCTCCTAATGGTCCATCCATTTAGGGTCATGACATTCTTCCGCCCTTATTTTAGTTCTGTCATCAAAACTCAAAGTCGGAAAAACTCTTCTTTAGTTTACCTTCTAGTTCCCAAAAATCCTCATCATCAAAATGTCCTTTCCAACGAATCGAATGCTCGATAACCTCTCAATTTTGCAATTGTTTGGTCCTCCTATCAAATATCCTTTCAAGTTCCAAAGAAAGTTTTTCAAATAAGTCTTCAAAAGAATCCAAAACTTTGCCAAATCCAAGGTGACCACCTTCATGGGAACTCATATTTAGAAGACTAACATGAAATACAGGATGAGCCTTGACCCCATTTGGTAAATTTAATTAGAAAGTTAGAGACCAATCTTTTCAAACTTGTTCAATCCTCATTTTCCTATGACCTTCAAGATTGCGAAATGGTATTTCGAAATAAAAATTGTTGCTTAAAGTGAATCACTAAGAAATACCAAGACTAGAACCATGAATATACTATTAATTCCAAGTAGACTCTTTTGTACTTCAATATATGGTCTAGTCCCAAATAATACTTCCATTTATTGCTCGATTTTTGCAATATGTTCACTTACATTAAATTTTGTCCAAGTTTGAAGACCAATGTGGAATAGGCTTTACAACACTTTCATAGAATCTCAATGAATTGAAGAAAAACATGAATCATTAAGAGTATCAACTAAATGAAAATCTTTTAGATGACACTATTCTCAAATACATTCTCTATGTAAAAGTGTAAGAAATTCTATATTAAATGTCACAAATATTCTATCATGTTATCTTCCCGAATCCCATGTTTTCCAAAGTCACATGTTCTTTCAAAAGGTCAATATAATGTTGATGAAGTCAACATTCATGTATGTCTGTTCTTTATTTTCTCTTTATTTATCATCTAAATGCTTTGATGTATGTATGCATTGCTTCTGAGCATATAGCCTTTTCCATGAGAGCACATTCATATTTGAAGATCATTCCTCTAGTTTTGAAAGCTAAATCCCTTACAGCTTTGAAGCTCAATAGTGATCGTTTAAAAAGCTCTTGCTTTGAGATTGAGTGGCTCATCTCTGGTATGGTCACAAGCTTATTGCTACAAGCAATCATATTCTAATCATAACCAAAATATGACTTCAAACCTCAAATAGCATCTTATGTCATTTGTCATCTGAAAGACCCGATATCCAATGGATAAAAAGAATTTGGATTGGCCTTTAAGGTGAAGAAGAGGGGAACCAGATCTCCATTAAAAAGGCTTTAAGGATGCCACAAAAATACTTGAATGACATGGCCCAAAACATCTCCATTTGTCAGCCTTCAAACACATTTCATTGCCACGTTCTATCATCTACCATTATATGCTCCCACTGTCATCAAGCCTCAAGATATTGCCAACCTGATGCTTATGCTCACTGACTTGGAAGAAGCCATGACCATTGCATAATTACATTCCAAAATGTAGCAAACAAATATGTGGAAAAGGAGTGCACATTTGGTGAATGGAGCCACACTTCAATCTTTTCAGCTCTAGTTAATTGAATCATAGCAACCAGAATGACTTGAAAAAGCTCCACAAAGCGAAATAAAAAAAAGCCCCAGAACTCGCTTACCTTCCTCCCTCCCTTATTTGTGAACAATTCCTCTTGCTGACTTTATTCACTTTTAACACTTTTTCAAACTGTTGGAAAAGTTTCAAACGTATTCTATATCCCAAAAATAAGGAACACATTTCACGAACTTGGCAAAATATATGGACAAGATAATGAATGGTCGACAAGAAGCTATACTTTATAGAGGTCTAAAGTGCTGATATGTACTCAAGCTTTGATCATCAAGCATCAAAACTTGCAGTAAATATAGTAAATACATAAGTGGTGCATTGATAAATTCATTTCCCAGAATGTGAACAAACCAGTAGAGGTACTGATATGAATCACACATAAACTGACCATACAAATGGTAGATAAACTACAGCCAAAGAATAAGTAGTAAACTTAAAATTTCCAAAATTACTCCCTAAAACATCCTAAACACAGAATAAATTCATAAAAGTTGAAAATAATAGCAGTCCTACCTATAGTAGTATCATACAGTTATTGAAATTAAGCATATTCCTAAAGGAATAAAACTTCAATAATGAGCCAAAAGCATTCAACATCTTAACATGTTCTTTGACATGATCCCAATATAACACATGGCCAATTAAGAACCCTTAAAACTCATTGTACAAGCTTACAGAAGGCGTAAGGTTAGCAACAACAATGGTCAAGCTATTTAGCGTTCTAACAAATCTTGCAACTCGAAAGTTCCCTCAAATGCACCTTTAGGGAATTATTGACTGCCATGAACTACCAACAATGCTAAATTTGTATTGGTGCATCCAAACTTTGCACTCTATATGTCCATCTTTTAACCTCTAAATGGCATGTAAATGCAACAATGGAAGAGGCCCATGCTATCGCATCCCAATGGCAAGCTGTGAAATTTGCAGATTGCAGCAAAATTTCAATGATGTTCTGTATCTTCTCCCTTTGGCTTCTCCTTAGTTTGGCGCTCTCTTTCCTTGTTGATTGCATTTAAGCGAGAAAACTACAGACACATTTAAGCAATTCAATAACATGCAACAAACCATCTTCCATCAAACACATAAAACACATCTATAACATGTGAAACTTGGTTAAAACATATTAACAGTAAAATTTTCAACAACATATAGTCTCTGTCCACAACTCATCCTCTTCACAAAAAGGTTTTGCGATTAGTTGACCAATCTTTGACAAAAACAAAACTTTCATGTTCTGACATAAGATATTTCATATTGAAATATCCTTTGACGTATTTGCATGCTTATGTCCCTGTAATGCTAAGATTAATTTTATGATGCTTTTTTATTCCTCTGAACCTTTTCCATTCAAGAAAAAAATTAGAACCACATATTGAAATATAGTATACACATCAGATCATTGTTTTTGAAAGCATTAGGCAGAAAATATTGGACGTGGAGTAGCTTCACATATTCAAACACTTTCAAAGTAGACCATCTATACATCAACCAAGGTGATCATCTTGCAATATACAAAGTCTGTATATTGGAAGATCATCACCTTCGTTGATGTATAAATGGTCTATCTTTGAAAGTGTTTGAATATGTGTAGTTCTAAGATGATGTTGATTACATTGGCTTGTATTACAAACCAATGTAATACACATCCTCCTAGAACTAACTTGCTACAAGGCCATGTAGGGGAATGAGGAATGTCACTTGAAACCCAAGAGTCTGCAATCAAATTGCCTGCTAAGAACACACACCCTTTAGGACTTTAGTCGTTCCTATATCATAAATATTGATGCAAAGTGATCGCATTCATGACAATGTTCAATGGAAACAAAGACATTCAAAAAGATGTGCATCATGCCATCTTAATAGTATATTCATTACGTCATCTTAACAATATTGCTAAAGCTTTAATAGCAGTGATATTTACTAACGATAACTTTTAAGTGACATGATATAGGAATCATTCAATTTTGAATTGGAGGCATTTAATCCTCTATTCTGTATAGATAAAATTTGTGATTCTAAATCCCATGCTGTATGAATGTCAAATCCTTGTGTATCTGTAAAGTCTTTCATATGTACTATGATGATGTAAAGGTCCCATTTCAATTACCACTTTCACATTTTCATTCTTCTTGTTCTTGTTCATTTGTGAAAATGCTACAAACAATAATATGCTATCCCACAAAAAGAATAATGCATCAATAATATATATCCCATCTTGTCAAATGCAAATAAAAATCTTCCAACTTAGTAACTAAGCAATCCAAATCTTCCACCTCATATGAGCCAACATCCCTCAGCACCATTTCTCATCATTAAACGTCGTCCATAACTCGCCTCGATGACCTTGTGCACATCCAAGTTCCAACATACATGACAATAAACTGTACCTCCAAACCACCTCACACAAAGCTTGCCTCAATTGACCTTGCACATTATCTACACAATAATCGTTTTTATCTGCATATTTTACAGGATGAGCATATATGCTGTACAAGGTAAAGCATGACAACTGCACCTGGGAAACTTTCATTAAAGGATGAAATGACTTTCTTAGTCACCTCCTGTTCGTTGGCCTCATCACTTGAATCTCTGTGTACTATCATATTATAAGAGTATCCAGCAAATACAGGTTCTTATAAATGTTCATCATACACAAATGAGTAATTTCCAAGACTAAATTCCAAGACTAAACAAAATGTTGTCTTCAAATGAAAAGCTTGAGAAACTCCATTTCATATAGCTTGATTTGAAAGTTTCAAATATGCAATAAATAAAGCCCAAGAGAGTTTTCTTGCAAAAGCACTTGCGCTCTTTTCCATCATTTTTTCGAAATGGAGACTTATCAGGAGTTTAGAAGCAATTGATTTGCATATAAGGACATCATAAGGTAACAAGGAATAGCAGTGGTTGCATCTTGTCCGAGAAACATGTTCATGGAAAAAGAAAGCGTCAACTACATTACAGTGCTTGTGCTTCAATCAGCTTCCAGCTTTACTGTATACTAATTTATCGAATGCACTAAGCAATTAAATTGCAACCACAACTCTCATTGTTTCATCTCTCTTAAAGGAATAGTGCAAGTCAATCTTTTCAAGTAGATTAGGTAACTATGATGATCGGTTCAATCCGGCATGCATATTCATGATGTGAGATGCATTTTGAGGTTCAGAGCGAAAGATCTCCCTCCCACGATTGTATTGTGGTAGAGAGTGAGCTCTCGATGCAAAAATTCTTGCATCAAATATCTCATACGAATGTACTGAGATGGATCTTTCTCACTTGACTCTGATACCTTTGCACTTCACTTTTGGACAATGTGGTGTGGGGTTTTTAGCATATCAATGAACTTTCTTCATGTTGACTTGTGTTGCACAAATAATTGATCATTGTCTACTTGTCTATTTGGCTTGATTAGTTCTGCATGGACATGTCTCTGCCCTTATTCTAATTTTAACTGGCTAAAGGCTTATGCATTGCATCTGCCTTTATTGGCCTTGCATGTCTCGATTTTGAGTGTTCAACTTGCATGCATCTATATTTGGGGGGGTTAGAAGGTCGCATCATCAATTATTGTGTTTCAAAATAAAAATTGTAATATTTTTCTTTCAAAATCTATGTTTGACTTGTTAAAAAATATCAGAACCATGGCTTGCGATTGCCTTGGCTTTTGGTTTACTTTTAGTAGATTCTTCTTTCATAATGGAATCTTTGAGCTAAATCTAGTTTCGTCTTGCATGCATGAGGAATGTCACCTACTTTTGAAACCCTAATGGGATTTCCCGGATCACGTTCCAGAACGGAACGTGCAACATTGATATTATGAACATACTCAACCTCTAGACAGTCTATATTTTGTATTATTGTGCAATCAAGGTAGAGTTTGTATTATTCTCTCACCTAGAAGTTTGTTGTTTCTTCTATTCAAATACAAGCCCATGATCTTGGCAACAAAATATACAAGTTTATGGCACTCTGTCAATTACTAGCAATAACCTGAACTGATGTTTCAGCACTTCAATAAGGTTGGACCAAATGTTCTACTAGAAGTTAATTAGCCAAATAAACCCTAAAGTGGTTTTCTACAATCAATTATGATTTCTCTGGTTCGGAAATTGGTTGAACTATTACTCGCAATCAATACTCCTTGATTCTAGCCTATTTGTGTTCAGTCAAGTCGTGATTTCATAGTTGTTAGCTTCTTTGGTAGAGATTCCCTGCTGCTAATTAAAGTCTACACTATCCCAATAGAGCTTATGAGCTAAAAAGACTACTTATGAGCTACGAAGCATGGCAGTTAGTTCGGAGTTATTGCCCTTTCAATTACGCCCTGCTGCAAATCAAAGTCTACACTATCCCAATAGAGCTTTCTCAAATCAGCTATTAAGCTCCCATGTACCATCTCTGTCACAAGCAGTCTCTCCAAGCTCATGAATCCTAGAAGCCGGTGTGTAGAATCAACCTCCCAACCATAGGCACCCCCTCCTTGAGTCCTTCTACCTGCTATTCCCGTCAACTGGCACATGGCATCCACCTGTGGGTGATCAGTCCACTTGGCATGCCTAGCCCCTGTGACCTGTGAATACTGAGTGACTCATAGGGTACCAACCCCCGTGCCCCGCCAAAGACCTGTGACCCTCTTGGTCACCCTGACTACTTGTCGGCTAGCATCTCGTCACTGACGGCTAGGGTCCCGACGGTCAAAACACACCGCATCTCTGACAACTTGTCAGGCGGCCACACCGGGTCACTGCTCGTGACGCACCGGTCCCAACTTGGGACAGATGTCCTCCTCGGTCACCGGCCCTTGCCAATACTTGGCCTCAAGCCCTTTGGTAACCGGCCGTGCCGAGGTCATGATAGAGTCGTAACTGGACTCTAACAATCCTTCCCTCCTCTGGCAAGTCATCGGTCCTCGATGACAAACTCTGGGTAAGACTTCTACAACGCCTGTCGCGTCTCCCAGGTAGCATCTGACAACGGATGCCCTTTCCAGGTTACTAGATACTCTTGAAGGAGACGATTCTGCAGTCGTCGCTCCCTTCGATCTAGGATTTTGTCTGGCCCATAACCTGTGGTGTCTTTCTCCTTAAGAGACACTAGACCTTCCACCACGCTATCGACATCGTGCAAACATCTCTTCAGTTTGCTAACATGGAATACTGGATGCACCTTGCATCCTACAGGTAGCTGTAGCTTATAAGCTACTGGGCTCACCTTCTTAATAATCAACCATGGTCCACAATACCTAGGAGATAACTTGGCGCACTTTCCAATGCGTAGCACCTTCGACTTCGAAGGGACTAAAGTAAAGACACCCAATCTCCATTCTCAAATTCCCGATAGGTACGGTTCTCACGAGCATAACTCTCTGCCTAGCTTCAGCTTTGACAAGTTATCTCGTGCCAACTCTAGCTTCTGCTGCATCTGAGCCAAAAACTCTACAGCACTAGGTACCCTATGCGGAATCCCTATGATTGCAGGACTCAGTGGCCTGAAACCATAATTGAGCTCAAATGGACTCCATCGAGTGGACGCATGTCTCTTATCATTGTACGCGAACTCCAATAGCGGTAAATGCTTTACCCAGTCTGTTTGCGTACTACTCACATATGCCCTAAGCATATCTTCCAAGAACTGATTTACTCGCTCTGTCTGACCATCCGTCTGAGGATGCTCATAGCTACTCATCCGCAACTGTGTTCCTAGCTTGGCGAACACCTCAATCCAGAAATTTCCCGTAAACTTGAGATCCCTGTCAGAAACTATGGACTTCAGAAGACCATGTAACCTGACAATATTCTGAATAAACAACTCAGCCACTTGCGGAGTTGTGACCTTCTTGGTCGTTGCGATAAAATGAGCCATCTTGGAAAACCTGTCTACCACTACCATAACGGAATTGAATCCATTCTGGGTCTTGGGTAGCCCAACAATAAAATCCATAGAGATGCTTTCCCACCTTCCTGTAGGTATCTCAAGTGGATGTAGCAAGCCCGGAGGACTTACTCTCTCGGCCTTGTTCACCTGACAAGCCGTGCAACGCTGGACGTACTCTCTTACATCCCGCTGCAATCGTGGCTAGAAATAATGCCTTCTCAAAAGCTCACTGGTCTTATCAATAACAGGGTGCCCTGCGCAGGGACTTACCACCAGCTACCATCATCGCCCGCATCTCTGCGACGGTCTTTTCCACACTATCCATGCGAGCTTGCACAAAAGGGGAAATACCAGCAGGCGAACGGGCAGGCACTGTAGGCAGATTATGGGCAGGACTAAGCACAGGGCTGGGTGGTGGTGATGGAAGAGCAACGGGTGGACTGAGCGGAATATCAACTCTTATCATCTTCCATTATAAAACAAAAACAGAGATAGCACGAAATCAAGCTAGAAATTGCATTTATTGAAACACAGTCAGGAAAAGGAAATGTTCAGCCTATTGACAATTTAGTACTGAAAGAGAGGCAACTGGAAAGTAACAAAGCCAAGGACAGGTAGTACTTCCCTTGCGTCCCACGCTGGTACACAAGTCGGTAAAGAACTTATTTTGGGCACCAAATCGGCTTGAAAGTCGAAAGAAACAGGAAAAAAGTGGGCTGTTTGACGTCAAATTTCTTCCAAACGGTAGAATCTTTTCACGAGCGGTCAATTGGCAGTAGGTCGCCCTCCTACTAGGCCCAATCTAAACCCTTAACAGCAAAAACCGGAGAAAAATCGGAGAAGTTACGCCCAATCCAAAAATTTGACCTGTTTTTTGCTTGAAAACCGACTTTTTGGTGAAACATAGGCAAATCTGCTCCAAAACTGGCGTATGATGGCTCTATAGGATCACTATGGATGCTAGGAACATGCTCCCAAAATCTGATCAGGATCTGAGAAGGTTCCAGAGAGTTATGAGCGAAAAACCTTCAGGAAAAATGCGCTGGCCCTCCAAAACTTTAAAATTTTCTGAAATCTCAGAATTTGCAGCGTGAATCCATGCTGATCTACAGCGACTGCCCACTAGAAATGATCTGAGACAGATCTCCCTCAAATCTGAGCACTATAGACCAAGTTATGGTGAAAAACCAAGCTTTTTCTCACTTTCTCTCTCTAGAATGACGTCTTCTCTCTCTAGAACGAGCGTTTCTCTCTCTAGAACGAGGCTCTGATACCAATTGTCACAAGCCAGTCTCTCCAAGCTCGTGAATCCTAGAAGCCGGTGTGTAGAATCAACCTCCCAACCATAGGCACCCCCTCCTTGAGTCCTTCTACCTGCTATTCCCGTCAACTGGCACATGGCATCCACCTGTGGGTGATCAGTCCACTTGGCATGCCTAGCCCCTGTGACTTGTGAATACTAAGTGACTCATAGGGTACCACCCTCGTGCTCCGCCAAAGACCTGTGACCCTCTTGGGCACCCCGACTACTTGTCGGCTAGCATCTCGTCACTGACGGCTAGGGTCCCGACGGTCAAGACACACCGCATCTCTGACAACTTGTCAGGCGGCCACACCGGGTCACTGCTCGTGACGCACCGGTCCCAACTTGGGACAGATGTCCTCCTCAGTCACTGGCCCTTGCCAATACTTGGCCTCAGGCCCTTTGGTAACCGGCCGTGCCGAGGTCATGATAGAGTCGTAACTGGACTCTAACAATCTCTACGTAAGAGCTCCAACTTGAATCTAGCTCATAATCAATGCCATGCCCAATAAATCTCCATATTGGGTGCAATAGTTGTGCAATCGCATGACCATGCTTGTGGAAGAAGTTCCTCCTCTTCTAACTCTCCCTCTGTACATCTTGCATTTTAAATGCCAAAAGGATTGCCACATAGACATCAAGAACATTATAAAGTCTAGACGTAAAGCAAAGCATTGCATATACAAGCTAGTAGCCATAAGATCATAGCAAATGCAAAAGAATTCAATCGATACAAAAACGACCTACCTCAGCTCATCCAAGAGAGGCTGTATGAACTCAATATGAGTTTGAGGGTGGAGGCTTCTCTATCCACCAATTGCAAGACATTGTAAATGGGCCTCAAGACTTCCACTAGCTCAACTGCGTGTCTCCAGAAATTCTTAAAAAACATATCACCCTGAAAGTGCACTTCAACTATCTCTCAATTGTGAGGGGCAAGGAGTTGCACTTGGAGATTGTGTCATGGTGGTGTATTTTTAGGCGACGAATACCACAGCTACAGAGTTTGGCCACATGGTTTTGTCTCCAAATTCTCTATATTCTGCATGCAAGCAAAATTGGTCCATCTGGTCAATCATCCATACAAAGCGCCTAATTGTGAAGTAGGGGGTGCTATCATTCATATTGATCCAGGGGCTAAGACGCAACTTGATCCATTTTTGCTTGGTTGCAAACCTAGAGGCAAGCCTAAGGGCCCAAGCAAGGGCAAAGTGTTGGGACGTAGGAGCACATGCAAAGGCCTTGTCATAGGCACATATTGGATATAGAGGCCGACGTGGTTTAGCTGGTGTTGCGAGGGGCACTGAGGGAGGCAAAGGACATTCACATTGCATTTCCTCTACAAAGAGCATGTGAACTTAACTTAAGCTATCATTATTGCATCCACTTTTGTATTGGAATTGAGCCCTAGCTTTTTAAAATATTCAATTCATACTTTGGTTAATTTGGGGAGCCCCAAGCAGTGTTGATTTCATTGTAATATAAAAATTCAACAGTTTGTTATATCTTTGCTTGCTAGAGATATCAACTTTTTAACAATTTCAATTCAAGTATTGTAGACAGTTTAAAGTTGTGATTATTCTCCTAGGCACCCATTCTAAGCATCATATTTCATCTCCTAGACACCCCTTGAAATAGCAATACTACCAAAATGGGAGAAAAGTTTATATGTGATTTTCACTACATTCCTTAAAAATAAAAAATTAGAGCGTTCTAATGCACATGCTAAAACGCTCTTTCCAAATGCATTTAAAAAGACAACGTACCAAAACATTGTGCACCTATGATTCAAGTCAATGATGTAAAGAATAGGGGTTGATTAGAAAATCTCCTTTAGCTTTTCAAAGTATTATAGGTGCACATGCACTTGCCAACAAACTTTTTGGCTTTTCTTTAAAACCTTAATTTAAAGAGCAACTATTCTCAAAAGGTTTATCACAAACTTTGAAATTTCATTAGTAACTGGATAAGCCAAGAAAACTCTTTGTTCTCTCAAATCATGAGAAGCAAGCCACTCTCAAATGAATTTCTTGAAACCCAATTTTAATCAACCCTTAATGGTTGGACCTTTTCATAGCGTGTAGGCACAAACACAACTTACATTCCACCCGTGCCCTTTTGTTCATATGTTCCAACATGGGAAGGGCCCACTACAATGTGTGAAACTAATTGGGCCGATTGATGGAATGTCATTGATCTAATACTAATAATAGCTCGAGCTTGGAGGGGCGAAGACCATTAACTAATTAACCTTGTATGTTGAGGGTGGTGTATTATTATTTAATTAAGCGCCCATGACGCAAGTACATGAATTGTTTACAATACAATACAACACAGCAGGCTAAAGGGGTTTGAGATAGAGCAAAATAGACATTAGTCTTCTAACACCACCCCTTAATATTGTAACACCTAACATAATTCTAAACTCACAAATTTGCCCCTAATTAATCCTTTGGTAAAAATTCCTAAAACTTGATCGTCATTGTTGAGTACTAAAGATCTATTTCTCCACTATGCACCCTTTCTCTTAAGAAATGTTGGTCGACTTCAACAATTTCTACTCAAGCATGGTTCACCAGGTTCTTGGCCAACTGCATACAGCTTTGGTTGTCATAATCTAATATTGTAGCTATTACTTGCTTTAGCTGAACATCTTCTAACAATCTTCTTAACTAGATGGTTTCACATGCTGCTTTACTTGTTGCCATGTATTCAACGTCAATATAAGATAATGCCACTACAGGTTGCAAGAAATAGCATCAAACCCCTAATTAGTAATGCAGTTATGGTCAATGTTCTGAATTCTTTTCTCTTCACCTTCAGCAACAACGTTATGCAGAAAAACCATGACATGACAACGCCTGAACTCAATCTAAACATAAGAAATGCTGCTGCTGGGAGCGGGGTGTAGACCTCTTACTCACCTCTTTCCGATGGTGAAGGCACTCGAAATAGTCATCGCGCAAAAGTGCGCATTCTGCAGGCATTGTGCAGCGAGATATACACTCGCTGAAATCCATCCACACGTCGAAACAGCGGCCTTTGCCACCATGCAGCCCGAAACCCGACGCCATCGCCCCTACCTCGCTGCCCTAGCACACGCCTCTCTCTCTCTCTCTCTCTCTCTCTCTCTCTCTCTCTCTCTCCCCCAATCTTCACCTGCATCTATACAAACGTAATGCAAGTGCTTAAGGGGTTGTTTTTTTTTCATTCTTCTTGAGGCACCTCCAAAAGCACAATTTTCATATGAATTTTACAACATAATTTTGTGTGAGAATTTTTTGCACAATTCTCAAGTGAACGCCCAATAAAGATTTGGCACACAGCACATGAGCATCTTGGTGGAATGTGCATGTGGACAGCCAATGATGCGTTGCTATAGCACCTGCACATTATAGCAGAATGTGCATCTACTATGTGGCAGTCCTGCCATTCGGTGTTCACATGCACATTTTGACAAAAAATTAAAAAATAATGTAGAAAGACTTGCGCTAAAAATGTGCAAACCGTGGCTAAACTTTTTTAGAACGCTTCTCAAGTAGGTATATGGCAACAAGTTTCCTTTATTAGTATCGATGCCTTTTTAACATAACTGTTAGTTGATGTAAGAATTTGGCATTACTTGCCCTTTCTCGAAATATATGTTTGTACTGTGCGAAGTACCATCCGAACAGATTCGAGGAAGGAGAAAGCCCCTTTACCCGTCTATGAGCCCTTATTGTACGTTTAACTAAATTGAGAAAAAAATAAAGAGAAGACCCTTTCCCACAAGTTCAAGGCCCAGAGTTAGACCCTAGGGAATTCAATCACCCGATGGGCAAAAGAAGATGATCCAAGAAGGCGAAAACTCACCAAGAAAAATAAAGGGCTGATAAGTCGAAAAATTGTTGTTGTCTCACCAAAAAAAAAAAAAAAAAAACAAACAAACTCGAAAATCTAAAATCTAGAAAAAAAAAAATGTAGAATTTTTTTTTGGCAAAAAGAACCTTTTTTTTAAAATGCCCACCTTTGAACATGTGGCATTACGCAAGGAAAGGCTCTCGAGGAGGCCAAAGAAGTACCTCTCTCAAGGAGAGTGGGGGAGATTTGGGAAAGAGAGAAGTTCTCCCTTCAAGTTGCACCTTGAATGTGTTGTTGGACTCCTTGACATGTTTGGAGCCCTCGGTTTTGCCTATCTCGCTGTTGCCTGAATCCGTATTAATCCAGGGATTGGTTGGGAAGGTTTGGTCTACTACACTCTATCTCTCATCTTTGGGCACTCCAGTTTGGTTTGATTCGCGGGGACGTATTATCTTCCGCCTGTGTCCGCCCTAGACAACCAAAGCAAAGATAATTTTCATCTCTCAAAAATGCTACATTGGGCAGATTTTGAAGTGGTTCAAGATGGAAGATTGCAAGCCGGTTGTACATCTATGGAGACAGGTTTGAAATTAAGTAGTCAAGGTGATGGTGAATCATTTGACACTACTTTATATTTGGCTGTCTCATTCACCTATGTAATTCAAGACCGGACATTTCTTATAGTGTCTCACTCATGAGTCAATTCATTCATGCCCCGATGACATCACATTGGAAAGCGTTGAAGAGGATCTTTCGATATCTTGAAGGAACAAGAAGTCATGGACTGGTTTTTCTTGCTTGTGATGATGCATGTTTGGTTGGTTTTAGTGACTCCGATTGGGGTGGAGATCAAGACACTAGACGCTCTACAAGTGGACATTGCTTTTTCTATGGAAATTTTGCAATTTCGCAATTTCGTGGTCAAGTAAAAAGGAGCCCACTGTTGCTACTTCTTCTAGTGAGACAGAATATAGAGCGATATTTTCAGCCACAACAGAGTGTTTATGGCTGAGAAGACTACTTGTTGACATGAAGTTTGGCAACCCCTCAGCCACTCTTATCTCGAGTGATAGTCAAAGTGCTATTGCCATTGCACGGAATCTTGTTTTTCATGCGAGGACGAAGCACATCGAGATCCATTATCACTTTGTTCGGGAGAGACTTCATGATGGCGACATTTTACTTGAATATTGTCCTACGGAGGATAATATTGTGGACCTCTTCACTAAGGCGTTGCCTAGAGTCATATTTGAAGCTTTATGCAAAGCTTTAAATTTGATACCACGTGTTGGTTTTGTTACATAGTGAAGATTTTAGTATTTGCATTGTCATTTAAGGAGGGTGTTATAAATAAATGACTATGCTAAAGTTAATCCATAGGTTACTTTGACCCAAAAGGTCGAGATTTGTGTAACCATGGGTATTTAGTTATTTAGGCCATCTTAAGTTTGTCTAAAGTTCAGTTGGACCCAGTTTTGGTCATGTCCTGACTCGTGGGTCCTTAGGGGTCTAATTTTGTTTAGGGGCCCTACCTTGACTTTTGGGGGTGCCCTACATTTTGAGGGTTCGCTTTTTTCGTTTTTCCAACCAAAATCATTTTTTGTTTTTTTGCCTAAACCCTAAACCTTCGCATTTTTCGACTTTTTTTCCTATTCACAGATTCCAGCTGAATCTGTGAACACGATTCTTTTTCGTTCTTATTATTTGTTACTTCTGTTGGTTACAGTTCTTTACGGTTTTAATCTTCTTGTTAGAACGATTTTCAGGCAGAAGTGTTTCTCAGATTACAACGTGTATTCCCAACCTGTCAGTGGGGAGAACGTTACGTTACTCAGCTACATATATTTACAAGCCATGCAACCAGTCCTAGCTCGGCATAGATCAACGTTCTGAATTAGAGAGCAAATCTACAATCTTTAGGGAATAATGCAATGACAAGATTAAGCTACTCAACAAGAAACAAGAAAACTAGCTTTCTAACAACATTTTTGTTGGGAGAGAGGGAGGAAGAATAAGTGACGAACACGAACGAGAAACGAATGAGAAGCGAACTCGAACAGAAAATGTTCGTGCGCAACGGAATGAAGTATAAGACTCTCTCCATAAGCATGACTATGTCTATCAAAATAAACCAAACTTTAGTGATAGAAATCACAGTCATTCTAGATTACGTAGCCAAACATTTAATGTATGAAGCGCTAGATGAATAATTTGTCACAAATTACAAGACAAATTATCTGTCGCGAATGATTCGTGAAGAGCTAGACTGTGCTCGATTGATAATTAGTCGTGAATTATTCGCAAAAGACAAGACTAAAAGTTAATCGTCTATTACCAAAATGAGCAACTAGAAAGATCAAACAAAATGAAGAACAAGCATAGCAATATTAACACAGATCTGAATGCAAAACAAAAAGTTAAATCAGATTAAGTATATCATGTATACAGGTTAATAATGCGGTAGAGCACAATACAATAGCGGACGAAACTGCGTGCCCTACGAAGCTTATTTTGTCTGTAATGAGGAATGAAACCTCTTATCTTCGTCTATTCATCTATCCATCTACATGTTAACGTGAATACACGAATGGTATTCAATATATACATAATATTACAAGTGTGCAGATGTGAAAGTACAGAGTAGATGTGCTGTCTGTAGGAGATTGTGGGTGGCTGCAATTGTCCAATCTGTTAGTGCAACTTCATGGGGTGAGCGTGAAAAGGGTGCAACGTCAGTCAGCACTGAAGTGAACGTTGGTGATTAATGCGAAAAGTGCGTCACTCTTACGAATGGCCTTAGGATAAGATTTACAGTGTGCCTTAGCTTTTAGGGCACCTTTAGCATTCAGTAAGGTAGTGTCACCTTTTTGCCTATCACCATAACCTGTGTAAGAACACAGTGTCGCGATTCATTCACCTTTTCTTCGTCTGTGCGAATTTGCATGTAAATATGCAGACTGTGTGGCGACGTTAGTAAATATGCAGCATGAATGGAGGCAGATTAAAATTGGGATTTAGGAGAGTAGAAGGAGTAAATCCAACAATTTTAGTAGCCCAAAGATCAAGATACACCCATTTCTTGATGCTTGGAAACTTAGAATTTTCTTCGAACAACCACACAGATCATGCTACACAGTAACACAGACAAAAAACACTCTCCACACCAAGCTCATGTAGCAACTTTATTTCTCAAAATGAAATTACACCATACATATAGTTGTTCACTCAAGCAGCCCATGCATGACCCAGGTTGCCATTGGCGGGACACGTGTCCCGTCGACTTGCCTCGTGGCGAGGCCAACTGATCCTTATCGATTGATAGGATCCACAGTACAATAGCACAGTGATTCTACTTTAATTCTAACTCTCTCCCTTAAAGTAGAGTCTACTTTTTATACAATCATATACATAGTTTTAAAGTCAACAAACTTTAAGTATAGAAAGCTTTGATCTAAACTTATCAAACTTTTCTCCAACAAGTGGCTTAGTGAAAATATCAGCTAGTTGTTCTTCTGTACTACAATGAACAACATGAATTTCACGACTCAGCAGCCTCTCATGTATAAAGTGATACTGAATCTCAATGTGTTTGGTTCTCCATGGAATACTGGATTCTTTGCTAGCTGAATGCTACTCTAACTGTCGCTATGTAATGTCGTGGTATTTTTCTGCTTCATGCCAACTTCTTCCAAGATTTGTCTCAACCATATAGCTTCATGTGTTGCACTACACATTGTCTTATACTCTGCTTCTGTGGTGGATAGAGCAATTGTACTTTGCTTCTTACTAGACCAGGAAAAGCAACTACCACAAAACTGGAATACATACCCTGTGGTGGATCTACGATCATCATAGTCACCTCCCCAGTCTGCATCCACATAGCCACACAACTCAGGTAAACCGTCATGCTTCCTATAAATCAAGCCATAATCTGAAGTGCCTTTTACATAATGCAAAATGCGCTTAGCTGCCTTCCAATGCGTTTCCGTAGGTGCTACCATAAACTGACTTACAATACCAACAACATAGCATATATCTAGTCCAGTCGTGGTAAGGTAAATCAAGCTCCCTGCCAACTACCTATACAACGTAGCATCAAATGACTGTGACTCATCAAGCTTAGAAAGCTTTTTACCTGGTTCAATAGGAGTATTCACTGGTTTGCAATCCTGCAACCTAAACCTGTGCAGCAACTCTTTGACATACTTCACCTGTGTTAAACCCACTTCGTGTCCTTTTTGCCACACCTCTACTCCAAGGCAATAATGCATCAGGCTGAGATCTGTCATCTCCAATTGTTCCATGAGGTCTTTCTTGATCATGTCTATCATCTCTTGATTATTTCCCGTAATAACCAAGTCATCAACATAAAGAGCAATCAAAGCAATCATACCATCAAAGCATAAGACATATAGATTTGGATCGGAATTTGTTCTCACCATCCTCTTTGAGCAAAAGTAGGCATCAATCTTGCTATACCACACACGTGGTGCCTATTTAAGACCATAAAGCACTTTCTTCAAGTGACATACTTTATTTTCATGTCCCTTCGCTACAAAGCCTTCAGGTTGATCCATGAACACTTCTTCTTCTAACTCACCATTTAGAAAAGCAGATTTCACATCCATCTGATGCAAAGGCCAACCAAAATGTGAAGCTAAAGCAACAAGTAGACGTAGAGTATTCCACTTACATACTAGTGCAAAGGTCTCCTCATAGTCAACGCCTTTAGTTTGTGCATACCCTTTGATCACCAATCTTGCCTTATGCTTTGCTATACTTCCATCTGCCTGGTACTTAGTCATGTATACCCATTTGCAACCAGTGAGTTTCTTGCCAACTGGTGGTTCTACTAAGTCCCATGTGTTATGCTTAGCAATTTACTCCATCTCCTCTCCCATGGCCTTGACTCAAATGTCATCATCCTTCGCTTCACCATAAGTCGAAGGTTCTTTGCTTTGAATAATGCTAGATAAGAGAGCATAATTTTCTTCATACCTTTCAAGTTGTGTCTTCTCTCTTGTCGATCTTCGTAGCTCTCCCTGGCTAGATGATCTTGGAAAGTCATCCATGTCGCGGCTCTCCAACAATCTCTCAAACCACTTAGGGAGCTTCTTGTCAGGTGATCGACTTTCTAGTTAAAATGTATCACACGATACATCCTTCTCCTTGCGTTTGTCACCTGCAACTTCAATTCTTCTTGCACCAAAAGATTTGTCTCTACCTCTTCAACCTGTCTCTTGAGGTTGAGTAGTAGTATCTTGAAATGTATCTTTATATTCATCACTTGGAAGGTCAATGAATGGATCATCATCAGGAGGTATCCTTACTATACCATCTTTTCCACTGGATGTATCTATCTTCTCAGCATCCTCGTCTTCATACATCTTGGATTCATCAAAGATAACATCACGGCTTACATGGATTTTGTTTTCCACTATAGCCTTTCACACGATCATCATATCCTAGGAATATACACTTGATAGCTTTTACATCAAGTGTACGTCTCTCTTCCTTAAGAATGTGTACAAAGGCCTTACATCCAAAGATTCGCAAGTGGTTCACCTTTGGCTTCTTCTTCGTGAATGCTTCCTCAGGTGTTATCTTTGGTATGGCAATGGTAGGACTTCTATTCTGAAGATAGATTGTTGTACTGCATGCTTCTGACCAAAAATCGTTTGGCAGTTTCATCTCAGCTAGCATAGATATGGCACTTTCCACAATCGTACGATTTTTGCGCTCAGCTACACCATTGAGAGCAGGAGTATGAGCTTGCGTAAATTGTCTTTTGATCCCACATTGATCACAAAGACCATTGAAGTCATTAGACTTGTACTCACCCCCACTATCTGATCTTAAAACTTTGATCTTCCTACCTGTCTGATTTTCGACCAATGCTTTGAAGCTCTTGAAATTGTCAAATGCATCTGATTTCTTCTTCAAGAAGTAGAGCCATGTCTTACGTGACATATCATCAATAAAGGCATGTAATAGAAGGCTTTACCTAAGGACATAGTCCTCAGAGGCCCGCATAAATCTGTGTGGATTAAATCTTCTTTGATCTTGCAGCACCACCTTTATTGAACTTCTTTTCGATGCTACTTCCCATATACACGTGATTCGCACATTGATTTCAAGTGGTCTTCTATAGTAGGCAATCATGTAATCATCTCCAATTTTCTCATCAAATTGAGGCTTCCTAAGTTCAAGTGACCAAGCCTCTTATGCCACAACTCAGTTTGTGATGGAATGGATGAGACAAGTCCATGTTGCCCCTTGATTGTAGCATTCAACCTGTACAATTTTGTATTGGGCTCCCTTACTCCATCCGCAATAACTTTGAACTTTTGGTTCACATCCTTCACAAAGCAACGATCATGGGCGAATTCTACTTTCAACTTTTGATCAGTAATTACTCCAATAGAAAGTAGATTTTCCTTCAAACCCGGTACGTAAAGTACCTCCCTGATCATCCTACTTTTGCCATCAAGTAGTTGGATTGAAACGGTGCCTATCCCCTTGATCTTGCACACATCACCATCTGCTTGTGAAACAGACGTTCCATTATCCAACACTTTCAAGCTACTGAACCAATTCTTGCTACCTGTCATGTGTCTTGTGGCTCCCGAGTCAATATACCACGCTTGATCATCTTGATTAGATGACAATGCAGATATGAAGATGCTAGAGTCTTCAATCTCACCCTCATCGACAAGGTTACCTGCTTGCTTTGGTTTTCCCTTACCTTGTTCCGCCAGGAATTTGCGACATTCACTCTTCCAATGGCCCTTTTTACCACAATGGAAGCACTTGTCTTTCTTCTTGGTCTTACTAGAAGATCCCTCATCCTCTTGAGTCTTGGCAAATTTTTGTTTAGACTTCTTCTTGCCCTTGCCCTTGCCTTGTTTTTGGCGTGTCGCAAGTGCCTGATCGTCAGTATTTTGACGTCTAGCTTTCACCATTTCTCGCCGTTGCTCTTCCTGCATCAAGATTCCTATGAGCTCGTCAAAGGTTGGAAATCTTTCTCTTGATGCTATTTCCCTCACAAACATCTCATAGGGTGCTACAATGCCGCACAATGCATTGTGCACCAACTCCACATCACATATGCGCTCACCAATAGAATGCAGTTCATCCCTCATTGTCTTGATTCTGGTCATGTACGTCTGAATGTGCTCTCCTTGCTCCATTCGGGCACTATTCAGCTTTGACTTCAGAAACTTGATTCTTGACGGATTTGACGTCTCGAACTGTCCTTTAGCACATCCCATGCCTATCTGGGTGTATTAGCATCACAAATGTGGGTAATGATGTGATCCTTCACTAACAATTTAATGAAGGTCAAAGCTTTCCTCATCTTTTTGTCGAACACTTTGATGTCCGCTTCATTTGGCGGCCTTCTCTCATCACCTGTGATGACTTCCCACACATCTTTTTCCATCAGTATGTTTTTCATTTTGAATTTCCACACTGCATAGTTGGAAATCTCGTCCAATTTGCTACTTTCACTCAAAATGGACTCTCCCATGTTTGTCATCACAAAACTGCTTGAAACTTCTACCGTAGGCTAAAAGCAGTATGTCGAGGCCAAATGTAATGTCAAAAGTTGAAAGTAATGATCTGCACTTTTTCCCTTACTAGGCCACTACCTGCTTTTCCACCAAATTGAAAGCCAAATTGGCATCACCTTCAGAAATGCACTCAGTCGTCAACTCCCAACTACGTGCCCAATGGAATGGTGAAATCACTTTTGGCGCACTCCGAACACTTTCTTCGCTGCAATCACTCTGTTTTGATGTACCGTACTTGTAGGTACAGTCCGGGTGCCCTTCATTTGGAGGTTATAGCCTTTCGTTTGGGTCAAAACGGACAAAGGACCCAAAAATAGGGATTTTCATTGTTTTTGAACTGTTTCTTCACCTTGAAAAAACTTCACACTTCAGTTGTGAAGGGAACCAACTCCAATTTCAGTATAAAATTTTTTTATGAAGTTGAAGGCCAGAATGCACTTCAAGACCCTTCAAGGCCTTTTCTACTTCATCCAATGGCCCACCACGATCTTGTGGTCCAGATTGTTCTCCGAACAATCCATCTCAGCTGTCCATCCAATAGGAATCCAATCCTATGGTCACATGCATTCCTGTGCGTCGAAACCCTATCTTGCGGCCACTACACACCTTTTGACACTGAGTTGTTGCCCCCGTTGGTCACGCGTGAGCTCCACGCTCCTCTTTCTCTTTCTCCTTGCAAGCTCTTCTTGCTTTCTAGCTATGGCTGCCCTCGAACTAGCACCCTCACGCTTCCATGGCCAGCCACGGCCTTCTCTGGTCTGATTCGCACTGCTAAGGTGCCCTCCTTTGGAACTTCACAGCTTCCAAAAAGGTTCAGGAATGGAGAGAAATCCGCTTTCTTGAGCTTTCAAATCCTAGGCCAGGGTTTTTCTCAAAAAACTACTCTTGGCTTCCTATTCACAGTCTTCTGACAGACTTATCCTCTTCCTCTGAGGTCGCCCTACTACTAGAAAGCTAATGCTTCAATCCGTTTGTCAAACGGTGTTCGATTGAATGCACACTGACTGCAAACACCAAATAGCCTTCTTTCGGAATTTCAAAATTCCGTTTGCTGAGGTTCTGATTCAGTCGACAACTCTTGTCTCAGAATCCCCACACAGTCTCAAGCTCACCAAGCTTTTGTGTGCTAAACTCTCTGCACCAGTGCTTCTCCTTCCGTCTTCAACCTGCCATAAACCCCGAACTCTCTGAAGATAGTTCTCCCGGAGCTCTCTTCAACGACGATGTTGTACTGTGTACACTCCCAGTACGACTCTGATACCAAATTAGAATTTGCTTCGAACAAGAACACAGATCATGCTACACAGTAATACAGATAGAAAACACTCTCCACACCAAGCTCGCGTAGCAACAGTATTTCTCAAAATGAAATTACACTGTACATATAGTTGTTCACTCAGGCAACCCATGCATGACCCAGATTGCCATTGGCGGGACGCGTGTCCCGTCGACTTGCCTCATGGCGAGGCCAACTGATCATTATCGACTGATAGGACCCACAGTATAGTAGCACAATGATTCTACTTTAATTCTAACTTGGAATACCCAAGAACAATCAAAGACAAGATTGTTAGAGAGTATGCAAATCAGATCCACAATCTCGGCCTCTATAGTTTACCTACATGCTGAAACTACAAAAACAAGAAACAAGAAAGTTAATCCACATCTACATTCTACAAGCAAGAAATCTAATTAATCCACAACACAAAAGGAAATCAGAACATGCTCATAAAATTTTCACTCAAGAAGATTGTCATGAACAAGGAGCTTCACAATCATCAAGAACTCGTGGAAAATCTTCTTTATTCACTCAAGAGAAATTGACAATACAATCAAAGCTCCCTCACAAGAGAGGGGGGTCCTTAAATGCAAGAAGGCTGCCCATGTGGAGCCCAAGTGGCAATTCCACTAATTTGAAAATTACAAGTGGAAAAAGCCCTTCCACTAGTGGTCACCATCAAAAGGTGGCTCATTTTAAATTATTTAAGGGGTCTACACTATTTGCAATGCCTAGGAAATATTACTAGCTCCTACATGGTCATTCCTTCTCTGGGATACACCATGTAGGCTCACATAGATAATAACTGTCATCCTAGCTAGTAATCCTCGGCTCTCATGCTCAGCTCTCAGCTTCTTCTGGTCTCCTCCTTATGAGACCTCCTCGGTCATGGGTGAGAGATACTCTGTGTTTTCAGCTTGGCTTGGCATCTGGAAATTCTCTGGAATCCGCTAACATTATCCACCCCTAACCTGTTGCAGGACCCACTGCAACACAAGTGATGTCGTTCCGCTCAGCACTTGGAAAAGCGTGGATCTTCGTTCGCTTTCGTAAAACCAAATGTTTATTATTAGCAAAACTATTTCTCAAAAATGAAGATCGTTCAATGGCCGCTACATTCTAGCCCTCTTGAGAACCTCTTGCAAGTCCTGCTCGCCTCATCGTCTTGCCGTTTGTTTTCGCTCGCTCATCCTTCATCCCAAGGCTTCGAACACTTGGAAGCGGAGCTTACTTCCATAGTTTAATGTCCCCAGGTACTCTCGTATCTTTTTTATGAAGCCCATCTCGTGCCAGTCTTCTACCATGGTGACGTATTGTGATGACATGAAGGCCGCTCTGTAGTATAGTCTGGCCATCATCTCATGATCTTCCTTTGACTGGAGGGCTACGTTGGGGTTGATCTTGATCGGATCCAAACCACAATCCCAAAAACATTCTTGCTACATTAGAAAGGCCATGTATCGACAATATTTGGCACTTTCTTTGGCACTTGTCTTGTATTTGTGCCTGAAGTCTAGCAACTGTAGCCTCATGTCATCCGGGGAGATTCTCTCTGAAATTCTCAGAATCACTAGCCAATTCACCAACTCAACCCGTGGCCTTTCTGCTGGCCATGGATTTCTTTGTTTGAGTGACATGTAGAATGGATCTATTCGCTTCCATGTCGGTGCCCTCAGGTACTCTTGCAGCCATCTGCTATCCTTTAAGACCTTGCTCTGCCATCTCGGTTGCGGTTGTAGTGCCGCAATGATCTCAAACTTGGTGGAGTATTGGCTTTGATCTATCTCCTCTTTGCCTCCCCTCATGTTGGGAGGATATTTCCTTTCGAATTTCTCTGATTCTCTGGTATCATCCATCTTGCCCTTGGGCTTGGTAGGAGAAGCTTCCCTACGTGGTTGTGGTGGCCTCGCTAGGTAATCATCCAAGGCCTTAGTGCCCGTATCTTTTTCCTTTGCCCGTTCACTCGTTGACGGCTCAGCTGCACCCGTGTCTTGTCTGGACGAGAATCTTCTTGACTCCAATGGATCTGCCAGGAAGTCGTCATCACCCCCAATGTCAGTGTTAACTTTTGGAAGGTTAGGGATGGAGTGATCTGGAGAGGAAGGTGCAGGAATGATAGGTTTAGGAGGAGGTGGGTTTAACAAATTATATGTCACACCGGGGGAGCGGAGTTGTTGAAGGAACTCATCCCGTCGGGCTTTGTATGTGTCAGCTGGACCTTTTGATGGGCCCATTAATCTACTAGGAGGTGGTGGAGAGAGGGAAGATGAAGAAACAGAATAAGTCGGAATGAATGTTTCAGAAAAATTAAAAACGGAATAAGATGAGGGGTTAAAAGTGGGAGGGGGAAGGAGAAAAGCTTCGAAAACAGATTCCGCTCTCTGGCTAACCGATCTCGAGCTGCCATCTAATGGTTGGGTTTGCCCGTCCTTATTTCCTACTCCACCATCTCCATCATCGTCCCATGGTTTCTTTGAATGAGCGCCTGCTTGGGCCTTGCACGCCGTGTCCCACAACTGGTTCACCTTGTCCAAGACTTGTTGTAGGGCCTTCGTTGTATCTTCTAGCTGCTTCTGGGACTCAAGGATGATCTGTTCCTGCTTGGCCACAATATTTTCAAAATTTCTTTTCTCGGCTTCCGTTCCTAGATCAGCCGCACATACTTCTCCATCCGGATGGCTGAGGCATGTGGGGCCTGAAATTGTATGTCCTCGGACTTTATTAGAGGGACACCAACTGTCATTGCACCTAATGATCCGTCTCGTACTTAGTCGATCTGGACCATCTGGTGCTTCAGTTGTTGCTGGACCTCTTTTAAAGTGATCTTTTGTCCGGCCATCACGGATTTGATTTCTTTTATCTCTTTTTCTTTTTCTTTGGCCAGCTTTTGTTGTTGCGCAATTTTTTGGTCCTGGTACTGGACCTTGTTCTCGAGCACTTGGTGCTGGCTTACCAACCAATGCATGTGGTAGCTTGCTTCGGATAGGCCGATCATTGAGCGCTTAGCTGCTTCGGAGAGCTTCTCAGTGTTAGTGAGGGTTGGGTATTGATCAAGGGTGTGAGATGGTGAAGCTAATCCAAAAAATAGACGTTGTGTAGGTAATAAGATGGAGGTGGAGGGAGTGGAGAAATAATGCTAGTAGCAATGGTGGTTGTTGTTGTTGTGGTGGTGGTGGTTATTGGGAGGGTCAGACCTCTGGCTAATCTTCTTTCTCTAGTTCGTCCTCACTTATCTCCATCAGGTCCGCAACATCAAAATATTGCGAAGTGTCCAAGGTGTGGACTTGTTGGGCCTGTGGCTGCTGGGCTGCTTCCGTGTCTTGGGGAATGGAACTCCCCACTCCCCCCCCCCCAAAAAAAAAAAAAGGTGTCGTTGGTGATGTTGGAGGCATTGGCATTGTTATCAGAATGGGTGGGGTGGTGACTTCGTCTGGTGGCACGCCGTGGGTTGTGCCCATGTCCACTACTGCTGATGATGTAGCTGCTCCATCACCCTCGTCGATGGTGTTGAAGGGTGAGGAGTGTGTCGGAGAGGCTGCATTTGAGCTTCCATCATCTAAAGCTGAATCTTCTAATGATGTTCCATCAGGTAATTTTCTACTGGCCTGGAGCTTCCTACGTATGCGTTGTTGCCTTGTGTCTAGCAACTGGGCCTTGGAGGTATCGGCCTGTTGAGCTTTCGAGGATGTTGCTACTTGTGGGTCTGGTTGTGGGCTTTGTCGCTTGTGTACCAGCAGAAGAATACTGGTGTTCACCCTTTTGGGTGGAAGCCTCGATGGTGAAGTAGCCCGTGATCATAGATGCTTGGATTGTTTGGCTCCTATTGGGATGTCCCATGGTTTGTCCGCAACCTGCAGGTGTTGTTGAAGCCTGGGCCCATTTTGTACTTGATGGAGTGTGATATCAATCATGAGATATCCCAAGACAGTTATTGGCTGCTTGTTCTTAACACACTCATGAAGGCAGTTCGAAGTAAATTGTGCCCAATCATAAAGGTTTTGGGCATGCAGTTGTGAATCTGCCATCATGTGAAAGAGGGACATGGGTACCCGCAGCACCTTTGTCCTTGGTCTTTGTGTGCATTTGGTCAAATATGGACATGCTGCTTGCAGCTGCTGATCATTGATGGCCTCAATGCGGTACCCATCTTTATTCTTCCATTTGTCCGCTAAGGGATCTATGTATTTGAAGTAGGTTGTCTGCTCAATCTTCTGGAGCATCCTTGTGACAACATTTGGTCCTCGAGGGAACCCAAAGGGTTGCAAGTCGGCCGCCACAAAAGATATGTTATAAACATAGTTCCTGACAGGGGGAACTATGAGTTGGCACGACCTTGCCATAGCATTATAATTGGCGTATGCCATATGTATCAGATACGGTCTTTGATACCCCGTCAGGATAGGGATTTGGAATTCAATTGCCTTGAAGAATGACTCTGCCTGCTGGTATCAGGTCTGCATCTATGTAAGATCCAATTTGAACAGCTGGATGTCGAGCTTATTAGCATCGGGGTCTGGAAAAAATGTGTCAGTTGAGATTTGAGACAAGGTTAAGCGTGCGTCGGTTGAGATTTGATGGAGGTGTCAGTTGAGATTTGATAGAGGCTTCGATTGAGAGTTGACATAGGCTTCGGTTGAGAGTTGACATAGGCTTCGGTTGAGAGTTGACAGAGGTTTCGGTTGATATCATTGGCTAGTTTCAGGCAAGATGTGATGTGCCGGTTTATGGAGTTTTGAATTTGGAACCTCCGGTCGAGATTGGAGTGGGTGCTTCGGTTGAGATCTAATCGAGATCCAATAGGATGCTTCGGTCGAGATTTGAGATAAAGCTCTGGTCGAGATTGGATGTAGATGCTCCGGTTGAAATTTGAGAGACAGCTCCGGTCGAGATCTGAGAGGAAGCTTCGGTCGAGATATGACAGGACGCGTCGGTCGAGATCTGAGAGAAAGCTCCGGTCGAGATTGGACGTAAACGCTCCGGTTGAGATTTGATAGAACCCATCGATTGAGATCTGACAGAAACTTATCGGTCGAGATCTGACAGAAATCCATCAGTTGAGATCTGACAAAAAATCCAATATGGAGGAATGGAGCCGTGTGATGCAAGTGAAGAACTTCAGGGGGAAAATATGATTGTGGCCCAAAGTAGAAGTTCTTATGAGAAAGAAGTATCTCAATGAATGATTGTATGCTTAATTGAGAATATTGAGATACCAGAAAGACATAAATGAGATGGGCCTAAAGTGGTATAAATCTTTTTCATGTGGTGTAGCCTATCATTTGTTGACCTAGAACATTCATGACAAATGGGTATTTATAGAAAAAAAAAAGCATAGAAAGTAAATAAGTACAGGTATGAATTATAAACAAGAAAAGAGGTTAAAAATAGGCATGCAAAAGAGAATAACAAGCAAGGAAATAAGAAAATAAAAATTAAAAATATAGAATATATACCAAGAAAAAGTGTTAAATTGGGTCAACAAAAAACAACTCCTCGTAATACCGCCGTAGATGACCACCGTTGACGACAGTGTCTAGGAGTATTCCATCAAGCGTTTGTAGCTGGACTGCACCATTAGGAAAGATTTTATTGATAATATATGGTCCCTCACTTTGGAATTTCAATTTGTCGAGGTGCTTTTTCAATGTATAAAGAAGCACCTAGTCACCTAAGCGTAAATCCTTGTTTCGCAAGTGACGGTCATGCTAGGCCTTTTGACATCTTTTGTTAACTAGTTGTGCGTGGTAAGATATGAGTCTTGTCTCGCATAACTGGGCTAAAGTAAATAGCCTGGTTTTGATTTGTTGCTCAATTGTAGCTTTCTCACAGAGATCTGTAGAGAAGGCTTCCATGATTCTTAGAGAAGGGACTAAGAATTCGACAGGCATTACCACCTCTTGACCATACATTAGATGGAATGGGGTAATCCATCCAGTGGCTTTCTTTAGGGTGGTGCGGTAAGCCCAGATAGTTGAGAATAGTTTCATTTCCCAATCAGAGCGATTGGTTTCAACTATCTTCGTCAATATCTTACATATCGTCTTGTTAGTTGATTCGGCCTAGCCATTACATCTAGGATAGTATGGTGTACTCTTCCGGTGAACTGCAAGGTAATGGCGTAGCAAATTATCAATGACAATATTAAAAAAGTGTGTGCCGCGATCACTAACTAGCTCTATAGGACAACCAAAAGGTGTAATAATATTTTCGTAAAGAAAACGCGCTGCAGTCTTTGCGTTGGCATCCTTTGTTGCCTGAGCCTCAACCCACTTAGTGGCGTAATCTGTGGCTATTAGGATATAACGGGCTTGGGTATGTTTCGTTGTTGAGCTGATTGGTCCAACAACATTTCCCACTTATGGAAGGCTTCGTCTTCTATAATGGGAGTTAAAGGTGTGCAGTCTGCTTTTGTATTTTTCTTGGCTCGCTGATAGACATCACATGTTTTAATGACAACAAATGTGTCCTTAAATAATGAGGCCACCACAAGCCTACTCGAAGGATAAATTTAGTTGTTGCTTCAGCAGAGAAGTGACCGCCGCCAATGCCCTCATGAGCCTGAGATATGATAGGCCGTATCTCAAATTCATAAGCACATCATCGGATAATCCTATGAACGTCCCGTTTATAAAGTTGTCCTGCTATTAGCTGAAAGGGCGTTGCTTTAAGCAAAAAATTTTTTTTTGCAACCGTACTCAGGCCTTCTTTGAGTCTGCCTGTTGTTAGGAACTGAGTGATCTCCTCAACCCATAAGGGTGTAGCATCAATATGAAAAAGACATGCATCAGGAAGATCATCGTTGACTAGTGCAGTTGCTTTTCAGCATTAGGGAGCCGAGAAAGTAATCTGCCATGAAATGTTGGGTTCCTTTTCGAACGACTACGCAGAAATTAAATTCCTCAAATATCAATGGCCATCGAGCTATACGTCCCGTTTTACAGGATTTATTAACAATATATAACAGGGCTTGATGGTTGGTGTAGAAGGCAAAGGTCTGGCCTAGTAGATAATGTCTTAGTTGTTGAACAACATAGACCATCGCCAATGCTTCTCGCTCTGTTGTTGTGTAGTTTACTTCAGCAGGCACTAGTTGCCTGCTCAAGAATGTATTGGAAAATCCTTGCCATAATCGTCTAGTTGTGCAAGAAGACCTCCAATGGCATACTTACTGGCGTCAGTATGCACATGGAATTCTTTCGTGTAGTCTGGCGAACAGAGTATGGGTGCCGTGGTAAGGGTTGTTTTCAACTCCTCAAAGACTTTAATGCGTTCATTGGTCCATCAAGGATCTACCACAACTAAATAAATGAGGTGTGCCTTGCCTGCATAATCGATTATAAAGATGCGATAATAATTTGTGTGACCGAGGTGTGAAAATGTCAAAATCATGCTTGATCTAGGCCAAAATCATGTACATATTATGTTTACACATGTGTGGAGCCTGTTCCCACGTGTGAATTGAATGCATTTATCATTTAGATGAGTCATATAGGTTGTACATACCATTTCATTTGAGACCTAGTGGCTAAAATGGCCAAAATCTAGTTTTCTAGCTATATGCCACTTGGTATCATTTTATTGGTAGGAAAAGCTATTTCACATGGATAGGAGTGATCTCACACGTGCCAAGGATTTCTCACATGTGTCAAAATATCAGTAGTAGGTGAGATCCAACTTGTGGTAGATATTTGTGCAAGTCCCTATAAATTAGAAAAATTGCCTAAAATCAAGGGAGGTGGCTATAAGTTAGGAAACTTGGTCCATGTGCCATATTGATGATTATTGGTGGATCCTTTGATGAGTAGGCACTCTCACACGTGCCAAATCAGCTGATTAAGCATCAGCTCTTGTGTATATATGGTGGCTCATTTGGCCATAATTGAGATGGAAGCTAAATCTTGGTTTTGGAGCAATTCTAGTGTTTTCTCTCTATTTGTCTTGTGTTTTTATACATTGATTGGGTTCTAAGCTTAGTATACTTTATTCTTAGCCTACTGTCTGTACTCTGACAGGTCTTCACACGTGTGAAACCAGCAAGTACAAGTTTTGATCAATAATGATTGTTCTTGTTAGATTTATTCATCTAGATTTGATCTAAATGCTATCTAATCTTGTGTAGATTGATAGGTTGATCTAATCTAACATCCAATCACACTTGTGGATCTGATTCATATCTATTCTTGGTCCATTTTGCTGTACTTTGACACGAGGAAGACCTACACTTCCTTCACTGTTGCAGGTAAGGGCATTTCAACTATTACCTTGATTTTTTAAGGATCGGTAGAAATACCATCCTTTGAAATTATATGTCCGAGTACTACCCCATGGGTGACCCAGATTTGACACTTATCAGGGTTTAGAAAAATTCCAAATCTACGGTAGCGAATGAAGATTTTCTCCAGTGCGTCAAGGTGTGTAGCGGCTGAGGAATGTACATCCAGATCGTCGAGATAAATCTTGACAATCCGATGTAATAGGTCTTGGAAGGCCAGTTGCATGACCCTCTGAAATGTTGAAGGGGCATTGCATAAGCCAAAAGGCATGACATTATAAGCATAAACCTCCTTCTCTGTGGCAAAGGTCGTTTCATGTTTATCTTTAGGGGCTATTTGGACAAGGAAATAACTGTTGAATCCATCCAAAAAGCTGAAAGCTTCAGCTCCTGCCGTTTCCTCTAAGATTTGGGTCGTTAAAGGCAAGGAAAAATGGTCTTTCTTCGTAACCACATTAAGGTTCTTGAGATCGACACAGATACAGCCACTATTTCAGGCGGAATTTCTTTCATTTCTGTATAGTTCCATGCAAATACATCCCTGTATTTGTGAAGTAAAATTTCCAAATCATAAAGTTGTTCAAGCGAAAGGTGTGCACCAACATGAACTATGCGCTCCATGTCCTCGTCAGGATCTTTAAGGTCTAATGGCATCGTTTTAGCTGGTCCTTCAAAGGAGTTGGAACTCGGTGTAGGTTCTCGGTGTGGCTGCAGTAACTGGATAACAACGTCATCTAGCGTGAAATCTTTAAATTTTTGTGGAAGATCAAAAGCTGGTTCCACAAAGTTTTCTGGAACTTTGGGAATCATTTGTGTGGAGTCACTACCGGACGTGGAAGCTTGGTCTGATGGTTTGTTGTCTGTCTCTTTAAACAAGGGCTTAATCGGCTGCTTAAGCTTCTCATGCATCTGTTTTTGATGCTCGGTTAATTTTGTATCGATAATTTTATTTTTTTGTAACCGAGGTTTTTGTGGTTTTTGAGTGGGTGGTGTTGTTGCCTCAATTATCATGTCATCATCGATTGTATCCTAGACTTCGTCTGGATACACATCCCGTGTGTATACTTTGGGTTTGGGCCTATACGCTTGTGTGTTGGGTACTTTGGATGTCAGTTGGACATGAGCCAACGGCTCTGGTGATTTGATCTCCTGAGAAATTGATTTTGGCGGATAACGTTGGGCATCTAGATAAAGGAGTACATGTTCATCCGTCATTTCAACATCATCCATGGAAAGAATGCCTTCTTCAGAAACATGGGCGGTAGAGACGCTAGGTTCTTCTGGGCACCAAGCTATAGGAATCCAGTCAATTATCATAAGTGGGATGATGGGTGTATCAATGTTTGTAGAAGATGGGAGAATATCCACATCTTCTGCAGCGGTTTCGATATGACATCGATTGGAATCAGCACAGTCCACAGTGGCTAGTGCCTGACCCCAATTGATTATGTATAGTGGCCTTTTGGTTGGATCGGGACACCATCTGATTCGTCATAAGTTGTTGATGACCAATCATCATAAACTTTAGCGGGCTTGACATGGCCAGTTGAGTCAACAGTGACTCGTTTGTCGTGATTGCCAAAGGTGATTTTGCTATGCTTCCAATCTTGGACGACACCTGCCATCTGGAGCCAGGGTGTACCAAGAAGAAATTTATAAGTATTGGCATCTTCTGATAAGTCTAAGATGACACAATCGATTACAAATTTGACACCTACTATTCGAACTTTGATATTTGATAAATGACCAGCAGGGTCTGTAACGCGTTGATTAGCCATGTGAAGTTTGTATCGTGGTTGATCGAGGGTATGGAAGCCCCATGACTTTGCCAAGGACAAAGCCATTATGTTAACGCCTGATCCGCTATCAAGGATAGCAGATACTGCGGGATAGTCTTTATAGGACAAAGGCAAGGTGATGCTAGTCCCCTTAGCAACACCTATATTCAGCAGATTCATAGAAATCTGGAAAATTTCAGGAATCTTCCGTTTTTCGCTGTTCATCAGGAATAGTAGGCAACTAAAAACTACGATGGATATAGCGTTGAAGCCCGGTGAAAGATTTTATCGCGCTATGGAATGGCATAGTGAGTTTAGCTTGCAGGAGGTCAGAAAATACTTCAAGTCTCTGTAGGGCTGGCTCTTTGTCAGCGATCTGTGCGGATAACAGACTTTTCGTATGTTCTTCCTCTCCCAAAAACTCATCTCTAAATTCATTGTACTGCCTTTGTTCCACGTTTGGGTCTGGGTAGTCTTTGGGTAATGTGGAAGCTGTCAAGTGGCTTCCATGTGGGTCAGCTGATTTAGCATTGTTTTGCTGGTGTTCTTGTTGTTGGCGTTGTGCTCTAGTGAGAACTCTAACAGGTTCGGATAATATATGACATGTTGGAAGGATCCTATTAGGTTGTTTAGGACAGTCTTTGAAACTGTGTTTACAAACACAGTCTGGACACTCCACATGGTATTGGTTCTTAACTTTATAGTCAACCATGAAGTGGCCAGTTTTGCCACAAATAAAACAGCGGTTGCTCATTGGTCCTGTGGCAATAGCATAACCATCTTGGATGGCTAGCTGTGCTAGATTTTCTGATGGTGTAGAATACTCATCCCGTTTGCAGAGCATGAGTTGTCAGTTGGATATTGTTGAGAACTAACAGATGGAAGTGTTGTATCGTGATGATATGAGTGATCGTAGGAGTTTTCTACAAGATGTATTTGTGCAGATTCTCGAGGGTGTCTATGTTTTTGTGCTCCTAGATCAGGTTGTCCCCTTGGAGGTGGTCCTAAGAGCGCCAGCTGTGGTTGAGGTTCATGTCTAGATTGTCTAGGCAATTCTTGTATATGGAATTGGTTGTTTCATGAGAGATAGTGTTGATTTTGGTTTTGTGAAACAAACTGGTGTCGAAGAGGTTGATAATGTCCTCCTGATTGGTTGTGAGACTGGTTCCTCGGGTTATAATAGCAATAGAGTGAGGTATGACCCATAAAGTCGCAGATGTCGCATTTGATCAATGAAGTATCTAGGACTGGTTGGTAAGAAGGGCACCATTGCCAGTGTGTGCACCTCGACAATGAGGGCACCATGCGTTCTCTCGTCTATGGTGGATTTGGCCAGTGGGTAACTGACCTGGCATCAAACTCTAAATAGACTTAAGAGTGTTTTAAAACTCTTTCGTGAGTTTCTCCATCTGTTGTTGGTGTTTTTGGTTAAGCAACTCCATTTGTATTTTTCGTAACTGTTCTCGTGTTTCCTCGCTTGGTCGAGCCTCTTGGACATCACGATGTGCTCTCCGTTCACGTGAATCATCGACATTTGATCCCTCTCGTCTTCTTCCCGAATGGCATCAGACATGGCTTGTTTCAATGATGTGTATTCATCATTGGAGCAAAGTTCACGTCATATTCATCGTGGAAGTCCAACGAGGAACCAAATTATGAGCATAGATTCAGTGGGTTGTTCTTGTACCTGACTTTTTAATCTTTAAAATCTTTCGATGTAGTCACGTACTTTCTCATCTTTTGTCATTTTGATATTATTTAGCTTGACAAAAGGACTTTTGAAGCAAAATGGCTTGAAGCGTTTGATAAATGCTTCCTTCAAGAGTGACCAGTCTCGTTTATCTTTACGATCAAGATTAAAAAACCATTCTCGTGCTCAACCGATCATGGTCATTGAGAAGAGCTGGACCATGGCATCTGGTGATGTCTCGCCATAGATATCGCATGCATTCTCAAAAACTTGAAGAAATCATTGAGAATCAGCGTTACCATCGTACTTAGGTAAATCTAACTTGGGAGTACGTTTTTCAGTACGCGGAATATTATTTGCAAAAGCTCTGTTTAAGTGAGCTCATGCATGTGTAGATTCTGCAGCATGAAAATGTGGTCGATCGTATGGAGCTTCAAAACGCATTGGTTTCCATCTGTCAAATGGGTTGGTGGATGGCTCTTGGACTTGGGATTTCATTCTAGAATATCTACTGAATCGAGCCTGTTCAGTAGATGGAGAGACCATCTCTGGTGGATACTCCTCTGTGGAATTTGGATCGTAAGGACGATCCATAACAACTCTAGAGTACCTTAGGATTGGGTAAATAGGCCTCTTGGACTCTTTGGTAACTTGATTAGTGTTTGTGTTTTTGTTTTTTTGGTGTTGTTTTTTTTTTTTTGTTAAAAATATTAGTCAGAGACTAATAATGTGGTGGTGTCCAAATGGCATAGTTGTTTTGTCTTTTGGTGTTAGGGTTTTGAAATAAAGTTCGAAAGAACTGTGGTATTTGGCAAACACTGAGACCTAGTCAAATAAGAAAGTTGACTTTGTCTTGAAGTTGACTTGGTTCAGGTTGGAAGTCAAAGCTCTCGATTGAGAATTGATAGAAATCCTCGGTTGAGAATTGATAGAAAGGTTCGGTTGAAATTTGATAAAACAATCTGGTTGAAATTTGATAGAACAGTCCGGTTGAGATCTGAGAGACAGCTCTGGTTGAGATCTAAGAGGAAGCTTCGGTCGAGATTTGAGAGGAAGCTCCGGTCGAGATTTGACAAGAAGCTCCAATCGAGATTTGACAGGAAAGCTCCGATTGAAATTTGACAGAAATTTCTTTGGTTGAGATTCGATAGACAGCTCCGGTTGAGATCTAATAGGAATGCCATCTGTTGAGTTTTTAGCAGAGGCTCCAGTTGAGATTTCAGAAGAGGCTTCGGTTGAGATTTTAGAAGAGGCTCTGGTTGAGATTTTAGCAGAGGCTCCGGTTGAGATTTCAAAAGAGGCTCCGGTTGAGATTTCAGCAGAGGCTCCGATTGAGATTACAGCAGAGGCTCCGATTGAGATGTCAGAAGAGGCTCCGATTGAGATTTTAGCAAAGGCTCTGGTTGAGATTTTAGAATATGCTCCGGGTGAAATTTTACAGAATGTTTCCGGTCGAGAAGTAATTGAAAGGCTTGGGTGAGATCTGATCGATGAGCATCGGTTGAGATTGAACTCAAGACTGGGCAGGATATTGCGAGTAGTTATTCGGTCGAGAGTGAGTGTGTAGTTTCGATAGGTAAATGAAACAAGGTTTCATCCGGACGAGAGTCGTGGAGCTCGGCTAGGGAAGGAGCGTGAAGCCTCGGTCGATAATGGAGCTGTACGTCGATTGAGAACAAAGTAACGAGCTTGTAATGATGCGTGTTGGAGATTTCAGCAGCACAGATCAGAAAGGTTTGGCCTGGATAAGTGTATGTATAGCTGTGGATATAGTGCCAAATGTTCACAGATTCCTACTGAATCTGTGAACACGATTCTTTTTCGTTCTTATTCTCTGTTACTTTCGTTGGTTACAGTTCTTTACAGTTTTAATCTTCTTGTTAGAACGGTTTCCAAGCAAAAGTGTTTCTAAGATTACAACGTGTATTCCCAGCCTGTCAGTGGGGAGAAACGGTTACGTTACTCAGCTACATGCATTTACAAGCCTTGCAACCAGTCCTAGCTCAGCATAGATCAACGTTCTGAATCAGAGAGCAAATCTACAATCTATCTAGGAAATCAGAGAACAATGCAATGACAAGATTAAGCTACTCAGCAAGAAATAAGAAACAAGAAAACTAGTTTCCTAACAGCATTTTAGTAGCCCAATGATCAAGAAACACCCATTTCTTGATGCTTGGAATACCCAAGAACAATCAAGAACAAGATTGTTAGAGAGTATGCAAATCAGATCCACAATCTCAGTCTCTATAGTTTACCTACATGCTGAAACTACAAAAACAAATAACAAGAAAGTTAATCCACATCTACATTCCACAAGCAAGAGAGTAAGCAAGAAATCTAATTAATCCACAACACAAAAGAAAAATAGAACATGCTCATAGAAATTTCACTCAAGAAGATTGCCATGAACAAGGAGCCTCACAATCATCAAGAACTCATGGAAGATCTTCTTTATTCACTCAAGATAAATTGACAATACAATCAAAGCTCTCTCATAAGAGAGGGGGGCCTTAAATAAGCAAGAAGGCTGCCCATGTGGAGCCATGGCAATTCCACTAATTTGGAAATTACAAGTGAAAAAAGCCCTTCCACTAGTGGTCACCATCAAAAGGTGGCTCACTCTAAATTATTTAAGGGGTCTACACTATTTGCAATGCCTAGGAAATATTACTAGCTCCTGCATGGTCATTCCTTCTCTGGGATACACCATGTAGGCTCACATAGATAATAACTGTCATCCTACCTAGTAATCGTCGGCTCTCATGCTCGGCTCTCAGCTTCTTCTGTGTTTTCAGCTTGGCTTGGCATCTGGGAATTCTCTGGAATCCGCTAACATTTCCATAGCCCTAAAACTTTCGCTTTTTCATTTTTTACCGTTACACTCGACTTTTGCATTTTTGTTTTTATAGACCTTCGGGTTTTTTTGTTTTTTACCGTTACACTCGACCTCCGGATTTTTCATTTTTGTAAACTTTCGGTTTTCCATTTTTCGCTTTTTTGCAGACCTCCGCAATTTTCGTTTTCTCCCTAAACCCTAACTTGTCACGTTTTTCGTTTTCTACCATAATCCTAAATTGTTGCATGTTTCGGTTTATACCCTAACCCTAAATTGTCGCATTTTTCATTTTTGCTAAACCCTACACTGTCGTATTTTTCACTTTTGTACCAAAGCCCTAAACTGTCTCATTTTTCACTTTTTTAGTTTTCGCCAACTTTGCATTCTTCGCTTTTTCACAACTGTAAAACTTCGCATTTCTCACTTTATTGCCATAAACCTAACCTGTCGCATTCTTTGCTTTTTTACCATAGCCCTAAACTGTCGTTTTTTTGGGATTTTTGCCACCTTCGCATTTTTCGATTTTTCACAACCGTTACCTTCGCATTTTTCACGTTTTTAACCAACCTTAAACCTTTGTGTTTTTCGTTCTTTCTCTACACCTTTGAGTTTTTCGCTTTTTTCAGACTTTCGGTTTTTTGCTTTTTTGCAGCCTTCTCTTTTTCGCTTTTTTGGATTTTGGAGAATTTCTGATCTTTAAAATTTCCACGATTCTTTGATTTTTCTTGTTTTTTTTTTTTAAAATCTCTCATTTTGAAGCTTTTGCACTTTTTTTTCAGAATAAAAAAAAAAAAAAACAACAAACAAAAAACCAAAAAAGTTGAAGTTACAAAAGAACCCAAGAGACCTATATAACCAATCATAAGGTACTCCGGATTTGCTATGGATCGTCTTTACGATCCGAATTCCACATAGGACTATCCACCAGAGATGGTCTCTGCATCTACAGAACAGGCTTGATACAATAGATATTCTCAGATGAAGTCCCAAATCCATGAGCCCTCAACCAATCCAAGGCCATAGGATGGGTAACCCCATTTCATCCTTTGTATGGTCAAGAGGCAGTAATGCATGTTGAATTCTTAGTGCCTTCTTTAAGAGTCATGGAAGCCTTCTCTACAGATCTCTGTGAGAAAGCTACAATTGAGCAACAAGTAAAGACCAGCTATTTACATTAGCCCAGTTATGCGAAACTAGATTCATATCCTATCACGCACAACTACTTAACAAAAGACGCCAAAAGGCCTGGCATGACCGTCACTTACGCAACAAGGATTTACACTTAGGTGACTAGGTGCTTCTTTATACATCTAAGAAGCACCCTAGAAAATTGAAATTCAGCAGTGAAGGTCCATATATTATCAATAAATTTTTTTCCTAATGGTGCAGTCCAGCTGCAAAATTTGATGGAGTACTCCTAGACACTGTCGTCAACGGTGGTCATCTACGGCGGTATTACGAGGAGTTATTTTTTGTTGACCCAATTTAACTCTAATCCCATGGTATATATTTTACATTTTTTCTTGTTTCGTTATGCTCTTTTTCAATGACTATTTTTTGTATCCTTTTATTGTACATGGCTGTATTTATTTACTTTACTGCATCTTTATTTTTTTCTATAAATTCACATTCAGCATGCGTGTTATAGGTCAATAAATGACTGTCTACGTCACTAGGACAAGATTTGTCATAGTTTAGGCCATTTCATTTTTGCCTATATGATCACTCAGTATTTCCAGTTATAACATAAAACTGGTCACTAGGATACTTCTTTCCAATGAGAACTTCTACTTCGAACCACAATCATATTTTTCCTCATGAAGTTCTCCATTTAAATCACAACGATCCATTCCTCAATAACTACTTGGTTGGCATCTCGATCGATGGCTTTCAGTTAGATCTCGACCGACGGCTTTCAATAAGATCTCGACCAACGGCTTTCAATAAAATCTCGACTGATGAATTTCAGTCAGATCTTGATCGACGGATTTCAGTCAGTTCTCAACCGACGGGTTTCAATCAGATCTCAACTGAAGGATCTTAGTCAGATCTCAACCGAATCATTTCAGTCAGATATTGGCCAAGGAGTTTCAGTCAGATCTCGATCGACGAATTTTAGTCAGCTCTCGACACGGGTTTCAGTCAGATCTTGATTGAAGGATTTCAGTAAGATCTCGACCGAAGACATTGATTAAGATCTCGACCAAATTTTTTGTCTATTAAAATACTTGACTAAGCCATCACATCAAATCTTGACCGAAGCAAGATGACGGCCGCCATAAATACCTTGAAAACGAAGACATTCGTACCTCATCAATGTACAAATATTGGAGTTTTCTTGCAAATATCTACTAGCAATCTTGCTACTTCCATGTCATTTCTGACGCTCTCCTGTTGCATCCCTCCGCCCTTGACACCACATTACATCCATCGAGTTTTAGCCATCCTTGTTTGAACACCACAAAGAGCGCCATCACCAACACTTCCAACCCTAACATCGTCGGCAGTCAAACCATTTTTGTGAAACTTCTCGCACACCTGAGAGGTAGTGTCGCGCGAGCACAAATCACGCTCTCGTTACACTATTGAGAACATCATCATCACTATTCTCACGCACTTTTGGTTTTTCTACTTCCTTCACCACCCACACCATTCTATTTTCACAGTTCTCCATCATTTCCATCTTTCCAACCTTCCAATACTCCACCGCCATCTACACATCCTGTCTCTTTCAGCCATTCTACTTCACCCTTTCTACTCTACCATTCCAACCTCACTACATAAATTTCTTTTCTTACAAAGACACCATATTCACACACCTTCGCTTTGGACACCTCTCACCACCATCTCAACCGACACATCCAGTCACATCTCAAATGTGCCTCCAGTCACCTTCTCAACCGAAGCCTCTAGTTCCACTCTCGACCAAGCCGAAACCACTGTTACCTTTGTTTCAAAACTCGACCGAACTAGTTTTTCTAGAACAATTTCTTACCAGTTCTCCAACATGTCATCCAATCAGAGTTCCAGTTCAGAAGACCCATATACAAATAAGATCGACATCCAGATAGGCAAGTTGGATATTCAAGAGATGCAAACCTAGTACCAATAGGCACAACAATTTTTCAAGGAGATTGAGTTCCAAGTTCCTGTCCTGGCTGGGTCTCAGAGTCCATACTTGTTACATATGGCGTACGCCAACTACAATATCACTGCAAAGTCTTGCCAATTCATAGTTCCTCCCAACGGGAACTATGTCTACAATATATCTTTTGCGGTGGCAGATTTGCATACATTCGGATTCCCTTGAGGCCCAAATGTTGTTACTAGGACGCTCCAAAAGATTGAGAAAACAACATATTTTAAATATATTAAAGTACACACAACGTTCAAGAACAACTACACCACAATATCTCACTATATTACCACCAAAATGCAAAAAATAGATGTAAAACCCAAAGAGATATCTTCCATAAAAATGAATGAGAGATGAATTTCTCCCACACTTGTATGCCTATTTATATCAGCCTCTTGACCTATTTAGATCATCTTGTCCAAGCATATAAACTTATGAAATTTTCTAGATACTTGCCAAAAATCTAGATCTAACTTGACTAGATTCAATGTATCTCTACTAACCAATTAGAGTAGGTCCAAATCCGACCTAATCCACCTATATACTTGTTAAAAATAGTAAGGACACTATTTTTTCCTTGAAAAAATTGCCTCTCGAGTTGTTCCATGTAGGCTTCTCCAACCAACCTTTTGTCATCTCGACCATGAGTGAACAATTCACCATAATCATAGAATGCTTTGAGTTGATGAAGAGATTTGAGATCCATGTTGTGGATCTTCCCAAAAAGCACTTTTCCACTGTCGCCCTTTCCTCCGCAAGACTCCCTCTTAATGATTGCATCATAAGAAGTAGAAACCTCTTGAACATTCAAAGCCATGAAAAAAATCATTAGTACCTTCAACATAAGGATTGAAGTATCTTTTTTTCCAAAAAAAAAGTACTTCTACTCAATGATTTTGGTAATGACTCATATGATAATGATTCTCCCTCACTATCATTCACAATAAAGAGGGAGAGAGAGAGAGAGGGTAAGATGAAGGTTAGCTGAAATGCTCACTATTATGCTTATGGAGAAACCTTAACTAGCACAAAGCAAAACCAATGGAAACTCAAAACAATAAGCAAATCACAAGAAGAACATAAGCAAGATTGATTAGCAAATGAGGATGCTTGAGCTCTCAAAATAGTAGAGTCTCCTCCTCTCTATTAAGCATGGAAATATGATACAAATGGTGTCTTTTTATGGATGGGGAAGGCCCTTGCTCCCTTCTCCTATGCTATTCTAAGGAAGGTGGGATTGAAATCCACACCCTTCATAAAAAAACACAAACTAATCAATGGTGGAGAGAGAAACACACTTCACCTACCACCAATTGACTTTGACTAACTAACCAAACTTAGGAACTTAAGTTTAAGCTTAACTTTGGCCTTCTAATATTATTTTAATTACATGGCCCAAAGTCAAGTTTATGTCCAAAATTATTTATTTACAAGTGCTCATCGGGCCATGGGCTTACCCACACAGGATGCCACGACCCTCGCAACTATTTCTATTTTTTCGTCTTTATTTATGTATAGAGTGGTGGGAATACTCCCAACAGGGCCCACAGCCTGAAGTAGTGTCGGTCCCTTGGCACTATGGCGCTTAGTACAGGCTCCATTTAGTGCGTCGTTGTTGGATGAGGTAGCTTGTCACGTCCTCCATGAATGCTAGTCTTGGTATGTTTTTCTTGTCCTTAGGAGTATAGAAGGCCTTATGTACACTGGTGAGCCATGCTTGGTCGATCCAATGTTGGAATTTGATTGGCCATGGATCATCGAGTAAGGCCGCTCTATAATACACACGCGCCACTAGTAGTTGGTCTTCAACTTTTTTCAAAACCAGGATGGTATTGGGATCAAAACATATTGTTGGCAAAACATCATCCCATTTGGTGGGGACTCCCATCAGAAATTCTAGGCCTCGGGTGTAGGTTGTAGCCGCGCGAACTGTTGGGTCGGGACAGTTTAGATAATGCTGTGAGAACTGAATGAGAGCCCTCTTAGCGTCTACGTCTCTCTTCCACCCATACTCTGATTCGGTTCTCAGCCAATTTCTTGTGTTCAGCATGATCTTCTCCAGGGGGGTGCCACTTTCAAGGGAATACTCCCTACTCCTTCAATTTTGCATTCACAATCACCTGCAGTATAGATATATTTCTTGACTCCTTCATAAGGCATAAGAGCAGAAAAGAATTCCTTGGAGCTACACATATGAGAGAAAGCTCCACTATCAATATACCACATACCATCCTTTTTTAAAGGAGAAGAAGAGAAGCTTGATACCATAAGAGAGCCTCCTCTATCACTTGCAATTTCATCACTTTCTCTCTCATTAGAGATGTTGGCTTGCTTGAAATTGGTTCTTTTTCTTGAAGCAATTTGAGACATAATGGCCTTTCTTGCCACAAAAGAAACACTTGATCTTCTTTTTCTTCAATTTTGATGTAGAAGCTTGAGAGAAATTCTCCTCCTCTCCATATTTGTCCTTGTTGAAGAATTGTTGGTGTTGACTTTGCTCCTCCCTTTGTGCTTGTCTTTGACAAATAAAGCTTTGCCATCTCCATCATGATTGATTGAGAGTTTGTCCATCCTCATGAGCTTGTCTTCTCGTCTACACTCTTCAACAATAAGTACACCTTTTAAGGCCTCCAAACTTGGTAGCTCTTCTTTGATGGCATATGATTGGACAAGATTATTGAATTAATCTCTCAAGCCATTGAGGATGGCTTGCACTTGCTCACTTTGATTGATGTGATCTCCAATGCATGCAAGCCCTCTATGGATGTCTTTGACTCTAAATATATAATTGGAAGAACTCTCATCACTCCTTTGAAAATTTTGAAAATTTTGGTTTCTTAGAGTGAGGAGTTAAGAGGCATTCTTGGCCTCATAGATGGCTTTGAGTGTGTCCCAAGCCTCCTTGGCTGAGATACAAGCACCAATTTCTCTCAACACTTCATTTGAAACATTTATCTTGATATAGTAAAGAGCCATTCTAGCTCTTTTCTTGTACCTTTGGACTTCTTGAAGCAATTGAGGCTCCTCCTCAAGTCCAAGGACAATATCCATTACATCTTGGAGGATCAAAATTGATTCCATCCTTACCTTCCAAATAGAGTAACTGGAGGTAGTTAATCTCTACTAGATTCCAAGAGGAAGGAACCCATGGAAGCCATAAAAATTTGAGAAGATGTCTTGTAATGGATCACAAAGTGTTGTTTCTCTCTCAATAATGGATCCAACAAAGGTGTGCTACCAACTCCAATATGAGATCTTGCAACTTAGTGTGAGATCTATCTCACTAGCTCTACCAATCTGTCTCAAACTAGATCAAACTTTGAACCAAAGGTGAAGCAAAGACAATTTTTGGGTCAAACTCACTAAAGGACATGGAACACACTCAAATCATCCACACAAGACTAAAATACATGTGGTTTGTATGAAACTATGTGGCTATGACCTCAAAAAATTGGCTATGACCTCAAAAAATTGTCTAGATCTCAAATAGACTAGATTGGCATGCTTTTCCTTGAGTTTTTGGATCAAACAAGCAAGATATGAGTCAAACAAAATGTGTCCAACCAGGTTGGGTGCCCTATTCACCTTGATTCAAATACAAGACGGCCCATAAAAGAATGGATTTAATGTGGAAGTTTTAAAACTTCAACTTTAAAGTTTAAGTCTTTGTGAACTTTGAAGTAATTTTAGAACTTCAACTTTGCACTTCTTTGAAGTTTAGCTTTTTGTGAACTATGAAGTTTAAAAAAGATGTAAATGGACACAACAATTTATGTAATGTGAACCTTTAAGTAAGTGGACACATTAAATAGATTGTTGTGTCCATGTACATCTTTTTCAAACTTCATAGTTCACAAAAGTTAAACTTCAAAGAAGTGCAAAGTTGAAGTTCTAAAATTACTTCAAAGTTCACAAAGACTTAAGCTTCAAAGTTGAAGTTAAAACTAACACATTAAATCCATTCTTTTATGGGCCCAATTGAAAGGTGTGTGTGTTCTATGCTTTAAACCACTTTTTTTATGGACTATAGACAGTCGCAGTAGATTTGTGAAGGAAATCGCCATACTACATTGCTTTTTAAGCAAAATTTGATAGTAGAAACTTGAACCGTGCCTTTTTGTATGTTGCAAAAAATGATAGTTTCATACATATGTTTGATGTGTATTTTGTAAATTACATACGTTGCTTATGCCCTAAAGCTAATCAGTATGACTTTTGCCCTGACACGGTTCAAGACCTAGGGCAGAACGTATTGCAAGTAAACTAAACTATGGTTGGGAAGATTGGACGTATTTTATGCAATTAAGTTTATGTTGATAAAGTAGTGAATCCTGTTTCGAACATGGATAACAACAACTGATGCTCAACTATGACACCTGTCTTCCCCACTGTACTAACTTGTGCCATTTTGTGTTGTGGGGATGGTGGCTAACAATTGAGTAGAATTTGGGTGTGTTTCAATCTTAGGAAGTGGCAAAAGTTATTAGATTGAGGATAGATCATAGGTTGATCAAGATTCCATGATTCTATGTGTTGATTTGCTTGGTATAAATGCTAGAAGAGAATTTTTGAGATAGTTTGAAATCTTGGTGATTTCTTTTGAAAGCATCTGTTGTTGTTCAAAGGAGTGCTTTGTGCATTGAAATAGGTTGAAAGAGAAGATCGGGTCATTGCTACATGGCAACCTCAATTGGAGTCATGTTGGAAGCCAATGATAGGCTTACCTCAAGTAACTATTCCTTGTGGAAAGTGATGATGGAATCACTTCTTGAGATGAATGATGTTTTGGATATTGTTGTAGGTTTGGAGGAGAGGCCAGCAACACAACAAGATCAAGTGAGGTATGACAAGAGGGCCAAGAAGGCTCTACACATTATCAAGATGAATGTTATCAATGAGCTTCTCAAAGCAGTCCTACTTTTGGAAAGAGGTGGCCGACAAGTCGGACACTGAGTCATGTCTAAGTACAACTTTCTATGTTGAGATTGTCGGTCAGTCTGAACGAGTACAGCAATAATTGGAGTGCTATTTCCATTAGGACATTTTTGATTGGCAAACAAGATCGATTGACTTGTCTCAATTTGTAGAATTCAGCTATATTTTACCCCTCACATGTCTATGATTTTTTTTTCTGAACTCAATGGCGACCACAAAGCCCTAGCAATGTTGCTATATACTTAACTCCAAAAGAGTATACTACAACAATCATGTATTGATGAGGCCCTGACCACCTACTACCTTAAAAGGATGTTGGCCATGCATCTGTGATGATCTAACCGATAATAAGATCAGGGAGAGGCTGTTCGATTAGAATCATATGTTGATCTTCCTGTGGAGTATCAATCTTTGTTGTTGAGCCTTCTTCCACTCTGGAGGCGCAACTCAGATGGAAGTTTATTTATCAGAGTAGATCCATCTATATTGTTCTCTTACCTTCAGTTTTTGTAGTGGCATTGATAAGCTGACCAGGCAACTCATTGAAGGTATTGATGGGTCTTGATGCTACTACTGTTGTTGCTACTTAAAGGGAGGAACTAAAGGAGTAGGGGTTTGAAGCCTCGCTTGACTTGGCCATTGTGTTTCATGTCTGAAGATGAGGTTGAAGCTTTAGACATGAAGCTTCAACCTCAGCTTCAGACATGAAACATGTATGAAGATTTGTTAGTTCTGTTGGCGCTCCTAGCTGCAAGGTGCTTGTGGTGTAGTGATTTTCATTGCTGGTCGTTTTTGGAAATTCTAATTTTTCAGCTTTTGGAAAATTTACTTTTTTCATCCTATTTTGTGACACAAGTTAAAAATAATCATATTTTTAACTTCTGTCACAAAATAGGATGAAAAAAGTAAAATTTCCAAAAGCTGAAAAATTAGAATTTTCAAAAATTCTAATTTGTGAATAAATTTGTTCCTTCTTAAGGTTGTCAACCATCAGAAAGTTGTTCAGAAGCTGGGCTGCAGCTCTAGATGACAGGATCTTGGATGGAGTCTAAGAGATACTCGTCATGAGTCCATAGAACTCGACTGAGGTGTCAACGAACGACTTGATCACGTTCTTGGCGTGCTTATGGTTTCGAGATGGCTGGTTGGCAGATGTGATGCCTATGGCAGAAAGGGCTTCATCACATTCTTGGCGTGCTTATGATTTGGAGATGGCTGGTTGCCAGATGTGATGCCTATGGCAGCAAGGGCGGCTTTAGTAACACGCACCTTGTGTGTGGTATTCTAGAAGGTGACATAAAACTTAGACTTGGCCTCGATCCACGTGCTAAAGGCCATGGTAATGAAATGCATGTTTATTTTCCCAGAAAAGGCATGCTCGTAGATGCCCATTGCCGTGAGCAAAGGCTCGACAAGAGTCAGCCATTGAGCGACCATGCTTGCGCTAGGGAGCATCATGATGTTCGTTGCAGTTGGAACACCACGATGAATACAATATTTCGGAGACTGAGAAGTGTCGATAGAAGACATGGTGTCTAGACAGTAAGTGCAAGTGTATATCAAAAGGTAGAAAGAAGTGGGCAGAAAGTTTTGGTCACGAGAAAAATTGGCAAGAGCTCCGCTAGCACAAGTGAGAAATGAATCGAATTCAGCCTACTTATAGGTAAATTTGGAGGGTCCATTACATAGAATACTAGTTTGGCTGATCAGTTCTGAACCAAAATCTGCACGCTTGTTCAGTACTGTGAAAATAGGCTATAAAAATCTTAGTGAAGGTTTCTGAGGCTTTGAACCTATCCGGCGAACGTTTTTCAGGTCTGGCGAAGGATGAACCTTCGCCCAAGAGGATCCTTTGCCCAAGTACTATCATAAATGCAAATTTTCAAGATCTGAACCTATAGTCGACCCAATTTTGGCATTTTAAATTCATCAGGCATGTCGGTGAAGGTTTATGAGGAGAGTAAGGTGCTCGGCAAAGGTTTCCAAAATGGCATATTGCTGATCATTCGCCTAACTCAAAAACAAGTACCAACTGGTGAAAAGAACGTTCGACCAACTCAGTATGGGTATATTTGAGGTAGATCTTGCTTTTGAAAACTCAACGAACAATTCTAAACACAGTTTGTGCAAAAAATGACCAAAAAAGTGATTGCCCAAGTCATTTTCCCATATGTTGGATTATTCTCCTTCTTACCAATCGACTATTCGGTTTTAATCTTCATCCATTGTTTATTCAATTCTGCGGATTTTCCCATGTTTTTATAGAGTTTGCAGTTTTACAAGTGTTTTTACACAGTCTGTAGAAATACATGGAGTTGACAACAATGTCGCCTTTTTCGCCTGTCAGGAATCTCGTTGAAAAATGCAGTGTCATCTTTTTCGCATTTTTCGCCTGTCCGGAATCTCGTGTAAAATCACAGTGTCACATTTTTCGCTTTTTCTAAAGTCAGTCAAATGTTATAGAAATGACTCTGGCAAAGTGTGGGGCAACCCTAAATGAGATTTAAAGACACTGTCGGGTTTTTTTTTGCATTTTTCACAAAATCTTAGCACTGTTGCCTTTTGCAACAGTGTCGCCTATGGCTGTTTTAGTTCATTTCTACAGAGCTACAGATTTAGTTCATTTATGTAGAAAGACTGTTTACGGCCAATTTCACCACTTATCAGCAATCAATGACAAGGAACCGAATGGATGCCAATGGATCACCAACCAATTGGCGATCGCAATTGACAACCTAATTTCTTAGAATAAATAGCCGTTCATATTCATACATTTTCATTGTCAGAATTATCAGAAGAAGTTTTTGAATAGTTAGCTCTCTCTCTCAAGCCTGCGAGCTTGAACACTCCTGAGCATTCTAGCTCACTTCTTAGAGTTGTTTTAGAGATTGCTATTGCGCTATTGCTTATTAGCATTGTGCATTAATTCAGACTTTCATTTTAGCCGCTCACAGATAGCATAGAGTACGCGGCTTCGATCTGCAACTTATTGTACTCATTTACTTCTGTTTTGTTTTCATACTGAATCAATACTATCCTTTATTGCATTCAGCTTCATCTCGATACGAGATCACGTCCCCTACAACTGAACAAATCAGACGTCATAGATTCTACCGAATGCGGTCCCAACTCTACAAGCCATCCACAAACCCATTCGAGGGATAAGAACTTGATAGAGCCGAGTCCTCACGAGCTAGAACCCATGTTCATGGTGTTGAAACATCCCATGCAAGAACACACCTGAATGGAGTTTCTGCTACCCACAGTGCTCAAATATTTTCATAGAGAAATTTGGATCTAGATTTCACATCAGCAACTTTGACAACTTTGGCTTTAACCCACTTGGTCATATAATCAGTTGCTACGATAATGTATCAGGCCTAAGATCCTCGCACGACAGGATGAATAAGACCAACATAATCCAGTCCCCATTTTTCAAATGGCTTGCGATTAAACCAGATGTAAGAGTTCACAGTTCTGTCTAGTAGGCCGTCGTGCTCGCTAGCAAACATCACATGTTTGATATAAATTTCTATATCCTTATGAAGTGTAGGCCACCAACAACCTGATTGCAAAGTTTGTGAACAATAATATTTGTAGAGAAGTGTCCTCCGCCAATGCCATCATGTGAAAACATGTTAAAATTTGATATTTCATGCGATAAAACACATCTACGTAGAATATTGTCTGATCCACGATGATACAATTGACCTGCAATCAATTGATAAGGTTGAGCCTTATGAATCAACTGTCTCTTATGTACTTTTGTCAAAGAGTCATTCGGTTTTCCTAGCATCAGGTACTCAACAATATACATTGTCCACTCAGGTACTACCTCTACATATAATAATGCAGCATCTGGTAATTTATCATCCACTTCAATATTAAATGGTGCGGATTCAATTCGCGAAACGTGGTCAATAAGATAATGTTGCTTTCCCTTACGTACCACAATTCGAAAGTCAAATTCAGTCAATAACAGTAGTTATCTTGCAATACGCCCAATATTGCACGTCTTGTTTACCAAGTAAAGTAATGGCTGGTGATCCGTATAAAATGCAAAGTGCGTTTCTATGAGGTAATGCCGAAATTTCTGTACATGAAAAAATCATGGCTAACGCTTCACGTTCTGTTGTTGAATAGTTCTTCTTTGGATCTGTAAGCTATCTGCTTGCAAATCGTATTGGATAGTCCTTCTTATATTCACCTGGCTGCGTCAGAACTGATCCAATTGCATATTTCGAGGCATCAGTGTGAACATGAAACGCAATCGTCCAATCTGGAGAACACAGTATCGGTGTTGAAGTTAATGTTTTTTTAAATTTTTCGCAGGCTTCTAATGCCTCTATTGTCCAAATAGGAACAATAGTCAGTTTGTATATAGGTCTTGCTAATTTTGCAAAGAAAATAATAAAAATTCGGTAATAGTTTGCATGACCCATAAATACATAAACTCCACAAATTGTTGTTGGCGGTGGCAATTCCACAATAACCTTGATTTTGGAATAATCCGTGGCAATGCCATGTCTTGATATCACATGTCCAAGAACAACTCCATGGGAAACCCATATTGGCACTTTTCTGGATTTAAGAAAATTTGATACTTGCGACAACAGTCAGATACTTTTTCCAATCGATTCAGCTGGTCTGTATCTGTGCCATAAACTCCAAGGTCATCCAAGTAAATTTCAAGAAATTTTTGTAGATAATCTTTAAAAACAAATTGCATTACTCTTTGGAACAAACTTGGTGCATTACAGAGTCCAAACGACATTACTTTGTAAGCATAGGTGCTCCATTCTGTTGCAAAAGTTGTTTTGTGACGATCTGCAGGTGCAATCTTGACCTGGTTGTATCCACTAAATCCATCCAGACAACTATAAGCTTCCGCTCCAGCAAGGCGGTCCAAAATGCTTTCAGTAAAAGGTAATAGAAAGTGATCCTTTCACGTCACTTTGTTCAAGGCCTTGAGATTCACACAAATTCTCAATTTCTCATTCTTTTTCGGAACAATGACAATTGGTGAAACCCATTGGTATGTTTGATCTCATAAATGAAATCGGCGTGAAGCAATCTTTGAAGTTCTTTCTTTATCAGATCCACAACATTAGGATTACAACGATAGAACTTTGTAACCTTTGGAACTGCATCAAGTATTAAAGGTATAGTGTGTTCAATAACTGACGTCAGAATACCCTTGAGATCCTTATAAGTCCATGCAAAGCAATCTTGATACTTAATAAGTAACATTCGGAGCGTTTGAAACTGTTCAGGATTAAGTTGTGATTCTTTATATTGGTATAATGTCATGCCCATGACTGGTCTCGGGTAGCGTGTTCACGCTAGGGACCGATAGACCAACAACCCGTAAGTTAATTGTGACTATAAGGGAATTGGGGCCCTTATGTGTACATGGTCATAATTAATGGTTGTAGGCCTAAATACTTGATGGTGGATTTATATGGGTCTATCAGTGAGTCATTGGGGAACTGGATGACGTGGCACATATAGGCTGCAGAGGTGTCCAGTGAGGTGTCACAGTGCACTACTGGTGATGCATGGGCCTTGGAGGGTATAAGTATACCTGCTGGGCTCTCACTAGTGTATGCTGGATAGCATGATCGGTGGCAGGATGTTGCTGGTGTGATGCCTCATTCCTCTTTGTGATTGATCCATAGCTTGGGGGCTAGGTCCGTTCGATCTAGGTTGGTTGGGTTGGTTTGTCCACCATCAGGTTCCCTTGTGTTGCTTGTGTTTGGCATGCTTAGAATATGATCCTTGGATTGAGGACTTTATATTGGTATGAGAGCTAATTCTAAGCACGTTTTGCCATTGATTTGTGTTCAAGTGAAAATCTCGAATTGTGTGGGAGTTCTCCATTGTTTGATATGGAATCTCGACACTATTTCGAGAATTCAGTGGAGTATGCAACGATGCGGTGAAAGTGCAGATTATGCTTCCGGTAGATTTCCTTGTTTGAAGTGTAATCGGTTGTGTGGTAAGTGCACTACCAGGTATACAATCGGTTCGATGTTTAGACACTTCATATTGGTTTTCAGGAAGTAGATTTCCGGTTTTCAATTCACTTGTTGCCGTTTACTTTATTAGGGACACTTTTTCGTTAGCAACGGGATCAATAAGAGTAAATGATGGTTTTTTCGGCTTTTTGTTCTTTACACAATGGTTTAGGTGGTTTTGTTGGCTGTCTTTTGCTTTTTAATGAGCCAATTTTGGCTTGAATCTGAGAAAAAGCAAGAAAAGAAGCACAAAAAAAAAGACTAATCACTGGTTGTGAGTGTTAGTGGTTTCTTACAGGATTTGCATGGCGGTTTCTTGGTGTTTCACAAGTTCATGCTGGGTTTTTTTGTCATACTAACAGAGGTTTGCAGGCTTTTGTGAATCAGTAAGGCCATCATATAGATGGTATGGGTTACAGCTTAGCCTATTCTGTAAATATGGATGGGAACCTACAAATCTGGGTTTCTGAGAAAAACCGGACCTCATCTACCCTGTTTTTCAACCTTTGAGAAACTAATTTTTGTAGAGTCTGTAATAAAGTGTTGCTTATGCATAAATGAAAGCATAGCAACAATGTTTGCATTCTTGTTACAACTTTTATCTGCAAGAATAGCAGTATGAAGTTGACAGCTTCTAAGTAAAGCTAAAACAAGTCTAAACTTTTATTTATTTATAAAAGATATATTGGTGAATTTCTTAACACATGAATTAACCCGCTTTTTTGTGATTCCTTGGAAGGTAATTCTGATTACCCGTTGACCATGGACGATGTCACAGAAATAGTTAAATAAAACCGTTTTCTAAATTTGTTTTCTCTACTTGAATCTTCAAGTAATCCTTTTCTGATTTACGAGTCAATTCTCAAGCTTGGTAATAATGAAGATCTTTTGTTAAAGTCATTGTGTTGGGACATCATTGGTAACTACTTATAATGATGCAACACTTTATTTGGCTTTCAAGATTTTCTCAGAACTCTTCTTAGACTCTTCTCCTAGGCAAATCTAAAATGATCTGCACCCCTTAGAAACTCGTGCGTTTCCTGTTAAAAAGGGGAGAAGTAGGAAGAGAAGAGAATTATCAAGGAGACGCATCTGTCAGAGAATCCAGGAGGAATATGTTATATCGTTGATAGACCCATATAAATCCACCATCAAGTATTTAGGCCTACAACCATTAATTATGACCATGTACACATAAGGGCCCCAATTTCCTTATAGTCACAATTAACTTACGGGTTGTTGGTCTACCGGTCCCTAGTGTGAACACGCTACCCAAGACCAGTCATGGGCATGACACTAGTGAGTTTCCAATTGAAATCTCATCGGCCAAATAGTCTTCAACAACCAATGCTGATCTGCATTGCAAATATAATGTTCATGAAAATGTCAGTAGAAATTAGGACACTCATAGTATTCACATCAGTATATAATAAGCAAATCAACAGAAAGTTGAAATGAATAAATAACAAAATTACTGATTATGAATGAATCAAAAAGTTCAAGCAATATTCATTACCAAATAAACTATAACTTACTTGAATGCACGGATTCATCTTTTTCTATGACCTCCTCTAGATAATAGATCATATATATCCTTGTTTACCAATCTTTTTCTCTTGTTGCTTCGGAACTTTTTGTTGAGCACATCCATATCTTTAACAAGAGACAAATATGAGATACACATGGATTGAAATGCAGTTTTTATCTTATCCTTTGTCATCAGTACATTAGTATAGTAACAAACAACACAATGACAATAAAAAAGCTGGAGATGGCGCTAACGACTCTGTTGGAGATAGAGATGGCGCTAAACACTTACCCTGGAGATAGAGATGGCATAGGCTTTGTTTCAGAACTCCTAATTCAAATTTTTGGGTGTTCCCAACTATTGGGAGGGAATATTTCAGCATTTTAAAAATTATATTTTAACTATGGTTAAGCACTAGTGAAGTTTGATGTGACTAATCTAAGGGGCATTCATTTACATGGAAAGTAGTGCGGGCATATGCATAAAGAAGATAGAAAATGATATTTATTACTTTATAGTTATTTTTCTCTCCTACATGGCATTTCTTATAGGGCCCTCTTTGGGCCCATATTTTCTCTAATGGTCCCCAAACAATTCATGAGAAGCAGCAGATGCGTAAGTATCCTTACCATTCTATTATAGGATCTCTTATGTACGCCATGATCTGTACCAGGCCAGACATAGCTTTTGCAGTCAGCTCTCTCAGTCAGTTTATGACTAGCCTTGGTATAACACATTGGAAGGCTCCTATCAGAGTCATGAGATACCTTCGAGCTACTATGGACTTTTGCATTTGTTATGGAGCAGTCGACAACGACAAACTCAATTTACTCAATGGTTACATAGATGCAAGTTGGGTAGGAGATGTAGACACTCGTAAATCCACTTTCGGTTTACATTCTTCCTCAACAATGGTCCAATTTCATGGAACAATTGCAAGCAATCTTCAATAGCTCTATCTTCCACTGAATCAGAGTATATCGCAGCCTCTCAAGCTACAAAGGAAGCAATTTGGTTGAGAAACTTACTCTCAGATATCGGTCTGAATCAATATGCTCTGACAACATTATTTTGTGATAATCAAAGTGCCATTGCTTTATCAGCCAACCCTAAATTTCATTCTAGGAGTAAGCATATTGAACTGAAGTATCATTTTGTCAGAAGCAAAGTTCTCAACGAAGAGGTCAGATTGTAGTACTGTAGAACGCAAGATATGACAGCAGATATTTTTACCAAAGCATTAAGTTTGAAAGCACACAGAAGATTCTATGTAGAACTAAGTTTGAAGGTCAAGGCATTCAAGGTTTCAGATTAAGGGGGAGTGTTGGATTATTCTCCTTCTTACTAATCGACTAATCGATTTCAATATTCATTTATTGTTTATCCAATTCTATGGATTTGAGCCATTGATAGCCAATTCTAATGTTTATGTGAGAATCACAGAAGGGAAGATCATCATTGTTGTTGTGTATGTGGACGACACCTTGATACTATGCAGAAGCGAAGGCTGATTGCTGGAGTGAAGAATGAGATCTCGAAACATTTCGAGATAACAGACCTAGGAGAAGCCAGATGTTATCTAGGCTTGCAGATTGACCATGACTATGACGAAGAAAAGCTATACCTTCATCAGTCAAGGTACACACAGAAAATCTTAGATGATTTCGGGATGATAGATTGCAAAGGGGCAAATACCCCAATGCTTGCAGGGACAGTCCTGACGAACAAAGATTGTTCGAAGACAGAAGAAGAGCAGGAGATGATGCAGCACATGCCTTACAGGAGGCTGATCGGATCTTTGATGTATCTAGCAGACAACACACGCCCCGACATTGCTTATGCCGTGTTTAGAATGAGTCAATTTAGCACGAATCCAGGCTTAGCACACTGGAAGATCGCAAAGCGAATCTTACAGTACCTTTAGCAAACGAAAGATTATGGGCTGTGTTATTCTCGTGATGTAGGTTTCCAGATGCACTCCTATAGTGATGCTAGCTGGGCATCTAACAAGGACGACTGTAAAAGTGTCTCAGGAAGGTGCACCATTGCAACAGGTGCAACAATTCTCAGGGTCAGACCATTACAGCTCAATCATCCTGTGAAGCAGAATACGTTGCAACCGTGAAGATGGCCAACGAAATCACATGGCTGAGACAGTTCTGGGTGAAACCAACCAAGAGCCACTGATTCACCTGACGAAGGATCCCCTATTTCACTCAAGGACGAAACACATCGCAATCAAGTATCACTTGATAAGGAACCTGGTCACTAGAAGGGAATTGAAGACTAGTTTCATTGGCACGAGGCAAATGGTGGCAGACATCTTCACCAAGGCCCTAGACAAAGGTTTGTTCGATAGGCAGAGGAAGAGTCTGGGAGTTATAAAGCTACCACGCTTTGAGAGGGAGCTGAAGAAACAAATTGTTTCTGGCCACAAAGCTATGATAGCTTTAGAGCTCAAGGCAGAAGAGAAACAAGGGAGCTGCGTGGTCGCGAACAGAAAAGCTTCGAGGACCGAAAACACGAAGACGACGGTCAAACGTTCGTTGACTGAAGGTCACACAAACACGAAGATAAAAGGTTCGTGGACCCAATGCGACCTAATGACAAAGCCAAAGGCACAAGAAGACACGAAGACCCAAGCGACGACGGATCTCCACGCGTGAAAGGACAGATGAGATCGCAGAAGTACCAAGAGCACGTCATCCTTCGGAGACTGACATGATACCGTTAGGACGTGCCTAATCAGCCGTTCTTGTAATCTCCTGATTTGCTAATCGTGTCCTCCTCTCTACATACATGTAGATCCTAATTATTAATTATGCAGTTGTAGTAGATTGGCAATATACCAATGTAAGTTGAGCACTGTGTAGCCAACAAGCTAAGGTTCAAGAAGTCCGCTAGTAAGCACGACAAGTTTTGATACGCGAAAGACAGAGTTTCTTTCGCGCCGACGTGTTGTGTGGTCTTTCACAACAGCGCTTAAGAAATTCTCTGATAATGCAATAGATGTTTTATGCAGAAGAGTTTCTTGTTTTGAATATGATCAAATGCTTAATTGTTTGATAGTTGTATGTTTGTAATCAGCTGGTTTCAATCTTATTCTACACACTGGTTTTTACGTTGTCGAATGCATAAGTAAATTCTATGTAGGTCAACAGTGTCTGTCCTCACTTTGGAGGATTGTAGATCCTATCACAAAGGGTAGTAGACCCGAGGACAGAATCGAATTCCATCTGGGTTTGTTTCTGTGAGAATCTCAACAGCGGGTATCAAAGGACGAAACAATTCGTGTCTGGATACCCATTGCACCCTTATCAGAGTGCAGATTTCCCAACATAAACAAGCAACAAAGTTTCTTAAACTCACTCACCTGAAAAAGACACCTCATATGTCAAAGAATGGTCAGCGGGGCAAAGCTAAAAAAGGACAAGAGCTCCCCTTGAATCCACACAATGAGGACATACAAGAGAAGAATAAACCAAGAGACTTTGAGGTCTTGAGTTTTATGCTCGCTAACATGGTCGTGGGTGATTGAAAAGAAACCAGAGCCATACCTAAAATTTTGTTCCACAACAAAAAGCTTTATTGTGCATGGGACAATCAAATAAAACAAGACTATTAATACATGTGGAGAAGCTCTGCCATAAGCAAAAGATTCATATAGTTAAAGAACAAAAAAACCAAAAACAAAGACTGCATTTCAGGGGAATAAAAATTAAAAAGTTCATATGCTCAAGCTCACCTAAAAGTGACAGCCTCATTAAATAACATAATGCTAACGGAGCAAAGAGAATTAAAAGATGAAAAACAAAATTCTTTTCAATGCTGTAACTCATGTAGGAACCTTTTAGCAAATGATCACAATATGAGAATAAATATCATAGCAAAGCTCAAAAAGTTTGTGTATCTGATTTACTGTCATAGCAAAGCTGAAAAAGTTTGTGTACCTGATTTTTAACTATCATAGCAAAGCTGAGAAATTTTGTTCCTCCACTGGATGTCTACCATGTGTATATATGTAGCCTCATGTGAGTAAGGTGACGAAGGAATCTCATTCTTGTGGTTGGAATTGGGCGAGCTCAAAATATAGTGTAGAGGGTTGGAAATCCGAAGGTGGATGAATGAATGCTCTCAATATCCTATATAGAAAAGTTATATCACTCGGTTGTGGCCACTGCCATACAATGCAGCACCTATCCTGGACTTGCACCTGCCCAATTCAGCCCAAAGTATTTGCTGCATTTCAAGCCTTTGGTGCAAAAAATGCTGCATCATCTCTACTGATCATTCATCCACGGGTATTAAACCAAAAAGGCGAGTTTGCACACCTCTGGGATTACAATTTGGTGGTGAGATGTGGTCGCCGGTCCTCAAGATTGTGCAGACGCCATGGCCCTTCTTCGTTAAGACCGCAAAAAGTTCTTGAATTTGGTTGCAATTGCTGCTGCTGCTCCTTAGCAGCTCCCAATGGTGGTTCAACTGCGAAATTGACCAGACCATTGCCAGAGCTTTCTTGCGGATTGAAGCAGCAAGTTGTCATTCTTTGGTTCAAAAATGACCTTCGAGTTGATGATCATCCCGGCCTTATAACTGCCAGCAATAGCGATATCCTACTTCCGCTCTTCATTTTTGATCCTGCTGTCTTCAAAGGTGCAATTTGTCTTTTCACTATTTGGGAGTTTAATTTCTGACATTGAGGATGACAGCAATTTTATATAAAACTAAAAAATTAGAGCTAACGTGAAGTGTGGCTTTACCCTGCCTCCTTTGTAGCAATCCTTATGTATGCCAAATCATGTCATTAACTTCAACTTATCTTTTGATCTTCTATGAGCTAGTGAGGAGTGAGATTCACTGATTGTAAGTGTGGAGTCTCTAAGCCTTTGAGCCCAGGGTACCCTCAGCAACACGTTTTATTTTTTTAAAATTTGAGGTGCCTGGGCAGCCATGTGGCATCCGGGAAGCCTGGGATATAATCCCATAAGCACAGCCTCAATATATCTTTTTAACCTAATAATACTAAAAACAATATCCTTACCTACTGGGATGATGGGTGCATGTGGAATTGGGCGCTGCAAGAAACCATGGGAAGGCAAAGTTAGGCTCTTCCACCCAGCCAACACATTCTTTTGTAGTGAATGCCCCTCTTAGGCCCTGTATCAAGGAGCCTGATGTGTCAAAGACAGTGTTTCGAACGCGCTTTGGACATTATAAGTTCTTGGTCATGCCTTTTGGTTTGACTCAATGACGTTCATGAATGACATACTCAGAGACTTTATAGTAGGTTCATCATTAATTTTATCGATGACATCCTAGTCTACAGTAAGTCGATTCCAAACAGTCTTTAGGGCATTGCAAAGACAATGTTTTGCATACTAATCATAAAAAAACCGAGTTGTGTATGACTCGGTGGTCTACCTGGGTCACATAATGATAAAGAGGGGATAGTTGTAGATCTAGCTAAGGCGGATGCTTAGTTGCCCGTTCCGGAACGGAGCGCGTTCCGTTGACCCTCAAAATAAAATAAAATAAATACGTTTTTTATACGAAGGATTTTTACACTTTAATATTTAATCCGTTCTATTTTTTCTTTGAAGCTTTACCTGATAATTATTATCAATTACAGAAGATCCTTACCTGCTCAAATTATCAAAAAAGACACCAAGATAGAACGGAATCTGCTTTATCCGATTTATCTGAGAATCTATCTGAGGCTAGCAGTATCTATCAAGTAAGAAAAAATTATCAAAGAAGACACCAAGATAGATCTGAAGCTTTATCTGAGGCTAGCGGAATGATCCTGACATGTGACCGGTGGTAGTATTCATGGGTTAAGGGAGTAGGCTAAGTGGATTGATCACCCACATGTGCGCCAAGTGCCCTGGGATTGGAATAGCAGGCAGTGTGCTTAGACTTTTAGTAATATACATCAGTCTTTGAACTTACAATCATTTTCAGAACTGAAAGTTTCTTCTCTAACTGGATAATTGATTTTCTGCTTATCTCATCTTTGCTGAAACTGCAAGCTTTAGTCTGAAAATTTGTAAACTCTCTCTTGATGAATGTTCTTTCCAGGTCAAATGCTAAGGATTAAATTCTTTAGCTAGTGATCATAAATTGGATAACTGCTCGAATTGTTGAGTGAAACTCTTTAATATTTTTGGCATATTCTTTAGTTTTTGACAAGAGTATATGCCCCTTGATCTATTAGGAATGTGATTTCTCTTCCACCTTCATCAGCTGTTGATTACTAATTTGCACAAAATTGGCCGTACTCACTAAACTTGCAGGATGGGCCAACAATCTTCTAGAATCTCTTGTAGATGCTGTTTTGAATCTCCGGTTAAGCCTCCAAAGTCTCGGGTCTGATTTATTGGTTGAAGAAGGGGCATCAAAGGATATTCTATTGAAGCTTGCAAAAGAGGTTTTGTACTTTTCTGCAAATTTAATGTGTAGCAGAGTGGTAACTTCTCCCCATAGTATTAAACTACCAGCAAATTTTCCTGATTAGCAATTACACATCAAATGAGTAGAATGTAAGCATCCTCTGTTCATGAATGACGAATAGAGGAGCATGTGCTCGATGTTGTGAAGGTTTTTTTCTGTGCTCTTCTGTTGAGTAGGTTTACAAATCATCAGCTGACATGTATCTAAAACATGTGCTGTCCAAATAATAATATATGTTTGTTGACAAAGTTGCGTGAACATTGCTTTTAAACGCGTGTTATAAGTTAGAAAATGATTCTTCAAATTAGGTTTTTCTCCCTTAGACCACAGTACTGAGGTAAATGTTTATGATGCCCCTTTTAGAGGATCTTTCTTTTTCTCTAACTAACCTCATCAATGCTATTTCTGGAAGTCCTTTCCATCAAACTTATCAATCGACCTGACATCCCTGGTACTTGAAGAGCTTGCCATCTCCTTTTTTTCATAGTGCAGCTTCAAAATACCAAGGATTGCAAAGCTTCCATGGTACTTCAAGTAATTTTCCCCTTTATTGACCACAAAAATCTCAATCACATTGCAAAAAAATGCATAATGCATTTTCATGAAAGTTGTGCACTCCAAGAGGAGAAGCAAAAGCACATACTGATTCATGTAACTAACATAATTTCATGATTCCATGATTGATGTCTAACCTCTGGCTACCTCAACAAATGTCTAACCAAAAAGCTTAAAAGATTCATCTAAGTAGCATAATTTCATGATTCCATGGTTATTGTCTAATCTCTAGCTACCTCAGGAAATTTCTAGAATATGAAATTTGGGGCCTACAATGTACACTTGCTATTCTCCAAAACAGGTTATAATGAAATTTGCAAAATGCTAAAGTTAAACCAAAATTCAAATGAAATTGTTAAAAAGAAGCTGCAACATTGGTTGCTGGAAACTCTGGAGTCGTGACCTTTGATCTTTAACAGCAATGTTACTAGTTCGCGCCACTTTTGACCTTATTTCAATTTTAAATGGGCCCTGTGGAGCAACTGATGGCAAGGCTCTCTTCAAATCATTTTCATAGTAAACATATACAGGTTTCTAGATAACTCATTCCCTCTCCATATGTGGTCAATTTCCCCCTTACATGACTGCAGTTCTTTATGCAGCACTCTGGTAGAGTTATCAGTCAAGTATCACTATTACTACTTGGACAGTTCATGTCTGATCGATAATTGTAGTGTCTTTCCACTTAAACATATCTCTAGTCTACAGGCTCCTCTAGCTGGCTCAACTTGCTGTCCTGAAATTATGCAGATTCTCAAGCAATATAGAATTTAATTTTTTTGACGGGTTGTATCAGGTAGGTGCAACAGATATTATCACTGAAGAGGAAGTAGACCAAGGAAGGATTGAACTAATATCTTCAGTCTACAAATCCTTGTCAAACTTGTCTGTGAAAGGAAAACCGGTTGAGGTCACCCAGTATCGGTTGTCCTTATATGAAACTGAGGTAATAAAGATTAGATTTCACTTAAAAAGTACTAAAATGTGAATGCTACTAATCCTTTATGTATTCCTAGATTGCACAAATATCTAATCTGTTTCTTTGTGAGACTGATAGCAAAGGACCAGAGGTTGACTTGGAAACAGGATGCTGGATTGTTAGGAAAACTTTAGAGATGCTAATGTCTAAATGATTCTTGTATGTCAGGGTTTAGGTGCGCTCACAGAAAGTTATAAGGATTTTCAAAAATTGAAAACTCATGTGGCTCTTCCCATGGCACCTCCTACATTCTTACCACCGTTCCCAGAGGGCGTGCACAGAGGTATGTTGCAGTAACTGGCTGGGAATGTGTGTGAAGCTTTGAAGCTTGTTTTCATGGTGTAAAGTATGAGAGTCATCTGCTATTTGAATGAGTTTATGTGTAGCTTACCCTATGATTGATTATGGGCAGCCAAAGTAGAAGCTGATTCTGGACTTATAAAGGCTATTCTTCCATAAGTGTAGTACAAAATGGCATATATCTAACTTTTTTGAATGCCTGCCGGATCAAGACTGATTGGGCATCTCATGTGATTATAAAGGCTGATATTTAACGCTTGTTTTGGATAACTGTAGGCAATGTTCCATCTCTCAATGAACTAGTTACTGTTTCTAAGCGACTTCAAGCAGAGAGTCCCTGGGCAGAATCTCTGGGAAGACATCCTGCAAGTATTCTCTTGGAAGGTGAATTGAGGTTAGCTGAGAATTCAGCAAATTCAGAACTCTGGGGATTGAAAGGGGTTTTTACGTGGCGAGCAAATTATTTGTCAGCCAGCCCATTTGACGAATCACAGAAAAGAAGAAAGAAATTGTCAGACAAGGTTCATAAAGAAGAAGAATGGGTTCTAAGAGGAGGTGAAATTGAAACTTTAAATGCTTTACATAGCTATCTAAAATTTCTGGAGGCAGCAGTTACCGATGACTCAGTAAAGTAAGTGACTGCTTGATAAATAATCACATTAATTTCTTTTTCGTGGTTGCTACTTTATTTTGTACTCACATGAAACTCTTTGATAGATCATAGACCTTTAGAAGCCTTGCTGCTCCTCTTCATTGAGAAGACATCCTGGTTGTACCTTTATGCAAATTTTTGCAAGATAACTCAATCCTGCGGCCTCATACAACAGGGTTTAGATCAGTCAAAGTGTGATATTATCCTTGATGTGCAGATTGTATCGTGCTGTTTGGATGACTGAAAGCAGACCAGGAACCTCCTTCAGGGAACTGTTTGGCACATCTTTGGCTCTAGGAATGCTGTCTTGGCGTAGAGTTTATCAAGTTGCTTTGGAATATCAAAGGGCACGATCTGGAGGCTTTTTATCCTTGTTGAGCTCCACTTGTTTCACAATTGCAGCAGCTATTGCAGAAGCACAATCAAACCAAGTATGTGATGAGCTTTAGAGGATCTTTGACTGAATTTCAATATAATCAACCCTGTATTTTAACTTGGAAGCTTTGATCATGCTGATTAGTATATAAGGTTGATTATGGCAACAAAAGCACTACAATACATAAAATGTGCTTAAACTCTGCAACTTTATTCTTAACAGAGTTTGACATTCTATTGTTTGCAGTGGCACAGGTTACTTGCTTTGAAAAGTCGAGAAGAAGCCAAAAATAAAGGCTGGCATTCCCGCACATGGATATGGCGTGGTTTTTTTATCCAGGTGTTATTTGCTTAACAACCTTGTTATATAGGAAACTTTCACCATGTGGCATTCGTATTTGATTGGGATGTGCTTGTTTTATGTTGCACGTACGGTCTATCAAAATTCAGAGTCTGAATGAGGCTAATAGATAACCAGGTTATCTTATTAGAAAAACAGGCATGGTGAAGAGGACAAGCCATGTTGCCAAAATATTCAAGTTGTACTTTTGAACATCCCGTACATTCAACTATGATGTGTGATCATTCGATTGACTCCACAAACCTATCTGCAGTATACAGCTCATGGTGAACAAGGCCAGGCTGTAGTCCTTGTTCATGGTTTTGGAGCCTTCTGGGAACATTTTCGACAAAACATAAAAGAACTTGCCAAAATGCAAAAGCGAGTGTGGGCAATTTCTTTGCTAGGATTTGGAAAATCAGAGAAACCGAACGTATTATACACTGAGCTTCTCTGGGCTGAGCTTGTTAGAGACTTCATCATGGACGTCGTCCAGGAGCCAGTTAGTCTTGCAGGCAATTCTATTGGAGGTAATTTATTAACTACAGTGTGCTGCTACACCTTCTACTGATGTCAATTGTTCATGCAACAGAGTTTTTTTTAGGTATCCCTAACTGGATATGTGATCCACTGTTTTTTTTTTTTGGGAGGATGGTGTGATTGGTTTTAGTTGTTGATGTGTAGATAGGTAGGTATTTTCTGTTACTCCTAACTGATATGATTTTCTTTGTTGTACCTGAGAACGGACCTCTTCCAGAATGACCAGTAAAGAATTCAAATTTAAAAAAAAAAGCTTTGCAAATAGGATACTAGTGGTTGCATCACATAGTATGCTTCATCAGCTGAACCTTTTTTTCGTTCATTGACCTTACACCTACTGATGCCAATTGTGCACTTCATGCTAGTGGAAAAAGCCCAATGAATCATTTTCTTGATGCAAAAGTGTATGTCAAGTATCTTCAACTGGATAAGTGATCTATGTTTTTTGTAAAATGGTGTTATTTGTTTAACTGGCTGGATGTTTTGTAGACTAGGTAGGCATTCTGTTACTCCTAGCTGATATTATTTTGTTTGTTGTACCAGAGAGTGGACTTCTTCCATAATGACCAGTAAAGGATTCAAATTTCAAGAAAATGCTTTGCAAATAGGATACCAGTGGTTGCATCACGTAGTCTGCTTCATCAGCTATGACCTTTTGTTCACTCACTGACATTACTTATAGAAATTACAAATAAAAACCGGCATTTTCTGTGGTAAGTTTGGCAATGTGTCTTACTAGGTGTACTATCATCAAGTCATTTTGTCTTCAAGCCCTTTCCAAACACAAATACCTCCTTTGAAATGTAGAAAGTGGATTACGATGATCCCATCCTAGAAATAGCTATGTTGAGTTCAGCCAGCAATCTACAAATCCATGGTTAGCACCTCACTGTGTTTTGAGGAAAAAAAAACTTGTTCTTTGCTGCTTGCTTGAGCAGGCCACTATCAATAGTCCATGATAACCTGGTCCAATTAGATGGAAACCTTGTTTACATTCACTCACACTTGCTATAGTTGATGAGGTTGAGCTTTTGACTTCCAAAATAGATTGCCCCCTCCATTTGTGAATCTCTCAATCAAAACTTCTCTCATGTTTCTTTTGTTCTCTATTCTCTATCTTGCTTTTCAACTTTCCATTTCTTTTGAGATCCTGCCCCCAAGAAAACTGCATTCATTTCATGTATAATTGTAGGAACATGATTGGTAGTGCTATATGTAGATGATCTAGTAATCATTGAGATGAGCAAAATCTTGTCAAGGCCATCAAAGCTGATTTCTGCAAGCAATTTGAGATGACAAATTTAGATTTCATGCATTTCTATCTAGGAGTAGAAGGATGGCAAAATAAAGATGAACTTAGACTCTTGTAAAGCAAATATCATCAATGAAATCTTGAAGACATTTCATATGTTTGCTTGCAAGCCACTAGCTACACCTAGTGAGGTGAGTAAGAAATTGTCATGTACTGATGATAGTGGTCCTACTAATATCATATTGCAAAGTTGCACGTTCCGTTCCGGAATGCAATCCGGAACGTGATCCGGAAAATTCCATTAGGGTTTCCCAGATCGCAAATTGTTTTTGTTTTTTTATTTTTCAAAGGCTGCCAATATGGGTATCATGTGAAAGGATTGAGCAGTTATGTTGCTTGGTTTCAGATGGTTAACCCCCAGTATCAGCTATTCACTTCAATCAGATACTGAAGCAAATGAATATCAGAAACAAAATCGTTTTTGCAGATATATTCATTGGCTATTTTTGCGGTCTGAGACAGCGTTTCTGGTCCTGGATCACACAATCCGGATAGTTTTTGCAATGGATCGCAATCTGCTGCAACTCAAATATATTGTTTAATCAATTAGTTGGATATCTTATATATCATACTACCACATGACTAGATATTTTCTGTGTGTAAGCTTAGTCATGCTTGTAAGTCAATAAATTAATAAGTTTATGAATGACAATTTGTTAGATAAATAACCAAATTCTTGAGGACAAATTAGTAGTTCCTCATCCCAATGCTCAACAAATAGATATGTTGGCACTCACTATAGATTGTACAGTTTACTCCTTTGATCACAACTGAAGAAAACATATACATAGAGAAGCAATGCTATCTATAATATAAAAAATGCAAGAAAATAGATCTCTCGATAGCAATAATATATATACACAATAGTAGAGATTTAGCCTCAGAAATCTTTGAGGGAATAATGCCCAGTACAACACACACACACACACACACACACACAAACACACATGTTCAGCCGTCTTTGTCATCATATAGAACCATCAAAATTGGTCTTCCCATAATGGCTCTAAAACCCACAAGTTGTTGTAACTTATAAAACTTGCAAGTGAATTAAGATCCAATTGTATAATTAGTCTATTCATACCTTTTGCAAGACATTTCTCGTTCATTGTTTTAACTTGGTTTTATCTCAATGCATCATTATTCCCACAACTCTTATGTGATGTGCAGATATATGAGGCTACTATTGATGGGGGCCAAGATAGTTCTCTAACTCTAATAAACATCACATTGTTGTTCATATTTGGAAGCTCATTGAAGTCGAAAGATGAAAATAGCATCATGGACTTCATCCTCAAATGTACTTGTAGGTTCCCGAATGCATTGAATGCCTAGTTCTATTTGGTATTCTAATAGCTTAAAATGCTCATTCTAATAAGAGGACTAGATTTTTTGGGGATGTACTTGTGTACTAGCATTCTCTTGACATTATTCATACTTTGTTGTGATCAAGGATACATTGTTGCGTTGGTGGCTGGACTTTGGCCTTCTCTTGTGCGGTCCTTAATACTTTTGAATCCAGCTGGTAGAGTGATACCAGAGTATGCATCTTGCAAGTATTTGAAGGTAAGGTCTTTCTAGTTGGTTGAGCAAACATATCCCTCTAATTGTAAGCATCTTGCAGTTCATCTTTGTTGTAACTAGCTAGGGTTTGATTGTCAACTTAACTAATTACTCAAACAAATTTTAAGTAATGCTAGCAATTGATTTTTCATGGTTTTGCAATGCTAGTTATAATTACTCTGTTGAGCAAGAAATAGGAATACAATTGACTATTGTTTTATATGAACTTATCCATGTGAGACTCAATACTAGTAGTTGACCAGAAACTTTAGAAGGATGAAAAAGTGATACAAGGAGAATAATATAATTTTTTGTCTACCCGTCATGCACTTATACAGCCAACAAAAAATTCAGGAGTTGCGTGGATTGGTTCAAGATTTCTTCTATTGTACTTGCAAACCCAATGTCGTGACACTTTAAAGAAATGCTATCCAATAGTAAGTACAAACTTTAATTTTTTGGCACTTGCTATCAATTATTGTCTTTTATTCCATTCACGAGCAGCTTGATGTGGTGTATATCCTCTTAGGTTATGATTTTCTTTGAAGCATTACTTAGCTAGGTCCTACATTTGTAGATTACTTTTGCAAGCCATGTTGTATGTGCACCTGCTATGAACTCAATCACATACATTGGCATCAAATGAAGTATAAAGACAACAAATTACATACACAAAAAATTTTCCAACTAAGAAAACAAAATGAACAACAATCACTGTAGATGGTTTACACAGACTTTCCACTAAGATGTTGGAAGTTAATGCTTCCTTACAAAGAACTCAAGACACCAAAATCAGTAATTTGAGAAATGAGAGTCTTTGGCTCCTAGTTATAGTTATGGAATTGGCTCATTACATTCGCCGCATCCATTCTTTTATTCGTTATTATGCATAAGCAGGCCTAAGGGCCCTCAGTATTCATATACTGGCCTTGGGCCCTATTTGGTCATATTTTTAGGACTTGGTTCACGTTGATTTGGAGTGGGGGTCCTCCTACTGGGAAGGCGCACTATTTTCCTTCCAAATCCTATTCCCTCCCTTTTTTGAATCCTCTATTTGATTCATATATAGGGCAGCATTGTATTCCTTTATTCAGCTGCTTAAGTCCTGCTTTCTAGCATAGCCAGTGAATCTTAGCTTGTAACTCGGTATCAGAGCACTTTCCTGCAGATTTGGTGGTGGCTGTCCAGCGCCCTACCACCCATCACTTTCATCGATTTTCTCCGTCATTTTTTTTGCAGATTGGTGGTGGCTGTCCAGCGCCCATTTTCAGCGGTTCTCTTCACCGACTTGCTGTCCGTTTCGGCTATTGATTGGAGGCTAATTGGCACCTTACTTAAGCACCTTTTCTAGCCTATTTTTCTTTTCAGCATATTGTGGATCTTGGTAGTTGCTGCCTAGCGCCCTATTATCTCACCATTCTCGACGGATTTCTCCATCGACTTGCTGCTCATTTTGCTGATTATTTGTCGGCTGTCTAGCGCCCTCTTTCAGCACTTTTTTCAGCTTATTTCGTGCGAGTTGAGGATTCGGATTGGTGGCTGGTTGGCGCATCTATTCAGTCATATCTTCAGCTTTTACCTCTCTTTGTTGGCACTACTGATTGGACGATGAATCAGCACCCACCCAGGTATTGCTTGCGCCCATTTGCACTTCCTTTTTTGCACCTACTTGTTGTCTTTTTGCTCACATACTGCTCTTTTCTAGCCCCCTATTTCCCTCTCATATTTGTCATTTTGTTGCCTCACACCCTCCTTCCTTTTTTCATTTTGTTAGAACCCTTCTACTTATTGGCCTTGCACATTTGTTGTCCATTATTCTACTTTCTCAGCCCCTTATTTTTTGATTATTATCCATCTAGCAGAAGCTGCCTCTGCTATCGCTGTAAGAGTCCAGATCATCTAGCCCGTGATTGCCGACAGTCTCCTGGTCCTCCTACCGCTGTGTTTTACCATGAGCTCTAACTCCTGATGATTTTGATGTTTATATCTAGATTCTTGATACTCCTGACCCACATTCTGTTGATGAGCCGGCTGACCCGCTTCCTGATGATCGCTTGCCATGCACAACTTGCTTATGCTACTCGGGCTGGGCATCCTGGTCCTCGTTCTATTCGGTTACGTGTCCGTGTTGGATTATTCTCTCACTAAATCGACTAATCGACATTTTAATCTTCGTCTAACTTTTATCCAGACCTACAGTTTTCTTCGTGTTTTTACACAGCCTGCATAACTACTCGAAACGACTCACAATGATAGTTTACGTTCATTTTTGTAGACAGACTGTTTACGACCAAAGCCACCGACTTGCATTAATCCATCAGCAAGTAGTTTCTGAGAAGTCCTAACTGGATGGATGCCAGCACATCACAGCCAACTGGATGACGCTTTTGACGACCTAATTGCTTAGTATAAATAGCTATTCATATTTCAACATCTCATGATCAAGCAGATGATCAAGAAGAGGATCAAGTATCGAATAGTTAGCAAATTATTTGTCTGATGTTTCGATACTTAATGTTTGGCTACGTAACCACTGTAGTACTAATGATTTCAAAGTTGGTTACTATAAGATTGAAGGTGATTTCTGTCTCTATTGTTTTGTTCGAAATTGATAGGCGTAGTCATGCATGAAGAAAGAGGAAGATAATTTATTTTGCTGCGCACGATAAGTTTTCTTTCTTGTCGCTCGAATTCATTTCATTCGAATTCGTTTCTTTTCGAGTTCAACCTATCTTATTCGAATTCTTTTCTTTTCGAGTTCGACCTATCTTTCACACACCTCTTTCCAACATGGTATCAGAGCAGTGATTCTTCAAGGCCTAATACTATCAGAGCGTAAGCTCTTACGCTTGGTATCTTTCGTGATATCAAATTATTCTTCAGTTCGAATCAATTTGTTTCGGTATCAGAGAATTGATTTCCACAGCACTGTATCTTTCTCTTAACGACAATCGAATCATCGACAGTCTAAAGTTCTAGATGGATTCTCAAAGTAAAGCCGGTCTTATCGCAGACAAGCTGAATGGATCCAATTATCATTTATGGAAATTTAAGATGAAGACCTTGCTAATCGCCAACAAGTTGTGGGATGTTGTTACAAGTATCGAATTGAAGCCTGAAGACGACACATACAACTCGAAATGGAAGTCAAAGGATGGTAAAGCTTTTGCGCTTATTATTCTCAATATATCAGATACTCATATTGGCCATGTAGCTGAAGCCAGAACTTCGAAAGAAGTTTGGGACATCGTGAGCTCACTATATGATGTGAGAGATGTAACTACTAAGTTATATCTTCGAAGGAAATTCTTCACACTCAAGATGTCAAATAATGATTCTCTTCATAATCATATTAACCAGTTTAAGAATCTCTTGCAACAGATGGCCGCTGTCGGATCAGTCATAGACGATCAAGAGGCAATTATGACATTGCTTTCAAGCCTATCCTCTACATACTGGGTGATGATCATCACGACACACTCAGATTTAACTCTTACCAGAGTTATCACTATGTTGCTGCAAGAAGATAATCGAAGAAGTCAAGACACTTCGTCTACCTCTTCGTCTCATGCTCTGTATGTCAACAAGGGCTCGAAACGACAGAAGTAGAAAAGCTCCAAGCAGTCTACATCGAATCAGAAACAGACTCAAGGTCAAGAACAATCATCGAATTCACATTCGTTGAAGAAGAAGATGTTTTGCAGATAATGCAAACGCAATAACCATGAGATCCAAGATTGCCGAATTCTCAAAGCGAAGAATGCAGCCAAACAACTTGATCAACAAGCAAATATAGTTACAGCATCTCCTGAAGTCGAAATGGACGAAGGCGCTTTTATGGTCAAAGACAAATATGCGAAATTCGAATGATTCGTGGTTTCTGGATTCCGGAGCTAGTCAACATATGACCAATCATCGTGAGATTTTCCAATTCTATACGCCTACGACACGAAGAAGTATGTTCATCTTGGTGACGATAGCACTCACACTTATGTTCCTAAACTATCTACAAATCTGTTATCAGTAAGTAGAATCACAGATTTAGGTCATAGGGTGGAGTTTGAATCTGACCAATGCAGAAGTATCGACAGGAGTAATAAGATCCTTGCATTCGGCAAGAGGCATGGATACTTATATAGATTGGCACATTGTTATTCTGATTCTAGTCAAGCTTTGAAAACCTCTGTTCTTGTCAATACAACATTATTATGACATCATCGCTTAGGACACTTGAATTATGCATTTGTTTCGAACATGTCCAGACAATCCCTAGTACTTGATCTCGACTATCCTTCTGGTAAAGTCGATCTCCCTGTCTGCAATAGCTGCATCTTTGGAAAGCAGACTAGGATTCCATTTAGATCGAGTTATAGACATGCAACAAAAGGTCTGTTAGATGTTGTTCATACAGATATATGTGGACCTATGCAAACTCCTTCATTACTAGATGCAAAATATTTCATTACCTTTATTGACGAATTTTCCAGAAGAACAGCTGTTTACTTCATTATTCATTAAACAGAAGTCAGAAGCTTTCATCAAGTTCAGACAATTTAAAGAGCATGCAGAAAATCAGACTGGTAAACGAATCAAAGCACTGAGATCCGATAACGGGGGAGAATACATCTCCACCAAATTCAAGGAGTACTGCCTTAACAACGGCATTGAGCAACAATACATTACCTCCTATTCACCTCAGTCAAATGGTCTTGCTGAGAGAAAGAACAGAACCTTAGTCGAATCGGCAAAGTGCATGTTATCACAAGCGACACTTCTGAAGTCCTTCTGGGCTGAAGCTGTTTCAACAACAACCTATATTCAGAACAGATGTCCTACTAAAGGTCTCTTAGACAAAACACCATTCAAAGTTTGGACAGGTACCAAACCTTCTTTATCAAACTTACGAGTTTTTGGATGTACTACTTATGCACAAATTCCTCATGACCTCAAGAAGAAGCTAGACTTCCAGAGCATCAAATGTATTTTAATCAGCTACACTACTTCAGATCAAGCCTACAAGTTGTTCGATCCTATCGAATCGAAGATATTCGTTAGCCGGGATGTCATCTTCATCGAAGATCAGTTTATCGACCTCAAGGGAAAAGGCAAAGCCCATATAGCTGACTCTTTGGTTTCATCCGACACATTGAACTTCCCAATTCCTGAGTCGACTATTCCTATCGAAGGTCCAAGCTCATCTTCTTTCGACGAACAACATATCAATGACGAATCCGAAGATGACGATGTTGCAGTTCAGCAACTACAGCATGATGAAAGTAATTAACTTCCTCTATTTCCCAGAAGATCATCAAGAACTAGCAGACCATCTATCAGGTATATTGATGAGTCTGTAGCCTATCTTGTTCAGGACCCGACTACTGTCGAAGAGGCACTTAGTCAGCCCGATTCCGATCTCTGGAAAGAAGCTATGGATAAAGAGTATTCATCTCTTATCAAGAACCAGACATGGACGATTGTTGAATTACCTGCTAGCAGAAACGTAATTGATTGCAAATGGATTTTCAAAGTTAAGTACAAAGCAGACGGAAGCATCAATAGAAGGAAAGCTCGACTTGTTGCCAGAGGATTTTCTCAGGTATACAACGTCGATTACACTGAGACCTTCAGTCCAGTACTCAAGCATTCTTCTATTCGACTCTTATCATCATTTGCTGCTGCAACAGATTTGGAAATACATCAAATGGATGTACAGACAACATATCTCAATGGAGTTATCAAAGAAGAGATTTACATGGTGCAACCCGAAAGATATATTATCGAAGGTAAACACAATCGTGTGTGTAAACTCCATAAGACACTTTATGGCTTGAAGCAATCTGCTCGAGCATGGTTTCAAAGGATCAATACTTTCCTTATTGATCACGGCTACACACCAAGCTCTACAGTATCGTTTTGTTATTTACTTTCTGGTATTGTTTCCCAGGGTGACTATCAGTTGGTTACTGGGAAGCAGTTTATGCGTAGCCTGCCAAACGCTCAGGGTGCAGCTCTTCTTATCATTCAAAGTGCATCAGTTGCTACTCCTCCTGCTCCATCCATGGGTCCTCTTTCTTAGGTGATTTCTGACTTATTGCATCGGTATTCTGTTGTCTTTTCAGAACCTACATCACTGCCACCATTACGAGATGTCACCCACCATATTGATCTTATTCCTGGTGCTACCCCACCCTCTCGTGCTCCATATCGTATGTCTAAAGTAATGACGTTCAGCTCCAGATTGCTTCCCTTTTACGTCAGGGCCTCATTGTTCCTATCCATACTCTCATACCTTTGTTACTAAAGAACTCCTGAGGTTCAAACTGCTTTTGATGCTTTACGTCATGCCATTGTTTCTGTTGCTGTTATGTGTCTCCCCCAGTTTGATTAGCATTTTATTGTTGAGACTGATGCTAGTGCTATTGGTTTAGGCGCTCTTCTTTGTCAGTCCGAGTGTGTTATTGCTTATGAGTCTCGTCGTTTGCGCTCTTATGAGCAATGTTACTCTATACATGAAAAAGAGCTACTTGCTGTTATTCATGCTCTTAAGGAGTGGCGCCATTATTTGTATCGTGTTCCCTTTGATATTATTACTGATCATCAGTCTCTTCGTTATCTTTTTTCTTAGCGTGATCTTAGTGATCGTCAGTATCGTTGGTTACAATCTTTGCAGTCTTTTCATTTTGATATTTTGTATCGTTCAGGCAAGGCAAATACGGCAGCTGATGCTTTATCTCATCTTCCTACATTGTTACATAGTATTGTTGCTTCGGTTCCTTCTTGGTTTGATGATTTACCGGCCGCATATTTGTCTTGTCTTGACTTTTCTGATGTTTATCGTTCTCGTCCCCTTTCGTCCTCTCGGAAGTTCCAGGTTTATATTGTTGTTCATGATCGTTTATACCACTATGATGCTTTATGTATTCCCAGTTCTCTTTCCATTCGTCCTCAGTTGTTGTCTGATGCTCATGCTTCCCCTATTGGTGGCCATTTTGGTTTTCAGAAGTCTTATGCACGTCTTAAGGACAATTTCTATTGGCCATCCATGAAGTCTGAGCTAGCCCATCTTATTCGTGATTATCCTTTTTGTGCCCATAATAAATATTCCAGTGCTAAGTCCGCTGGTTTGCTCCTGACCCGCCGTGGTCATGACTCTTGTATGGTGGTGGTAGATCGCTTCTCAAAATAGGCACACTTTATACCGATCCGCAATACTATTACAGCTGAGCAGTGCGCACATTTCTATCAGAGATTTTTTGCCTGCATGGTATGCCACGTACTATCCTATCTGATCGGGATAGTAAGTTTACATCTACATTCTGGACAGAGCTTATGCGTATTTTGGATGTACAGCTTCTGATGGATACTGCTTATCATTCTACTGCTGATGGGCAGACTGAGGTCCTTAATCGGATCCTTGAGGATTATCTTCGACATTTTGTTTCTCCTTCAAGGAAGGATTGGGATCAGCATTTATGTTTGAGTATAGCTATAATAGCTCTATGAGTACCAGCACTGAAGTTTCACCTTTCTTATTGGCTCATGGGTATGCTCCACTTTTGACAGGGGTGCCTCTTCCTCCTGATGACACACCAGTTACCATTGCCTCTTTTTTATCTGGTGCTTGTGAGCTTATTGCTAGGGCTACTACTCACTTACAGGATGTTCAACATCGCTATCAGACTTCTGTTGATCATCATCGCCGTCATGTTGAGTTTCAGGTTGGTGATATGGTTTACCTCCGGTTACGCTTTGCACGTCATCACTTTGTTCAGGGTCACGCTTCTACTGAGAAGCTTGCACCATGCTATTATGGGCCTTACCGTATCTTGGATCGCCTCGGCCCTGTTACATACCGGTTACAGTTGCTTGATTCTACATGAGCCTATGATATATTTCATATTAGCCTTATACGAGCTGCCATTGAGGATGATGCTCCTCGCGATTTCACATTTCCTACAGAGCCAGAGTTGTTCCCTTTTTTGCCAATTGCCATCCATCAGGTTCGCCTTCAGCATAGTCGACATCGCAGGCAGGTTTAGTTTTTGGTACAGTGGGATGGTCGTCCTCTTGAGGAGGCCACTTGGGAGCCTATTGATGTCTTTTATCATACACCATTATTGGCAGATCAGGCTCGAGCCCTCATAGCTTTAGTTCTTTCCTCTACTACAGATGTCATTGCAGATGTTCCCTCTACTTCATGATTCAGCTAGCTATGACTATTCTTTGTTTTGTTTCTTTGTAGTATTTGCTTAGTACATGCTTTACACAGTTATGATACTTTTTGGGGTATCTATTGTGACGACTTATGTCCTCTCCATCAGTATTTTCATTAGTTCGTGATTTTTCAGTATTTAGCATGCTTACATTATTGTTTTAGATAGTCATTATGCTTGCTAGCTGGTGGAGGGCTTTGTTTTTCTGCAGGGGAGAGTTATGGACTTGGCTCATTACATTCGCCGCGTCCATTCTCTTATTCGTTATTATGCATAAGCAGGCCTAAGGGCCCTTTTTATTCATATACTAGCCTTGGGCCCTATTTGGTCATATTTTTAGGACTTGGTCACGTTGATTTGGAGTGGGGGTCCTACTATTGGGAAGGCGCACTATTTTCCCTCCAAATCCTATTCCCTCCCTTTTTTGAATCCTCTATTTGGGAGAGGGTATATATAGGGCAGCATTGTATTCCTTTATTCAGTTGATGATGATTGCTCCTCTTTAGCCTCCTTAAGCATTCTCTCTTCTTGCTTTCTAGCTTAAGTCCTGCTTTCTAGCATAGCTAGTGAATCTTAGCTTGTAACTATTATACTAACTTAAAAATATTATGGAACGTTCCAAATGTAATCTTCCTTTAAGTTGCTAATTTAGGCATTTCCAATGCAAAGTAGTCTTATCCATAACAAGGGTCCACACTTATAAAATGATACTATAAAATAGTTGTGAGTCTTAAAAGTGAGTAGGTACTCATAGAACTATATTAGAGAAGTATGCACTGTGTTTCCATAACACTTCACCACTAGAAAGAAGACAAAAGCAAAAGAGAGAGGACTTCAAAGCTCACACAACTTGAATGATTATTCAAAGAGTAGTAGGGCATGGAAACCCCTCCAAACTATGGGCTACTTTTAGCTTGTAATCTATAGAGATGGTGTCTTGCTAATTCTAGCTCTAGAACCCACATGGGTCCTCAACCTACTCGTTATTACTTGCCTAATTAGCACAAGTGGGGTGTACTATGTACATAAATGTTTTACCCCCATGTCTTATGCACAACTTACAAGTTACAAGTATACAAGCCTTAAGGGGCAAAATAGGCATTTATTTCAACGTATTTGAGAAGTTAGAGGTGCAATTGGGAATGAGTAGTTCTGATCATCCTGAAACAGATGGGCAGACTGAGAGAGTTAACCAAACCTTGGAAGACATTCTTAGGGCGTATGTGAGTGAAAGGCAAACACAATGGGAACGTTACCTACGATTGTTGGAGTTTGCCTATAATGATAAAAAGAATACATCTACGAAGATGAGTCCTTTCGAGCTAAATTATGGTTTTAGACCAGCCAGTCCAGTTACTATAGGTATGCCTCATAAGACACCTAGTGCTATGGACTTTCTAACTCACATGCAACAAATGTTGGAGTTAGCAAAGGAAAATGTAAAAGCGGCGATGGATCGGGCAAAGACATATGCCGATCTGGATCGTCATACACCAAGAGAGTTCGAGGAAGGAAACATGGTGTTTCTCAGGATTCCAAAGGACTCGACAACCCTGAAGACAGAGAAGTGTTATAAGTTGTCACCTAGATATTGTGGACCTTGGAAAAAGATTAATAGAGTTGCTTATGAATTGGATTTGCCTGTTGGCTGTAAGGTTCATCCTGTTTTTCATGTTTCACGCTTAAAGAAGGTTTTACATGATGGTGATAACTTGTTGGCTGATGGTCTTGTATTGTTTTAGGAGCATGGGGAGGTGATGCATGGACCAGCGAGAGTATTGGACCGAAGGCAGAGACGATGTGGAATCATATGCTCCATGAGTACTTGGTTGCATGGCATGGATGACCTCTCAGTGATGCTACCTTGGAGACCGCCCATGGGTTGCATGCACAGTATCCAGACTTTGCCATTGAGGACGATGTCATCCGAGGAGGGAAGGGATGTCACATGTATTTTGAATCCCTTGCCCAATGTAAATTGTAAATTGTAATTATCAAATTGTAAATGGCCGAGTCACTGGCTTGTGGAGACAATTGTAAATTGCAATGCAAATATTTGTTATAGTGACTAATTCCGAGATGGCCAAGAGGGTACTGGGTCTCATGAGAGTCTGTTGGATTGACCTCCTAAAAAGTAGGAAGGGTTGACACGTCAACGTGACATGTCATATGTTCACTGGGACACTTGGTCCAGTGCATGAGTGACACTTGTCGGGACGGGTCAACAGGACTTGTCATATGCTCATTGGGACACTTGGTCCAATGCATGAGTGACACGTGTCAGATTATTCACCTACTAGCTTGCCTATGTGTCAAGTTCTCATGTTTGCTTGTTGATCTATGTACATTTGCTTGAGATTAATAAAGTGACAAATTTGTTGGGTTATTCTGTGTATTTACTTAGGCTTTGTGAGCTTGTGTGTAACAGTTGACTACAAACATTATCACTATGAGGCACTCTACATTCCTAGTACTCTAGATCTATGCTTCAAGCTTTTGTTAGATACTCACTATTCTCAAGTGGGTTTCCACTATAAGTTTCAAAAGTCTTTTGCCCAGCTTAAACCCTATTTTTATGGGATTTACATCAAAACTGATTCAGCCACTCTTGTCTGGTTTCAATAGATATTCACATGCCAAGACTCCCGATCCTTTTTAACATTGGCAGATTCGTGTATTCCTCATTATCAATGGACTGATATGTCCACAGATTTCATTCTTGGACCTCCTCGAACACAGAGAGGACATGACACTTTACTTTTTATGGTCAATAGATTTTTGAAACATGCACACTTTATACTTGTCCAGTCTACTTTTGAATAGTGCACTCATATTTTTTTTATTTAAGACCTTTAGACTACATGGTTTACCTTGTCCTATACTCATTGACCAGAATACATATTATTTACTTTTAGTTATTGGAACAAACTAAATGCGTATTTCAGATATACATATTCTTACCTTATCATTCTTGTACCGAGGGTCAATCTAAAGTTCTAAACTATATTTAAGAACATTATTTACGTAATCTTGTCTCACCTTATGGTCGAGATTGAGAGTTCTCAAAATACAATTATGTTAGTTCATTAGCAGCAACACAGGAGCCTCACCTTTTTTATTGGCAAATGGATACTCACCAGCTCTCCTAGATATTCATCATCCTCTAATTATATTATTATTACTTTATCTTCTTCTATTACTAATTCTTGTGATTGTATTGTGCAAGTACAACATCAATTGGAGCATATCCAACATCAAGAAAAATCCTTCACTAATTGCCATAGATCTTTTCGAAAATATATTGAAGGCCAAAATATTTTGTTGTGTTTATCTTGTGCATGCCACAAAGTTGTCAAAGATCCACATGTTCACAAATTGTTTTATGAAGACAACATTTTTTTGAGTTGCTTATGTTCAAAGCATGAAATATATAAATGCTGCTTGTTCAACATCACTACTAGATTGGAGAAACAAATTCTTTGTGCAAAAGCACAAGCTTCATGGTAGTAAACACAGATTTTCGAAGTCGTAGGGACTCAACTTTTGGATTGACACCACTAGCACGAGTGTATAACCAAGACACAAAAATATAATAAAAAATACAAAAGTAGCTTTAGTAGTTCAAGATTCTAACCCTCATTGTGGGAAATGTCCTACTCCATAGCTGGTTTTTTTCAAGCTTCATAGTGTGCTTACTATGCTATTATGATACTCCATAGCTAGGCCTTGGAATTTGTCATGGTATTAGAGTAGGTTATGTTGCCTGTGGTGTGGTGAAAGCTTGGACCTGTTTTTGATCATATTCCTGCCATTCGTGGAGAGCAGCTTATCTTTGAGGAGGGCGCACTTTTTGTAGGGGCATCTGATCTCTGTGCTATCTGCATGGTTGGAGTACTATTGGCAAGGGGAGTACAGTGAGCCAAAAAATTTCTAATTTGGGAGAAATTTTTTTGAGTCTTTTTGGACAGCCAGGACTGTAGGAGGGTGCTTTCTATAGTGGGGACTTCAGTGAAAGTTCTGAGTGGATCTTGGACAAGGGCTAGGACAGCCATACAAGGGGATAGTTTCAAATTTAGAAGCTAAGGTTATTGAGCACGTGGTTGCATACCCTAGTTGGGGGCCCCAGTTTACCTTTTGTGTTTTATTTCTATCCAGCTATGTCTAGTCTTGCAGAGAGCATGCTGAGTGAAGCCGGCTGGCTTGATGGCACTAACTTTAAGATCAAGAACATTCTTGAAGACAAAGAATTCAAGATCAAGAACATTCTTGAAGACAAAGAATGTTAGAAGCTTGTGACAGGTGAGGAGCCTGTTCCAACATCTGAACTTGAACTCAAGGACTATATCAAGAGAGGGGAAGAGGCACACAGGATCATCGACATGTCAATGAGGGATAATGTGATTCCTCTAATCAGGTCAGCCAAAGGGCCTATAGATGCATGGCACATTTGTATGAGATAGCAAGTACAACTAGGTTTCTCTGCTTGAAGAACAAGCTGTATACTCTCACAACGGAGATAGGGGAGACAGTTACTGATCATCTTACTAAGATTCAAGATCTTAGATATCAGCTTTCTGTGCTTGGAGAGTCTATTGTTGACAAAGACTTGGTGCCAATAGTTCCGAATAGCTTGTCATATGCTTATCAGAACTTTGTGATGATGTTGTCTGTGAGGGAAAAGATCCCTACCTATGAAGAGGTCTATGGTCTCTTGTTACAGGAGGAGATGAGGAGAGTTAATCTCTCCAAGAGGGAAGATTTCCATGAACATGCCTTTGCTTCTAAGAAGAAGCAAAATCTAGCCAAGGATAAGAAGAAAGGTAAAGGCAAGAACAAAGGAGCACCACAAACACTTGAGCAAGGAATGGAGAACTTGCAGATGTCAGAAGCACAATCCTCCTCGAGTACTTCTTCCACACCTCGAAGGAAGGGGAATTGCACTTACTGTGGTAAATATGGACACTTTGCTTTTGAGTGCAGGAAGAAGCTTGCAGAGCAAAAGAAGAGCACAAAGAAGCAGGGAGGAAATGTTGTTGAGAGTGGTGCAAGAGAGGAGTAGAGTGACATAAGGCAAGTTGAGTTATTTTCTGTTGCATTGGCCTCACAAGCTACAACAGAGGTGTGCCTAGGTGACAACTCAACACTAAGGTCAAGGGAAAGGGCACAATACCTGTAAAGCTTCCATCAAGAGAAGTCAAAGTCATTAAGAATGTCTTATATGTACTAGGACTTGCTAAAAATCTTCTTTCAGTAGGAGCTATCACTCAACAAAATATGAAAGTAGAATTTGATGCTACTTCTTGTCTTGTGTTTGACTTGAGTGATAATATGAAGGTTGCGGCCAAAGGATTGCAGGAAGGTAATCTATACAAGTTGTACACTTCTATCCCTAGTCAGCATGCTTATACAACAAAAGGCAGTGATGTGGATAGGTTTTGGCATGAGAGGTATGGACATCTTGGCTACCAAAGCATGCAGGTGTTGAATCAGCATCATATGGTGGAGGGGCTTCCAGTTGTTAAGCCAAGCTCTTCAGTTTTCGAGGCTTGCGCTATGGGAAAACAACAAAGACAGAAGTTTCCCAAGGAGAGCACCACCAGGGCAACAGGTATACTTGACTTGGTACATTCAGATTTGTGGGGGCCAACCCAAACCAGATCTGCAGGGGGGGCATTTTACTTTATGACCTTTATTGATGACTTCTCACGCAAGATTTGGATTTATTTCTTGAAGCTAAAATCTGAAGCACTCAAGTACTTCTAGCATTTGAAAGCTTTGGTAGAAGAACATTCAGGAAAGAAGATAAAGATGCTCAGGTCAGACGGTGGTGGAGAGTTCATTAAGACAAAATTTGTAGAATTCTGCAACAGCTCCTCATACCCCTTAGCGAAACGGCGTAGCCGAGAGAAAGAACCGAACTATTGTGGAGTGTGCAAGGTGCATGCTCAAGGCAAAGGGGTTGCCCAACTCTTTTTGAGGCAATGCACACAGTAGTGTTTCTGTTGAATAGAAGTCCAACTAAAGCCATGGAAGGCAGGACTTCAGAAGAGGCATTTAGTGGCATTAAGCCCAAGGTGGGCGTTTTGCGAGTGTTTGGTTGTACGGCCTATGCCCATAGGATGAGGGAGAGAGCAGCAATCCAGGGGCTAGGAGGTCTCAAAGGCAAGCCCAGCAACATGGACACCAAGAGACAAACTATGCACTTATGGCTACTATTTTGGATTCACAAGATCCGCATACATTCGTTGAGGCAGCAGATGAGAAGGTATGGCAACATGCTATGCAAGAGGAGTACGACTCCATTTTCAGAAATGATACATGGGATTTGCTGAAGTTACCAAAAGGGAGGCGTCCTATTGGCTGTAAGTGGGTCTACAAGACCAAATACAAATCGGATGGGAGCATCGAAAAGCATAAGGCAAGGTTGGTTGCTATGCACAGAAGGAGGGCTTGGACTATGATGAGACGTTTGCACCTGCAGCTAAGATGACGTCTATCAGGTTGGTTTTAGCATTGGCTGCATTTTTTGGTTGGGAGGTCCATCAAATGGACGTGAAGAGTGCTTTTCTCAATGGACAGTTGGCTGAAGAAGTCTACATGGAACAGCCACACAACGGCATCTGTAGTTCTCATACATACTGCTCCAGTGAACTTCGGAAGTTTTAGATCCTTCCTCTTTCGAAACCCCAACTCAACTTCATGGGCTATTGAAAATGTCCTTTTTGCTTCCATAGCCGTACCACTGACTCTCAAGAACACTAGCCCCTTTACCTTTGAGTTGCTCCAAGTACCTCAAATCACTACACAAATAGGTTACCCTGAATTCCTAGAAGAACTGGATAGAATAGACCTCCCACAACCAAGTTCTAACTACACATAAACTCTTCTTCTCCAAAAATCAGCAAACTAGGGTTTCAAACTGACAATTGGCAAAAACCAATGGATGATCACCAAATCGGAAGGTGAAAAGCCCTACCCTACCAGCGACCTACCCCAAGAAGCCTATTGCAATTGACAGATCTGAAAAATACTAAGTATTGAAGAAGTTACAAACAGATTGACAAATCCTATGTGGGCTGGATTTTCACAAAAGCCAAGAGAATAATCAAGCGACATAGAAGAATATGCTCAAAGGCTGCCAGAAGATCAGCACCATAGGGCTTCAATTTGCTATCTTATGGGCTCCAAATCTGCCAACAGATCACCTACAGTAGGGCCCTGGCTCTCCAAGAATGCACCAAACCCTAATTGAAGATGCCAAATCCCACACAATTCTCAAAAGCAACTGCTCTGATACCAAACTATTACACACAAGGTCACAAACCCTAAGTAAATACACAGAATCACCTAGCAAATTCGTCACTTTATTAGTCTCAAGCAAATGTACATAGATCAACAAGCAAACATGAGAGCTCTGCCACAAGTCTCCTCCCAACCATAGCTGCATAGGAATACGATCGGGAATGCCTGGCAAGGCTCACATTGTCCCCTCAAGCACCCCTTAACCTTGACGCATACTAACGTCGACACATGGCCAACTCCATGCACAATCGACACTTGCCACTTGGCAGTACCTTGACACATAGGCAAGCTAGTAGGTGGACAGTCTGACACATGTCACTCATGCATTGGACTGTGTCCCAATGAGCATATGACATGTCCTGTTGACCAAGTGTCCCAGTGAATATATGACACGTGTCACGTTGACGGTCAACCCTTCCTACTTTTTAGGAGGTCAGTCCAGTAGACTCTCACGAGACCCAATACCCCCTTGGCCATCTCGGAATTAGTCACTATAAGAGATATTTACATTGCAATTCACAATTGTCTCCACAGGCCGGTGACTTAGCCATTTTCAAATTTGTAATTACAATGTACAGTTTACATTGGGCAAGGGATTCAAAATACATGTGACATCAACTGAGGAATAAACCTAATGGAGAATAGCATAAGGTGGTCTAGCTATAGGATATATATTTCCAAAATAAGAACAATTAAAGTAGCAATCGGGAATAGGTAATATAGTATTAGGGTTGGCAACGTAGATATATCATTTGAGCCAACAATAGTTTTACCAGGTCGAAATGATTAAAATACTGCATTTTTCCATAGTGGCGATCTATGAGGTGCTTAGCTCCCCAAGCTCCTCAAGAAACCAACTAGCTGGTTAAATTAGGAATCTCCTCCCATCCATATGCAATCACTTATGCTAGTTACGTGCTATCCCTGCCGTAGCCCATTTGGCATCCATGCATGGGTAGGTAATCCATGTAGGCTGGCCGAAACAAGCCCAAACACGCTAGATAGGTGTAACGGCTAAGCTTAATTGCCACCCCCATGCTCCGTCGTGCCTAAGTTGCCCTCTGGTCCACTCTAGCCTCCAGTTGGATAACCCTAGTCAACGCCTATTGGTGATATGAGTTGACTTGGTCAGTGCACGTCGAATCTATACGCCTCACTGCACAATTCATGGCATGTGTGTACTCACTACGTGACCTATAGTGCCACACCCAATACCTACAATATCATCAAGTGCCTAGACGGCTATACTGGCGGTGACCACCTGCTCACCTGTCGTGGGTTGTGCCTTGCAGGGAGGTCCTTTTCCCACAACTAGGTTGGAGGGTTCACTTTCTCAATTGTCTCTCCCTCCTATTTGGATTACGTGTTGGTCCACGATCTGAGGCATTTTCTTCCTCTAGTGACACCAAGCCTTCTGCAAGCTAGTCATCTTGATATGAGCACTTCTTTAAGTGGCTTACATGGATAACTTGATGCACTTTACATCCCTGAGGTAACTATAACTTATTGGCCACCTCACCAATTTTCTTGATCACCTTCCATGATCCACATTACCTTGGTGATAGTTTCTTACACTTACCAGTGTGGATAACCTTTGACTTGGAAGGCACTGGTAGAAAAACTAAGTCGCTCACTTTCAATTTCCTAAAGGTACGAGACTCATGTGCATATTTTTTCATTCATGCCTAAGTCTTGGAAAGATTTTGCCTTGTAGCCTCAAGCATGTCTTGCATCTGAGTCAAAAATTTGCAACACGTGTTCCCTACTGTGGAATACTTATGGTAGTTGGACAAATCAGTTGGCAACCATAATTCAACTTGAATGGACTTATATCATAGACACATCTCTTCTCATTATACGCGAACTCAACTAAGGGCAAATACTTTACCCCTATCAAAACCCAAAACTCACTGGAGCCGGGTCAATGAGGACTACTAATGCCATAGAGAGTTGTCTTCAAAAGTGGGAAGAAGCATTCCAGATGTGTGGCATTGATGATGAAATTGAGATGATTGCTAAAGACACATATCGTTTTCAAGAATCAGCACAGAGGTGGTGGAGGAGAAAGGTGGAGACAAATGACCTAGTTCCAACCACATGGGAGGAATTCCAGCAGGTGGATATGTGAAAGTGGGTACCTATGGATGAGAAGAATAAGGCCATTCAACTATGGACTTATTTGAAACAAGGTAACTTGAGCATGTATGATTATGCCGACAAGTACCATGAGGCTTTATTGCGCACTCCTCAGGAAGTTCCGAAGTTCATGCAAGTGTTTCACTTTGTGGAGGGACTTCAAGATATTGTAAGTCCTTTTGGCAGAAAGGAGCAGTCTCATGATTGGTGGGGAGCCATGGCTTTGTATTATGAAGACAACAAGAAACCTAGATCCTATTGCAGTAGCTACTACAAGGAGCCAACAACCTTGGGGTCGTAAGGGCAAATGGAACAAAAAGAGAAAGTTTGAAGGTCAAACCAATAAGCGGCAAGCTCAAGGTGACCAGAGAGGTAAGGAAGGCAAAGGGTTTTTGTGGGCAGCCTATTGCCCAAAAGGGTTAGCATCCTTCAATGTTGTCATCACAAGAACGTCCGAAGAGGGAGAATGCTTGTTTTGGATGTTTGGGGCAGCATATGTGGACATGCTGCATGTCCATGGAACCAGATGCAGACCACATATAATCTTTAGCTGGATAAGATGAACTAGATGGATGACCCTACGACAGTGGAAGAGATCGAGCAATAAGCCAATACAAATGTTCCACACCTCATGAATGTCTTTATGGTTAGGAGAGTGGACACAACACTCAACCATCCTAGTGCCACTACACAATGGAAATGGTTGATGAAAAGGGTACAAAGATTTGGGACAACAGGGTTGTGGCCATTCCACAAACTTTACAAAGTTACACAAAAGAGTTGGATTTTGGGATAACGCGACTAGCGCGGTTTGATGTGGTGTTGGGCATTTGTTGGCACATGATGTGAAAGCCACACATGGCCTGGGATACTCATGTGTATGGGTCCCAGTTTGATTGTGTGGCTCATTCCATCCATAATCTCACTTAGTATACAACGCCTATTCCAACATGCATCAGTTCCATGCAAAGATTCCTAGTCAGAAAATGCCATAACTTCAAACGCTCATAACTTTGTCATCCGGACACTGTTTTAGGTGCTATTGCAGTACAGTGGGAGGACAAGTGATCGTGATGACTACCATGTCATCCAGGGCTATACTGTCCACATGTGCGAGCTGCAAAGGCCAACATTCATATATAAGGGCGCCCTTCTAGTATGAGGAAGCCTTGAAAAAACATTGTCCGAGCATGCATGGCCTCAAAATGGCGTCATCAACAGTCCTTTAGGGATTATTAGAGACCAGTGAAGCTCTGAATCAGGTTTATTGTGCAGGTTATGTCCAAGGCAAGCGAAAATCAGAATTTGAAGGTGATTTGAGTCATTTTCACACCGTAATTGTTTAGGAAGCTACAAGCAACCAAATCAGGGGTCTGATAGGTCAGTACAGAGCTTAAACAATTCTGAAAATGACCAGCGTACACTTCAAAAGAAATTGATTTAGGTGGTCAAGGCTCCGAACCCCTCAAAAATAATCAAAGAACAATGAAAAACACTCTCTTTTTTGCTTTTTCAACACAAGTTCGACCACCACAAGCTGTTAACCCTGCAGCCAAGCCCCATAACAGCTTCAAAAAATCCAAAAGAAGATGCATGCAGGTACAGATCCTCCAGCACTAAAAACAACCTTTTTCAAGCATCTAAAGTAGGAGTTTTATCAATTACTAACTTATACTATCAATTCCTACCCAAAAACATCAAAATTTGACTGAATTTGACCAAAAATCGACTGCAACGATTAGTGACCATTACGCAACAGCAAGTAATCAATAAATTCAGTTTTAATGACTTCCTAACACTTTGAAATCATCAAAATACAGTAGCTTTTGAGTTATACTAGGCTAAAATCAAGTTTCTAACCAAAAACCATAGAAATGCATGGACAACCGCAAGCAATTAGACATACCAAGTCAGATCATTGATTTTTATCCATTGAAAAATAATAAATCTGAGAAACACCTTACTTGGAGCTCAATTCCACCACCAAGAAGAAAAAGCAATAATCTCCTACCCAAGAAGTAGGAAAAAGCAAGCAAAAGTTGGATTCACCAATTCCACCTCCCATTGTCGTAAGCCAAGGCTCTGATACCACTATAAGGAGCACAACAACATCCAGCTTACAATACACCGTAGAGGACACTATGGAGCCAAAACCACCCAACCAAGTAGAAGCTCAAGATCAAACCCCAAAAGCCTTACTCCCATGCCATGTAGGTGAATGATGAAGAGAAGAGTAAATTGGTAATCAAAGTCATCAAATAGGAAGTGTAGGTGGGTGAGCCCCCTACGATGTATATAGCCTCCAGGGTCCAGTGCATGTTGCCATGCATACCTAGGGACACTTCTATAGATAACTTAAATTATTATTGATTGTCTCTTCATGCATATGACCGTTAGACACCATTCACTACTCCACATGTCACTATGTGAATGCCTGGGTCCTCTCGAGGTTACTAGTTATGAAATTGGCTTTGAATTGGAATTTATTCTAGGCGTAACTTATAAGCTTGAACATTGGAGTACCAAATATCCACATCAAGGATCGTTCCAAATTCTAAGTACAAGACATGGACGTAACAGTAGGAGGGATAGTGAGTAAAGGTAGACGAAGAGAAATGCATGTCATCATTTCTCTCATCATGGTCATTTGATTCTTGATACCTTGCAACATGGAAGTATGTTGATTGGTCATGTCTTGACACTAATTATTGGGCCAAATGGGTGGATGTCATCGGAGGAAGAAGATCGTTCGGGAGGTGATAAGATCTTAATGAGGGAATAGGAAGAATAGGGATAATAGGACAAGAAGGAAACAAAATGAGATGAGGCAAGGATTGATGAATAAAAGGAAAAAGGGTAGGGTAGCAAGGAAGCTAGTGGCAATAGGAAAGGTAGTGATGGTGAAGATGGAACAAAATGATGGATCAACAGTGATAGCAAGAGAGAAAAATTTAAGAACAAGGGCTGGAACTAGCAAGTAGATCAACAATGTAGTACCAAAAAGGCTTGCTAGACAGCAATGGACCTCAAAGAAGGGAGAGAGAGTGATCTAGCAAGAAGGGTCCTTAAGGGTAGTGATGGACTTCAAAAGAGAGGAATGGGCAGCAATCTAGCAAGAAAAGTCTTCGGGGATAGCAATGTACCTCATGAAAATGCCTCGATAGAGCAATCGAGAGCAAGTTTGGCAGCGGCGGAGCTATAGAAAGCTCGTGGACTAGCAATTGATTAAGTGGAAGCAAGCTAGGCAATGGTGGCATTATGGAAGGGGCCAACAGTGGAGCAAACAAGAGTAATTTGAGTAGCAGTGAAGCTACTTGTTATGTACCATAACGGTACGTCGCAAGGGGTATGACGCACGTCTGGTGTTATCGACATGTTTTGGTGCCACGTGTCACCATCCTCGGTGGTCACGTGTCGGTGACATGACCGTGCTTGATGGGACCCACTATGCTATGCCTATATAGTGGTGGGGCTTCCCTTTTGCCATTCACTCAGTCTACCCGGGAGTTGGTGGATGGAGAGCACGTGCCAGGATATATCGCCAGGCCAGGAGATGTGTGCTAGGGAGAGCCAAGAACGATGGCTGGTGGTAATTAGTTTTAGTTTCAACCATTTATTTTTAAGCAATGGCCTTTCAAGAAACCACTTTGTTTGGATAATTTATTTCTATCATGATTTATAAGAAAATCTTAAACTTGTAGTTTGAATTATCAAACTTTGTGTTCCTTTTTCTTGAAAGGTGATGTTAAGGTTTTAAAGAATATATTATTCTCTTCAACCTTAACTTTCATAAATAACCTCTATGATGTATTTGCCAAACCCAAAAAAAATAAAATAATAATTTCTGGCGCCGCGGACCAGCAAACCCACGCATCTGCTCGGAACTCGGGCTCCGAATCCGTGGATTGTTTAAAGCTAAATCTTGGTGTGGCTGTCCTTTCAGGTCGTACTCCTCTTTCCCCTTCTCTGTACCTGCAAATCTCCAAAGCTTGGAGAGGAGCTGAGGTACATAGAAGGAAAGAGGGAGTGGAACCTTAACTACGTTTAAAATCCTTTTGGAGTCCATGGGCCATGTGGCACCCTTTGGTGGTCCCACATGGTGAGTAAGATCTAGAAGGGACAAATGGGGCCTTTATTGGGCCCCACTTGTCCTTTTTGCACGGAGGAAGGGGAGGAGCCTTGGGGAGGGGGTAAAGGAGTGTACTCACATTCCTTCACCCCATTTTCCCAAGTTGCTTTTGAGTGCTCCATAAGCTCAAGTTTGCTTATTTTCTTGGGCTTTTGTGCTTTAGTTGTTAGTTTTTAACGGCTTGGACACCGTTGCTCCTTGTTTTTTCCTACACTTTGTTGTTTCCATGGACACCCCTATGGATGTTATCCAAGCTCCAACTCCCACAAGGAATGATATGGAGGAAATGGCTTATGCGATAAATCTGTTGCAGCAACAAGTTGTCGACATACATGCGCTCAAATCATGAACGGGCGGAGACCGAGTTGAGGGCTATGTCCCAATCTCAGCAGGCACTCCTCAACCCGATGTTTACCCCGGAGTTTTTCACTGGGGAGAAAAAGAACAGACACCAGGACGCGGTCTTGGCTTGGCTTGATCGGTGGACATCTCATTTTTCTCTACACGATCTGCCAGACAGCTCCCATACTACGAATGCCAATATGTTTTTACGTGGAAAAGCGTATTATGGTGGCAAGATCTTAAGGAGCGTGCTACAGTCCCATCTACTTGGGATGATGTCCAAGTAGCCTTTAACGCTTCCTTTGTGCCAGTCCTCGTCAATTTTGAGTATTATCGTCGATTTGCTACATTGCAAATGAGGACGAAACCCTTGGATGTCTATTTGCTAGACTTCCAAGAAGTTGCTTTGCGGTTTGTTAACTGCATTGACGGAGTTCTCCTTAAGCTGCATTTTATTTTTTGGCTTGCCCAAAGAGTATCAGTTGGAGGTCCGCCGCAATCAACGACAATCCCTTGAGGATGTCGTGCGTTTCGCTCGAATTTTCGACGATACGCACACAGTGACCCACAAAGAGCAACAGAAGCCTGAATCCAAGAACAAACCCTCTTCTAGCCCTTCCTTTTAAAAGGGCAAAGAGAGAGTTGTTGACGAAGCTTCCCCTTCGGAAAAGAAAAAGAAGCCTTGGTTGGAGAGAGCTAACTTTGACAAGGCCAAAAGCGGCGGGTTGTGTTTTTCCTACATGGAGAAGGGGCACCTTTCTAAGGACTGCCCGAAGAAATAGAAGAAGGGAGGCCGCTCTTTCAAGGCTCCAGGTAATTCTTCTATTTCTTGTATTAATGTATCCTTTTCGGATGAAACTGTATGTAGTGATTGTTGTTTTAGTACTGCGGTGTTTGGACCTCACGACCTCATTCGTATGAGTGGGTTCGTAGGCAGCCAACCCGTGAGTATTCTGTTTGAAGACGATTCTACTAAGAATTTATTAATGCTAAGTTGGTGCAGAAGCTGTAGCTGGCAACCGCACCAAGTGACCACAAGTACGTGGTTAGGATGGTAGCTGGTGGGGAGCAACAGGTCTAGGACCAATTTGTCCCCTATGTGCCGTTGAAGATTCAGAACTATGTAGATAGCTTGTCTTTTCATATTATGAATCTTGATAAGGTAGATTTAATCCTAGGCAAGGAATGCTTTTATGCTAGGAATGAGTTGTTAAAGAAAGATCATGTTTCACATAGTGTATCTTTCTTGCATATTGGCTCTATGGTTTATCTTAGAGGCGATGAGCCTGATCTACCTTTTGTAACTGCTCATGAGGCTATTCAATGTTTATTGGATTCTGAGTATCACTCATATTTATGTTATTTTAAAAATGAATCTTAAGTAGCAACATGGTTTTGATCATGGATATGTTTCCTGTCACACTTGATTGCTGAAAGAAAACTCATTTTGCTAAACCAGTGAACTACTTTTCAGAAAATCTTAAAGCTCCACTAAGATTTGGGCAAACCACTTAAACCTGCTTACATTTATGTGCAGAATTCTTCGAGAGCAGACGATTGGCTCCTTCGTGAAGTATTACGAGCAGTATCCTTGATTTTCTGGCAATTCAAAATTTATATCTTATACATCATCTTTTTAACTCATATATTCTTACATTAAGTTTTACTTAGAATATACCAACTAGGGGTTTCTCTCATGGACAATAGACAATAAGCTTGTCCTGGGCCGAAGCCATAGCTTAATGCCCCTCATCTTGTTGATTCTATGTAGATGTTGTGTACAATAGAATTATAAAGCATCTCCCACAAATGAGACATGCTTGTTTCTATTTCTATGTATTTTGAGCATGCAAAAGTTCTCGCAAAATGAAAAGTGTCACACCTTGAATAGAAATTACATTACAATGGCTACATATAATCTGAGAGCCTCTGACCGCCGACTTGGTGTTATGCGTGCAGAGCTTTAAATTGATCAGTTACTTTCCCAGAACTATTGTTTGATAAAAGAAGCTCTTATCTCCTACAAAGTTTAAGTTATGCGTGCAGAGCTTTAAATTGATCAGTTACTTTCCCAGAACTATTGTTTGATAAAAGAAGCTCTTATCTCCTACAAAGTTTTAGCATGTTTGCACAGAAGTGTTTTTATCTCGTGCTTATCTTGGTAATTGTCAAAGAGAATGAGAAATTCGTAAAAAATGCAAGGACTTGTGGTAGCAGCATACTGTGCCTTGCCTGCACCATCAGAAATAGTAGGTCAATTTTTCGAATATTTTAAGCTGCTGCTTTTCAAATTAAATTTCTTTTAATTAAATATTTGTTTCCCTCTGAAAACAGAATGGCATGGCATCTTCAAGAAGTACAGACAAGAAAGAATCTACCACATTACTTGTTTCATAAATCAGCAAAGAGCACTAACTTATTGAAGGAGGAATGTTTGTGTTGTCCTTGATGTGATAAGTCGTATGATCCTGGTGCAATTGCTGTTTTGGAGAGCCTCTTCTACCTCAGAGCACCACTTCCTCTGAACTTTTTCCTGGATCGTTATGATGCAAAAGTTTTAGTCATACAGGTATGACTATATGCATATCTTATCAAGGGAAACAGCTAACTGCTGTACGGTTGTGAATGTATCAAACCTAGAGTTCTTCCTCTGCAATTCCTGTTTAGTAACATGTGTTGACATCACAGGGTGCAAAAGATCCGCTCCAGAATTCCTTGCAGAAAGCGAACATGCTAAAAGCATACTGCAAGAATGTATCTGTGGCATTAGTGAATTCAGGTCTGTAAATTTGTCCCCTGTAAAATAACAGGAAATGCTCTCATTGCAAATCAAAATCAGAATTTGTGTCTTAGACACCAAATCACATGCAATCTGCTGGACTAGGTGATCTAGGCATATGCCTGACTAATAGTGAGCATTGTTTTCATATCTAGGCTTATGTTCTACTAATAGTGAGCAGTTTTTCTCATATCTTGGCCCGATGTGCAGGTCACTGCCCTCATGATGAAATACCAGAAGAGGTTAATGGCATCATCTACAACTGGTTAGCCACTGTATAAGATCCATCCAGTTTGAAATTTCACTTGAGCTACATGTTGCCATCTCTGCTTGGCATTTCAAGTTATGATGGCTGGCAGTCATGGTTTATTTCTGCTACATGTCGCGGTAACTTATTTAATGCTTATATAAGAGGTAGATATTTGAAATTTCCTTCATCAGCGCTGTTGCCTTTCCGAGAGTTATAGGTGCCATTATCGGCATGAATATCTTTCTGTATGTGATGGCTGCTTAATGAAACTTTCCTGCTGCAGGTATATGCACCTGTGGTGATAGTTATCTTGAACATTATCACCTACAAATTTCATGGGCACCACCCTAATACTCTGTAGCATGAAAGTTCAGGGTAAATTTTTGGAGACTTTGTCAACAATCTCGAATTTTTTTCGCTCTTTCATGCACTCAAACTGTCTTACAGGTATACCAGAGATTATTCTGGCAAATGTATAAACTAGGCTGGATTGTGTATTCACAATTATGTCAAATTACGCAATCAGCTGCGTGTGCTCTGGAAGGGATGCACTCGCTTCATTATAGCAAAGCCAAAGTCTCCTTGTTGTCACTGGCATGAGTCACAGCTTTTTGATCAAATGTTTGGCACTTTTACCATATTTGTTTGAGTATGATGCTTCAATGTGACAGTTTCTTTGGAGCACTATGGACTACTAGTAGTTATGACCAGAACACAGCATCGATGAAACTGAGGATAGGTAAATGCATAGATCAATCTTTGCAAAACAATATATATCAATGGTAGAAGAATGATCTCCACAATGATGCTTGTCTGCGTAAGTTGAAGCTAAACCATATGGAACTAAGCTGCTCCAAGATCTCATCTCTGATCAATCAACCTCAAATAATGAGGTTAACATGCCTATTTATTGTCAATATGGGCCATAACTTAATTTCAGTTAGGCTGAGCATCCCAACAAATGCACTCTTGATAATAAAAGTCTTTTATATGTCACTTTAAAATTATGGGTCTCCAATACCCAAACTTAGTACAATAAGGTCCGTAGAGATTTGATAAAAGCTCATACCTATGATCCAAATTGCTGTCCATGACATGCATGATTCTTGTCAATACTGTCAATATGAGGAAAATGCCAAAGCTGCAAAATGAAGATGCAAAGCAAAAGGGAAGAAGCTGATGTCATAGAATGGAATGTGCTAATATTGAAAATGAGGGTATTGATGAATGATATGCAAGAAATAAAATTGGAGCCACTAAAGGATAGAATGATGAACTAAAGCACATTAATATGCACGTGGACCAAGAGTCCCATGTGACAATATCAATGGAACCAATGGAGCGAACAAAATTAAAACCCCAGCTAGTTAGAAGACCAAGAATATTGTGAAAGTAGTAAATAACTTGGTATTGAATAATGCCATAACCAAGATATTGAAGAATCCATAAAACCACAAATTGTAGAGTGTACAATAGCACAAGCATCATGGACACATTGATGCATACATTCAATACTTTGGGACTCAAAAAGTTATTTTGGCACCACTTTATTGTCATTGGGCGTAAATGTTAAATTAGCATTGCCTTTCAGTTATTCACCTTGAAAGGGCGTGCACTATTTTTTTCAGTGGAACATTTGAATCTTGCCTCCCTAATTTTGGCATAAGTCCTAGTTTTGGACTCTATAAATGGGAGTTAGAAACTTTTATTTGATACTTGATGAATTTGGAGAGTACTATTTCAAAGATAGATTCTACTAGCAATATTTGTATCATGTGAATATATCCTTTGATAACTTTGGATTTACAAGAACATAACTCCTCATAACAACATAAACTAGAGTTCGAAGAGTTATAACGCCAATCCCACTTGAGCATTCAAGATGAATCCCCTGAATAATTGAACTAATGAACATATTTGACCTTTGATGATCTTTATGCTAATTGGTTTGATTTGGTGAACCATATGTATACTATTGGAACTTGTCGATGCCAAAGTGCACAAATCCATGATCAATGTCCTACATCCTCATAATTACAATACCAAATATGATTTGTCTCAAAAATTTTGATTTTGATTATGTGCACTCCATGAATGCTCCAGAGAGAGATCTTATGATGAGTTGTGCTTTGATGATGGAAATGTGATCCTTAATAATGCAATTATGAATAAGATATTTTGAGCTTACAAACGAACCTAATATTCGAATTCATGCACAAAAATAATGATAGGAGTGACCTTTTAAGATGTATAACTTCCTTATTAAATACAAAGAAGATATAACAAACCTTAATTATGTCAAATGCAAAAGACTTTGAAACTTCACCACGATTGCGAACTCTTGCTCTCTAGATAGTATATAAAATTGTGTGGGATGCACTGGAGTTGGAAGTTGGAAAATAGGCTGTACAAAATGAAAAAGGTTTTGTAAGGCACTACGCAGTTCTTATTTTTATTATAAAAATGCAAAACTTGATCATACATTTGAACAATATCTTGGTAATGCTTCTTGGTATTATCAACCCATGGGATCATAGAGAATGAGCCAACCTCAAGTACGATACACCAACCACTAGTTGTGCAAAGATATGGTCCTAGTAATGAGAACTAGAACTAATTATGAGAGTGAGAAAAATATTTTTTTATGAAAAAAAACATAATTGTGATGTTGCTTATGAGCAAGATTGTGATGACTATATTGAAACCAATTATAAAGTTCGAGAGTCAAGTAAAGAATATAACTGTAAGGGAGTGGTATAATATGATGAAGTTATGACGAAGAGTATGTACAAAGAGAAGAGAGGGTAGGAAAGCAAATGAACATGAAAGGTAAAGAAAATGTCATTCAAAGAATTGTGGAAGGACAACGAGGAGTGCATTATTAAAGAATTTGCCTAAATCCCACAATGCAACCTAAATGGAACTAGGTGAAAATCTCACTATCCAAGATCAAGAAAAACTCATTTGAAGAAGGTAAATTTAGCAATTGAGTTAGGATTCACAATTCATTTAGCCCATTGGAATGCTAAAGTAGATAAAGAAAGAACTCATAGTGCAAATATCAGGCTTGTTTGGAGGCCTCTATTGTTAAGCAATGAGAAAGGCATGGGGACATCCTAGTAAAGAGTATGATAGAAACCATAAGTATCTTTAGCTTTGAAAAGTTGGACAGAGAAAAAGACTTACTCAAATGCATTCTAATTATTTTTAAAAGATGCATGGGATGTTAGAAGCAAAGGAGACGTTTTTGGACAACAATTTATTTGATTTGTGAGGATGGAATGGAGATGGTGAAAAATCCATACGTGGAATTTAATTTTTTCAATTTCTCTTTGTTTACTTCGTGAGTTGTGGGATTTATTTCTAGAGTAGTAATAGTTTGGTGTAGTTTATGATGCTCAGTTGTGTCTCTTTTGTGTGTTATCTAGGATCTAGTGAATGATAGATCATGGTAGGTATAGTGGTAGTATTGTTAAAATCGGAGGATCTAAAACTCATTTGGATTTACGTACATCATTCAAGCATCAAGGATTGCACATCAACAAGATTAATCAAAATCTAGACACTAATTCTAGCTTAATCTCATCTGGAATGGCAATGGCCTTTTGACACCACAAACAAATTAGCATCTACTAATCTTCATGGACCCTCACACGTGTGGACAATGTAGAATTCATAGCAGGTTCAAATCAACTCATTAGACACAACGAATGTCACATAAACCAACAATAATCCTTCTTGGAAGAGCAAAATTGTCAAAAATCACACCAAGCTCTCAATCCATAACTATTGAGATTGGATCTAAGGTTAGGTCTAAATGTACTTAGGGTAGACCCTAATCCTACCAATCAAGGCCTTAGATTACGCAAATTAGCCCTTAGATCAAGGTGCCTCTTTTTGAAGGTGGCCGACCTCAAGGAAAATCCCTACAAAATAGGACCATGTGACTTGGCCTTGATTCAAGCATAATTGAAGAAATCTTTCAACAATGGTTTAGTAAGAATGTCATCCACACAAAATGAGGTGTCCACATGCTCCAACTTGACTTCTATTGATTGCACTTTCTCAAACACAAAATGGTAGGCAACTTCGATATGCTTGCTCCTAGCATGGAAGATCCTGTTGGTTGCAAGGCTTTGAGCTTATTTTTTATCGCATTTGATGAGGGGAATGTCTTCATATCTAATCACCTTAAGCTTTATCAATAGCCTCTTGATCCACAAGATCTCCTTGGTGGTGAATGTGAGTGCTTTATATTTGGCCTTGTTTGATGAAAGAGACATGGTTTCTTGCTTCTTTGAGAGCCATGAAATGACTCCATCTCCAATAAATATTGCATATATATCTTAATGAACTTCTATCGGGCCTTGTCTCCAACAAAGTCTGAATCTGAAAAACCAAACAAATCAATGTGATCATATTATGTACCATAACGGTGAGCCCTTCAGTGACAACCTCGCAAGGGGCATGACACAAGTCTGGCATTATCGACATGTTTTGGTGCCACCGCATCACCATCCTAGGTGGTCACATGTCGCCGACAGGTCCGTGCTTGATGGAACCCACTATGCTATGCCTATATAGTGGTGGGTCTTCCCTTTTGCCTTTCACTGAGTCTAACCGGGATTTGGTGGATGGAGAGTACATGCATTAGCTAGGATGTATCTCCAGGCCAAGAGATGTGTGCTAGGGACAGCCAAGGGCGATGGTTGGTGGTATGGAATGCCAGTTATCGCAGGAGGCTTGACTAGGCATGAGGATGTCCTCAATAGCTCTAGTGCATGGGGATGGGTCGGTAGTGACCCTATGGATGGGCGGATACAGTGCGTTGTCACTGGTATGGGGCGTGCGTCGACCTTCAAGGCAATCAAAGATGCAAGGGAGTTGTAACAAATCACCTCCATAAGATATGCCAAAATTGGGTGTGTTATAAATGTATCAAAGCACCCTTTTGGCTAGTTTCCAATGGTGAATCAATGGATCTTGCATGTATTGACTTAATCTATTGACACTATAGATCTGATATGCATATAGTAAGCCAAAGCAAGGAGCTTATGATACTCCTATAGAGAGTGATGTCCTTGAAGGATTTTTCATCATCTCCCTTAGGATCTCTTGCATGGTGCTCCATTGAAGTTTCTATCTTTTTGCACCTATCCATATTGAACTTCTTGAGAATTGAAGTAGCATACTTTGATTGACAAACGAAACTAAACTCATGACTCTTACTAGTTCAATGCCCAAAATATAGTGCAAAACTCGTAGATCTTGTATTTTGAACTCCTTTTTCAAAGCCATCTTGGTTTCATTGATGAGATCTAAATTGTTTCCACAAAATATGATATCATCTGCATACAATAAGAGTATAAGCACATCATCATCATGAAATTTAAAATAGAAAGAAGGATCTAAGTCACTTAGATTGAATCCAAGTGAAATAAGAAAGGAATGTAGCCAAGGATGCCATGATCTTGGTGCTTGTTTCAAACCATACAAGCTCTTCTTGAGTAGGAAAACTTTGTCTTCAAGTCCATGTTGAATGAAGCCCTCAGGTTGCTCCATGTATATCTCCTCAAGATAGCCATACAAGAAAGCATTAGATACATAAGCTTGAAAAAGCATCCAATTGAAATGTGAAGATAGAGCAATCAAGATTCTAATTGTTGTCATCTTGGCCATGGGTGCAAAGGTCTCTTTATAGTCCAAACCTTTGATTTGTGCATAGCCTTTTGCACATAGTCGAGCCTTGAGCTTATTGATTGATCCATCTTGATTGTATTTGGTTCTAAAAACCCATTTACAACCAATAACTTTCTTGTTGGATGGTAGATGTACCAATATCCAAGTGTGATTTTCAGTCAATGCATTGTACATATTTATGATCATAACTTGATACCAATATTTTGAATCTAATGCTTCTTGAACACATGAAGGTTCTCATCAAAAGAAGTGAAGAGAGCATTAGAAAGTTACCAATTTCGGCTTGCCTTCCCTTATCAAGATAGGTGAGCCTCAAGGGCTCAGATTTGGATCTAGAAGATCTTCTTGAAGACATGAGATCTTGAGATTCCTCCTCTTCAAGAGTGGATCAATAAGATCTTGGGCCAATTTGGTTGCATATCTAGAAATAGCTAGAAGATAGAAATCACTACTTTGTGCATGCTAGAACTTAGAAATGCACAAAGATCTGATCATAAACACTTGAATATGACTTAGTACATGTCCCTATCCGTACAACAGGAATAACGTACGGTACTTCACACATGTGAAAGCTAGATCAACCATAAAATCAACATTCTACACATAGAAAACCAAGATATCAAAATAAATTCACAAGAGATGGACATAGAATCAAAAGAGGAAAGTTCTCCATACAAAATGAGAACATGAAGATGATTTCTCCAAGTTTTTACAGTTATCTATAGCAACCATAGTGTCACTTGGCCACTTGCCCTAAAATAGCAACTTCTAGGTACTTAACCAAAAACCTAAAATTTCTAGTCCAAATGCAATGTGCCAAAGTTAGCCAATTAGAATGGGTCCAAACATGACCTCATCCACTTATCTACTTGCCAAAAATAGTAATACCACTATTTAGGTTTTGTGACTAGAAAATGAAAGTTTGAATTAATGCGTAATGCTGATGAGCAGTAGCGCAATAGCAATCTCTAAAACAACTCGAATAAGTGAGCTAGAATGCTCAGGAGTGTTCAAGCTCGCAGGCTCGAGAGAGAGCTAACTATTCAAATGCTTTTGATAATTCTGATTTTCAATGAATTGATCTGTATGAATATGAACAACTATTTATACTAAGAAATTAGGTCGTCTATTGCGATCGCCAGTTGGTTGATAATCTGTTGACATCCATCTGGTCCTTGTCATTGATTGTTGATAAGCGGTGAAATTGGCCGTAAACGTTCTGTCTGCATAAATGAACCAAAACTGTAGCTCTGCATAAATGAACTAAAACAGCCACAGGTGACACTGTCGAGTTTTTTGCAAAATGGCGAAAAAACTGAAGGTGCCCTTAAATCTCATTTAGGGATGCCCCACACCTTGTCAAAGTCATTTCCTTAACACTTGAAGCTCTTTGCAAAAAGCGAAAAATGCGACACTGCATATTTGCACGAGATTCCTAACAAGAAAAAGGCGAAAAAGGTGACACTGCATATTTGCACGAGATTCCTGACAGGCAAAAAATGCGAAAAAGGTGACACTGTATTTTTACACAAGATTTCTGTCAGGCGAAAAATGCGACATTGTCGTAAACTCCGTGTAATTCTACAGATTGTGAAAAACACTTGTAATTCTACAGACTATGTAAACACATGGGAAAATCCGCAGAACTGGATAAACAATGGATGAAGATTAAAACCGATTGGACGATTGGTAAGAAGGAGAATAATCCAACACAAAGTTCAAAGTTAGCACACATCAAAGCTTCATCCCAAAATGACTTAGGAAGATTTACATTCACCCTCATGAATTTTGCTCTTTCAAAAAGATTGGTCTTCCTCTCTTCCCTCTTGATCCCATGTGCCACACAAACTTTTTTGAACTTTGTTGATAAGTCTCATTGTACAACTTTAAACACTTTATATTCATGTTGAATTGACTTTTCACAACATTCTTAAACTTGAGAAAGACATCAAATATGAAATCGTCACTCTTTAGAAGATAAGTCCAACAATATCTACTCAAGTCATCTATACAATTCACAAACATCTTTGCTCTTCCATTACTCAAAGAACTAGTACAATGTAAATCCAAATGTACTAGATGAAAAGACATATTAGATCTTGAGATAGATCTAGAACAAGACAACCTTTGTGACTTTGACATTGAACAAAGTTCACCAACTTGATTCTTTGCCTTCAAACCACCATGGTTAGAACCAACAAATCCATCAAGTTTGTAGACCTCACCTTGTCTCTTGCCTTGAGCAATCAAGACTTCATTCCTTTTGATCAAACAAGAATCACCAACAAATTCCACTTTGATCCGTTTGTCAACCATTTGACACACACTAAGCACATTCTTAGTAATGGAAGGTATGCACAAAACATTCTTCAAATAAACATTCCCATTTGTAGATGAGAGATTAATAGGAATAGTATCAATGCCCTTGATAAAAACTTTACCACCATTGGCCATGTTGATGACCTTCTTCTCTCCTTCATAAGACACCAAAGAAGTGAAGTATTCTGTGACATGTCATATGAAAGTTTGCTCCACTATCAATCCACCAGGGATCAATATCTCCATCATTGGTTAGCAAACAAGAAGACATCAAAAAAGCATCATCATTTGTATTTTTGAGCACCAACACCATCCTCATCAAAAATGAAATTGCCTTGATTCTCATCTTGATCTGTGTTACAGCCATATTCAGCTAAGGACATGGAATAGTCCTAATATGGTAGACCGGCCCTCCAGTGTTTGAGATTATTGGTCATGTCTAGATTTTATTCCACGTCGAGGCCTGTTGGTGACTAATGATCTTGAGAGGACCCAGACACTCTAATTGAGACATATGGAGTAGTGCATATACGTGTGACTGATATAGGCAAGAGGAACGCATGAAGAGCTATGATCTATTTATAGTTGACCTGCATGGGGATTGCATGGGTTCATGCACATGATCCTACTCTCTATATATTGAGGTAGTGATTATTCCATCGACGACTTTGGTCTAAGTTGGATGTTGAGCTCTTCTACTCTTGCTTTCACATGGCATGGCTTGGGGGCTAGATCCAGGAAGATTCTCCAAGAGGGATCTAGGATTGGTTGGGTGGTTTTGCTCCACAATCTCTTTTGTTATGTTTTCCTATCCTTATCTTAGGGGTTTTCCTTATTGGTCTTTACATTGGTATCAGAGCCCGACTAAGATGCAGTATTGGATGGGATGAAGACAAGCTCTACATCAAATCGGAATTTAACACACTTGGATTCACATCCCGGATGGAGTGTTGTTTTTTCAAGGGAAATTGGGTTTGGATTCACTAATTCTTGTATGAAGTATGCTTTTTAAACTTGGTGGTAGAGTGCTCTTCTCCTTGTTTGATTTTTTTAGACATATTGTGGATTAGTGTGAAATTCATACTTATTTTTCTTAAGCCTTGAGAAAGTTTCCATTTGAAGTAGAATGATCTGCATGAGTAGATCCACTTTCTTGCTTAAATCTGTTTTTTTTTTAATGAATAATTTGCATGAATCCATAATGTTTTGGACAGTTTTGATTCAGATTTAGTAGTAGGTTGCTGTTGATAGATTGACAAGGAATTGATTTATCCGGAATGAATAAACTAATTGTTGCTGAAAATTTTGAATTTATGGTTTGCATGTGAGGATTTAAGGTTTTTCTAGGCTAATCCTCGTGCTTCATGCAAACTGAAAACTGAAAACATAGAATGGATGTTGTAAATTTTTGGTTCTCTAGAAAAACAGGTAAAGACTTGGAGTAAGTGAAGCATGCAGGTGAACCCTTGTGAAGCCTTTCTTGGATTGTTGTTCACTACCTCTGAGTTGTGTAACCTGCTGTAACAAAGAATTAGATGTATGAACATCTGATTGTGTACGAAGGTTGATCTTAGAGGGTTATAGGCCTGCAAGCAAACCTGTTGAAGATGTGAGTTGAAGAAGTGAGGGTGACCCTGGAGAAAACCATTGGATTTGGGTCAATGGTTGTGGAAGAGTAGAGTGCAGCCAGAACACTTGTGGCAGTCATGAAACGGGTAGTTTCCAGTGACGGCTGGTTGTGGAAAATCTGCTTCTTGAACGATGTAGAATCGTGGGGTTGGTGTCAGCATGAATAGTGCTGCATGGCGCGATCTTTCCCTGTTTCTGCTCGAAATCTCTCTCTTTTACTCGTGGTGGTGGTCGCGATTTTGCTTACTTCTGAACTCAGAAGGAAGAGCGGCTGTGAGAAGAAAAGAGATGAGTTATTTGATCTTTTGCAGCGGAGGCAACCATGGGAGAAGAGGCGCGAGTGCAGGAATAACCTTTCCCTGGCAGCGATATGGTGATCATCGATGGCTGCTAACTCCTGGTTTGATTCCCTGTTTGGTGTAGCAGATGTGGCTGTAGCATTGCGATGATGCCCTTCCTCGTTCTCTCTTGATTGTGGGCGGCCATGGCTGAGTTCCGACCTCTCCCCTTTTATTTGTGGAACCCTTGTTAGGGTTTTTTTTTTCGGGGGGCGGGGGCGCTTAACTTGCTTGCATGAAGCTTTTTTATTGAACTTCTTGCTTTCCTCTGGATGCATGTTAAGGGGGGCCTCACCCTGTTGATTGCATGTCTCAGGTAGTTCACTTAGTTGTGAATGTCAATAACCATGTGTTACATTGATTTTATAGTTTTTGTAAAGGGGTTTGGTGCATTTGGTGGAATGCATGGCTATCTATTTGTAACGAATTTGTGGTTACATAGCCCGAAACTTTTTAAGTCTTTGCAAAAGTTTTGATGTAATCAAAGCAATGGTCGAATCGGTAAGAAGATTTTGGGAATCTATCTAAATCGACAACTGAGTATAGGGTTACCTATTCTCCTGACTTAATTGGGAGAATCTTTGGAGAATATTTTTTTTATCCTAACTGTGATGTCTATGGGTTTGATCCATGGATTCAAGATTGGCAATAAAATACTGTCTTCATGGTAATTATTCTCCAGGCAAGTCCCCTGTAGTAAGAATTTGATTTTCTGGTACTGTGCTTTTTATCGGTTTAACTCTGGAGTAGAAATATTCCCAGTTAATCGAGTTAAATGGTATTTTTTGTTCTTCCTTTTGGACTTGGTGGTGCACCGATAGGCTTATCTTTAATGATTTTGATCTTTAAGATAGGGCAAGCTAAAGCTTTTGAAATACTTGTTAAAGTGCATAAATGGAATAAAGGTCATAATATTTGGAGGTAGCTCTATATTCGATAAAAAAACCATTGTATTGAATATCGTAAAAGAGTACTCGAATCCAAATTTTATGGATTTTTCATTAGTTTAGGCAACTTTAACGAAGTAATACCTAAACTAGTATTGTAAAAAAGGAAGCAGCCTAGCATTTACATGTGTCAGAGGAGTTTCCGGTGCCTTTGCTGATGAAATTTTTCTAGTGACCGGGAAAAAAATCTAAGGGAGGAAGAAAATGAGACACCTGAGTAGGTAAATGTAATAGTGTTGTGTAATTTGGATTGGTTAATAATCCTTGTCAGAAAATTGCATAGCACCAGTTTATTGAATTCATTAAACCGGTGCTATGCGACTCTGATAAGAGCCTTCCAATGTGTTATACCAGGATTAGTCATAAACTGACTGAGAGAGCTAACTGCAAAATCTATGTTTGGCCTGGTACAGATCATGGCCTACATAAGGGATCGTATAACAGAATGGTAAGGATACTCACGCATCTGTTGCTTCTCATGAATTGTTTGGGGACACTGGTCCTTTGACAATTTCTGTCATGGTTCCATTGGTGAGAGAGATAATTTGCAATTGATCAGATTATATCTGACTAAAATGTTGTAGATGTACCTCTGTTGTGTAATGTAGATCAACTTTTGTTTTCTGTCTCTGTGGATTTGTATACCAAGGCAGAAATGAGCTTTGCCCAGATCGGTCATGTCGAATTCGAAACATAACATTGTTTTCTCCTCTTTTATCAAATCGGTACTATTGCTAAAAAGCAATGTATCATCCACGTATAATGTGATAATGATAAAAGACTGCTGCACTGCTTTGAAGTAAACGTTTATATCTGAAGAGCTAGGTGTATAGCCGTGATTAATGAGAGAAATATCGATCCTTTGAAACCATGCTCGAGCAGATTGCTTCAAGCCATAAAGTGTCTTATGGAGTTTACAGACATGATTGTGCTTACCCTCGATAATATAATCTTCGAGTTGCACCGTGTAAATGTCTTCTTCGATAACTCCATTGAGATATGCTGTATGTACATCCATTTGATGTATTTCCAAATCTGTTGCAGTGGCAAATGATAGCAAAAGTCGAATAGAAGAATGCTTGACTATTGGACTGAAGGTCTAAGTGTAATCGACGTTGTATACCTGAGAAAAACCTCTGGCTACTGGTCGTGTCTTTCTTCTGTTGATGCTTCCATATGCGTTGTACTTGACTTTGAAAATCCATTTGCAATCAACTACGTTTCTGCTAGCAAGTAATTCGACAATTGTCCATGTCTGGTTCTTGATAATAGATGAATACTCTTTATCCATAGCTTCTTTCCAAAAATCAGAGTCAGGCTGACTGAGTGCCTCTTGGACAGACATCGGTTCCTGAACTAGGTAGGCTACAGACTCGTCAATATACCGGTTAGGTGGTCTGCTACTCCTTGAAGATCTTCTAGGTAATACAGGAAGTTGATCATTTCTATCATACTATAGTTGTTGAACTGCAACATCATCATCTTCTAATCCACCGTTCATTCGTTGTTTCTCGGAAGTAAAAGAGCTTGGGCCTTCAATGGGAATAGTCACCTGCAAAACTGGAAAGTTCAAAGCGTCAAGAGAATCTGATAGGTCGGCTACATGGGAACTGCCCTTTCCTTTGAAGTCTTGACACTGATCTTCGATGAAGATGACATCTCGGCTAATAAAACTGATCCGACAGCGACCATCTGTTGCAAAAGATTTTTAAACTGGTTAATGTGACTCTAAAGAGAATCACCAGTAGACATTTTGAATGTGAAGAATTTCCTTCGTAGATGTAACTTAGTAGTTACGTCTCTCACGTCATATAGTGAGTTCAAAATGTCCCAAACGTCTCTTGACGTTTTAGCTTCAGCTATATGTCCAATCTGTGTATCTAATATATTGAGGATAATAAGCGCGAAAGCTTTACCATCCTTCGATTTTCACTTTGAGTTGTCGTCTTCAGGTTTTACTTTTGTACCTATAACAACATCCCATAATTTGTTGGCGATTAACAAGGTCTTCATCTTAAATTTTCACAAATGATAATTGGATCCACTCAGCTTTCTGCGATAAGACCGGCTTTACTTTGAGAATCCATCTAGAACTTAGTCTGTCGATTGTATCGATGACGCTAAGATGTGCTAATGCCAACAATAAGAAATCAATTCTCTGATACTGAAAGGTTGAAAAGAACTGAAGAGTATGTTATCAATCTGATATCGCAAAAGATATCAAGTATTAGAGCTTTCGCTTTGATATCATATTGGAATCAGATAAAGAAGTAGTGAAACAACTCTGATACCATATCGGTATTAGATAAAGAGTAATGATTTAGCTTTGATACCATGTCGGAAAGTGGAAATGCAGAAGATAGGTCTAGCTCGAAAAGAAAAACCTTTTGTGCATGGCGGCATAAACTATCTTCATCTTTCCAATGCATGACTATGCCTATCAATTTCAAACAAGACAATAATGATAGAAATCACGTTTGAACTTATAGTAACTAACTTAATACAGAGACACATACAATCTGAGACGAAACTGAACGTAATAAAGAATAGTATTGATTCAAAAAGAAACAGAAATAAATGAGTACAATAAGTCGCGAATCGAAGCCGTGTACTCTATGCTATCTCTGAGCGGCTAAAAAATGAAAGTCGAAATTAATGCGCATGCTGATGAGCAGTAGCGCAATAGCAATCTCTAAAACAACTCTAAGAAGTGAGCTAGAATGCCCAGGAGTGTTCAAGCTTGAGAGAGAGAGAGAGAGAGAGAGAGAGAGAGAGAGAGAGAGAGAGAGAGAGAGAGAGAGAGAGAGAGAGAGAGAGAGAGAGAGAGAGAGAGAGAGAGAAGAGAGAGAGAGAGAGCTAACTAGTCAAACGCTTTTGATAATTCTGATTTTCAATGAATTAATCAATATGAATATGAACAACTATTAATACTAAGAAATTAGGTCATCAATTGCGATTGCCAGTTGCCTGGTGATCCGCTGGCATCTATCCGGTCCTTGTCATTGATTGATGATAAGCGGTGAAATTGGCCGTAAACGTTCTGTCTGCATAAATGAACCAAAACTGTAGCTCTGCAGAAATGAACTAAAGCAGCCACAAGCGACACTGTCGGATTTTTTGCAAAATGGCGAAAAAGCCGAAGGTGCCCCTAAATCTCATTTAGGGTTGTCCCACACTTTGCCCAAGTCATTTCCTTAACATTTGAGGCTCTTTGGAAAAAGCGAAAAATGCAATTCTGCATATTTGCCCAAGATTCCTGACAGGCGAAAAATGCAAAAAAAGACGACACTGCATTTTTACATGAAATTTCTGTCAGGCAAAAAATGCGACATTGACGTTAAACTCTGTGTAATTCTGCAGACTATGAAAAACACTTGTAATTCTGCAGACTATGTAAACACACGGGAAAATCCGCAGAACTGGATAAATAATGGATGAAGACTAAAACCGATTAGACGATTGGTAAGAAGGAGAATAATCCAACATTGGCTATATCTATCCTCTTAAAAAGGGTATATGAGTATTGTGTTTGTAATTTTTATGTAAGGGCAAGTTTTTCCAACCACAATCGAATAGATAAATTTTTTTGAACATTTTTCAACTCGCAGTTTCTGTGAGAGATTTCAACTAGTTTAGTCTAGTTTAGTCATATTTTGGTAAATTGTCGATAAGAGGCCAAAACTCATTTTAGACTTAGAGAGAAACTTTTTGAAGTTATATCAGTTTAAAATACATTCAATAAACACTTTTTGAAAGTGTGGGAAAGTTGGTAGTCGAGTTTGAGAGAGATTCAAATTTGAACTTTGGGTACATTGAATCTAGACCCAAAGCCATTAGGGTTTACATTTTGGAGGGAAAGCCAAGTGGCCAAATAGGGTTTGGACACTCTATTAAAGGATGTAACTCGTGGAGAGACACATCTTCTCTCTTCTCTCTCACATTTCATCATTATACATGGTTCTCTTTGGGTTCTACTACTCATTGGTGCACTATCTTGGTGTTATCTTGCAATCTTGTGTGTAGAATGATCATTTATTGTTATTTTCGGTTCCACACGTGTGAAATATAGTAGGGTACTGTAATTGTACAGAAAGAAACCATATTTTATGTTTTGGTTCATTTTTTATCAGTATCTCTTAGAGTTTGCATCTCATTTTGTATGTAGATGCTGATTTTTCTACATTGGTAGGATTGTTGGTTTGCTCCTTATTGTAACCAAAGATCAGAGACATGGATTGGATCTTGAAAGATCTGAAATCCTTTACATGGTATCAGAGCTATTGTGTTTCAGGTTATGAAAGGATCAGCCATATTTAGCAAGGATTTGGAGGAGTTACCAATGCTAGAGCATGCTAGATTGATTTCTACTCAAAAATCAGCATTTTTGCATGTGTAGAATTGATCTTTTGTAGGTCAGAACTCAATATAGGGTTATATACGTGATCAATTCCGATTTCACACTTGGTTTAGTGGATTTAAATGATATTTGGTGATTTAGGTAGGTCTTATTGGAGTCTACAAGAAGATATATCAAGTTTTTAGAAATTGCATGTAAAATTTGAGATATTCAATTTTTTGTGATTTTGTCAAAACTCTAATTTTGATTGGATTCCTAGTTTGTGAGATTACTGAACTTAATTTGAGTGTGTTTCGATCTAAGGAAGTGGCAAGAATCATTAGATTGAGGATAGATCATAGGTTGATCAAGATTTCACTATTCTATGTGTTGATTTTCTAGTTAGAAGTGCTAGAAGAGATTTGAGAGGTTCCATATCTTTGTGATTTCTTCTTGCGTTCATTTTTTGACATTCAAGAGAGTTCTTTGTGCATTGAAACAGGTTGAAAGAAGAAGATCAGGTCATTGCAACATGGCTACAAGTGGTGGATTCATGTTGGAAGACAATGATAGGCTTACCTCAATCAACTATTCTACTTGGAAGGTGAGGATGGAGTCCTTATTGGAGATGAATGAGATGATGGAGATTGTTGCAGGTGTGGAGGAGAGGCCTCAAGCACCTCAAGATCAAGTGAGGTATGACAAGAGAGCAAAGAAGGCTCTACACATGATTAAGATGAATGTCACCAATGAACTTCTCAAGGAAGTTGGTAAGTGCACATCATCTTTGGAGCTTGGGAAGCTTTGAAAAAGCTTTATGAATCCAAGTCTACATCAAGAGTGCTTACTCTTAGGAGGCAAATCTTTCAAATTTTGCAAAAGAAGGAAGAGAGTACTCATGCTTTTGTTTTGAGAGTTAAAGCAATCAATGATGAGTTAGCATGCATTGATGAAAGCATTAAGGAGGTAGAACTTGTTCAAGTTATACTTAATGGCTTGTTGGATGATCATGCTAATCTTGTTCAAAATTTTGCTATTCAAAAGACTCTGCCAAGTATTGTGGATTTGCAAGAGATCTTGGTGAATGAGGAGTATAGGCTTCAATCAAGATGAGGTGGATCTACATTGACATCTCAATATGAAGAGAAGGCTATGTTCATCAAAGGCAAGTTCAAGGGCAAAGGCAAAGGCAAGTGGTCTAAAGGGCAAGCCTCAAGGTGAGACTTCCTCTTTTGGCAAAAAGAAAGATAAGTCTAAGTTGAAATGCTTTTATTGTGGAATCAAAGGGCATTTTGCAAATGAATGTTTGAAGAAACAAAGTGATGAAGGTAGCAAGCAAATCAACTTTACTACTAATGACAAGGATCTAGGTGGTGGTGATTCTCTTTTGATGTGTTCTTCAAATCCAATATCAAGTGAAGGTGACAAAGATTCATGGTGGATTGATAGTGGAGCTAGTTCGCACATGACTAGTCTCTCTACTAATAGGAAAGCAAGACTTGATGGTGTTCTTAACATTCCTTCACTTTCAAAGAATTTGCTAAGTGTTGGTCAAATGATAGAGAAAGGATACATGGTAAATTCTGGTGGTGATGCTTGTTTCATTACAAAGGAAGAAATCTTGGTTGCTAGGGGCAATAGACAAGGTAGACTTTTTAAGCTTGATGCTTTTGTTATGGCTAACAAAAAGGATGGAATGGAAAAAGAGATTGGTCTCAACTTTCCAAAGTCTAAAAAGCTTTCTTATGCTAGATCTAGGTCAAGATCTAATATGCTTCTTGGAGATGTTCATCTTTGTGCTAACTTGGCTAGTCTTGAGGATAATGATGGTGTTTCAATGGTTCTTCATGGCAAGTGCAAGCATGCAAAAGGTAAGGAAAGGGCTAACTTCATCAATGGAGGTGAAGGTTCTTCCTTGGAAAAGATTGTTGTTAATGATTTCTTTGATCATATGGAAAAAGATGTTGCTAGATGCATGCATGAAGGAGATGGTTCTTCTACATTATTTTGTGATGAGTCCGAGAAAGTCATTTTTGCAGCAAGTGGAGTCACATGTCTTCATAAAGAGAGTAGATCAAATGGTTCTATCAAGAGACTTGGTGAGAGAGATAGTCACAAGTCAAGAAGAAGAGAAGTATGTGAAGAATTCAAAGTAGGATGTACTTTGAATGATGTCATTGTGAATTATAGTGAGAAAGAATCATTATCATATTGGAATCTATCTTTTGATTTATGATGGTGACATTGTTCTCACTAACCTTTGTGAAAATTCGAGATCAAGCATTGATGAGATCTTGTTGGATCTAGATCATATGTTTGAGAGGGAGTATTTTCAAAGGTTCAGGTTTGAAGATATTCATATCTTGGATATCTTTGATGATCGAGAGAAAGGTAAGCAAGCGGAAGCGACTCACTTTGCTTTACTCACATGTTTTGGAGAATTTTCTTGTGTAAATGATGCTATGCAAGTGGATATTGGTTCTCATGGTTTTCATGCTATAAAAGCAAGTAATGGATCTGGAGAACAAAGTTTGTTCAATGACTATGATGGTCAAGAGGAAGATCAAGAGGTTGATCGCAAAGGGCTTCAACAAGGCAAAAAGGAAGCTGGCAATTTGGAGCTAGTCAAGAGTATCAAAGGAAGGTTATTTGGCAAAGGTGTTACGGATCTATTTTTGCAGCTTATTGAAGACTCAAGTAAGCTCAAAGGAGCAGCAAGGAAGTGTTTTTCAACTTTACTTTACTTGTTCTATCTCATGTTTGAGCTATTTCATGTGGATGTGTGCAAATTGTCAAGATATGGACAAACTAGCTACATTGTCTTGCAATATCTTATTGTTGGAGTTGTACTAGCATTCTTGGCCGGTTTTGCTGATGGAAATGAAGATATTGGAGGTTCATTATGTCACTCATTCATGTCCAAGTCATCAAGTATTGATGATATCTTGTGGCAAGATAGAGATGGAGGCTCATTCATGAAGTTTTATGGTGTAGACATATCAAGAAAGGACAAAGTTGGAGGAGACAAGCAAGCAAATGGTCATCACTCACATTTATTGTTTGGTTGCTGTAATTTTCCAGAGAGTTCAAAGTTTGAAACATGGAGGAATCATTTCATTCACATTCTATTTGGTTCTTCATCTTCTAGTTATATCTTGTTGTGTAAAATTGATGTAAGAAATATTGAAGCATCCAATTTGGACACTATTCTCTATATCAATTATGAAAGATACTTTAGAACTTAGAAAGGAGATCTATACTTAGGATGGAGATCATTCTAACGTTTGATCAAAGTTCTATTGTCAAAACTATGCCAAAACTAGTTGAAGAGGGAGTGTGAGAGATTTCAACTAGTTTAGTCTAGTTTAATCATATTTTGGTAAATTGTCGATAAGAGCTCAAAACTCATTTTAGACTTAGAGATAAACTTTTTGAAGTTACATTAGTTTAAAATACATTCAATAAACACTTTTTGAAAGTGTGGGAAAGTTGGTAGTCGAGTTTGAGAGAGACTCAAATTTCAACTTTGGGTATATTAAATCTAGACCCAAAAATAGTAGGGTTTACATTTTGGAGGGAAAGCCAAGTGGCCAAATAGGGTTTGGACACTCTATAAAAGGATGTAACTCGTGGAGAGACACATCTTCTCTCTTCTCTCTCTCATTTCATCATTATACATGGTCCTCTTTGGGTTCTACTACTCATTGGTGCACTATCTTGGTGTTATCTTGCAATCTTGTGTGTAGAATGATCATTTATTGCTATTTTCGGTTCCACACGTGAAATACAGTAGGGCACTGTAATTGTACGGACAACAACCATATTTTATGTTTTGGTTCATGTTTGATCAGTATCTCTTAGGGTTTGCATCTCATTTTGTATGTAGATGCTGATTTTTCTACATTGGCAGGATTGTTGGTTTGCTCCTTATTGTAACCAAAGATTAGGCACATGGATTGGATCTTGAATGATCTGAAATCCTTCACAGTTTCCAAGATATATATGTGCATGCAAATGCAATGGTTGACAACATATGGAATTCGAATGTAAATTATGTAACTCGCAAACTCAATAGAGGTGAGGATTAAGCTCACATAGGAAGTTATTCATGTTCTATTTCATTGAACAGATTAACATTGTAATCATATTGATGTTCCTAGTTACCAATTTTAATTTCATGCAAAAAGTCACTTTGAAAGAGTGAAATTTTGATTGTGTTATTTAATTGAAGTGAATATCCTTCCACAACAAAATATGACACATGAAGCGATTCCAATTATATCAAAAAGTTGGGAAATAGATGATTCATTTAACTACTCTAGTTAATTTTATTCAAAAAAAAATAATGGATCAGAAGTTCTCGATAACCACATCACATCTTTTGTAATTTCCAATGAAGTTTTGAAGATAATTTTTGGCACATGATCTATTTAAACTTACGTAAGTCATTGTCATCTGATTGTGTATTGTCATTTTTAGAGGTGAGGAAGTCCTCCAAATCCAAGGTAGAGCCTCCAAATGTCCTCCAAGCAACCTGCAAGCTTCAAGATGCTCCCCAAATCCAAGCTAGGATGCCTCCACCTGCAAGTAAGGATCTACAAGCCTCCAAGAATCTCTCCTCCACCTGTGTCTCTAGTCTTTAAACACAGAGATAGATAACAAGCTGGCCTCAAGTATTCACCACCCAACCATAGCTAGATCCAAGCTCCAAGCAAGACCTATCTAGCATCCCCTTGCTAACCATAAACAAATCACAAGCATACCACAATACTCCATAGCATACTCAAGATCCAAACCCTACCTATGTCCCATACCATAAGCAACATGCAAACCTTAACCATACTACCACAAGAAAGCACTCTACACACTAGTAGCAACACTGGAGCATAAACAAAGCAAACACGAGAGATCTCCCCCTCCCAATGGGCGCCCTACTACCCTCATATAGATGGCCCATGGACCCCTCCAATGCACTATGGAGTTCCATGCTCATCCAATGAGAGAGAGAGAAGCCTAGGGGAGTTAAAGAATCTCCAAGAGCCTCCATAGGCTTATGGAATGTCAAGAGACTCCTTCCATAACCTATGACTCTTTGAATGCCTTTCTTGTGGGAGTTGGGAACTCAATGGACACTTTAGAAGGGCGCCCTCCTACTAGGTCCCATTGCCCAAGTTGTGCAAGTATACTTTGGTCCTAGACCAATAAAGTGATATGGTTCAAGGTTGAGGCCCAAGGTTTAGAAAAATAGTCATCCAATGACTTTCTAACACCTCTCTAGGTTCCATACCTCCATCCAAGGCATAGACACCTACCTGTCCTTAACCAAGGACACTAGTACCTTAGTATAAGACACCTACCCTTAATACTAAGGGTATCCCTTATCCAAGGGTCACGTGACTCCATACCTCTGACTAAGGTATAATTACTTGCCTGCTCTTATCCAAGGGCACATACCTTTAATCCTAAGGGTACCTTGCCATTTAGCCCTTAACACTAAATGGACTAATAGGGGTCTGAAGTACTGCTAGTTACATAGGTATGTAACATTCCTTCCCCCTAAACTTTAATTTTTCCTTGTAGGAAAAAATTTGGAAAATTCTTCTAGAGATCAGCCTCCTTTTCCCAGGTATCCTCCTCTTCTGATTTGCTCCTCCACCTGACTAAAAATTCCCGAAGCACTCTACTCCGTAGAGTCCTCTGCCGGCTATTAACAATTGCGTCGAGTTTAGGTGGTCCACTCACGGACTCATCACGAAGAAGTTCCACTAGATCTTCCACATGGACCAGGGTCTCCCCAACCCCCAACGAGGGTTTCAACTTACTAACGTGGAAAACAGGATGAATTCCAACGTTAGCTGGAAGGTCTAGTTTGTATGCGACCTTGTTTATCACTTGGATAACCTTAAAAGGACTGCAATACCTAGGCGCCAACTTTGCACACTTAATAGTTTTCAAGCCCCTAGAGTGACTAGGGACTCTCAAAAACACCCAGTCGTTGACTGTGAATACCTCTTGTGCTTCCGAGATAGATTAGCATAGTGCCTTGCCCTGTCCTGGGCACTCCTTATGCTATCTTTAGCCAGCTGTAACATTTCTTGCATATCCGCAAGGAAATCGGCTGTGGCTTGCACCCGTAGGTTTTTTCATGCCAACACTAATTGGTGATCGAGGTTGAAAACCATACATAAGCATGAAAGGGCTGAATCCGGTTGCTGAATGTTTTGCACTATTATATGTATTCCACCAGTGGAAGGTACTGTTCCCAATCAGACTGTCGATGACATATGCTCGAAGCATATCCTCCATCGTCTGATTGGTCCTTTCTGTTTGACCGTCTGATTCTGGATGATCTGTAGGACTCATACTTAAAGTTGTTTCCAACTTTTCAAATACTGCTTGCCAAAAAATTCTCAGTGAATTTTGGGTCACGGTCACTGACAATATCGCAAGGCAGCCCGTATAGTCGAAAAAGCTTCTCAACAAATAGTTGAGCTAGTTCTGAAGCTTTAACAGTAGTTTTCTTTGGGATAAACTGAGCAAACTTCATAAGTCTGTCAACAATGATCCAAACCGAATCGTGGCCCTTCCCTGTACGTGGAAGCCCAACCACAAAATCCATAGATACACTTTCCCACTTTTTGGTAGGAATATCTAAAGGATGTAATAGGCCACTAGCTTTTAGCCTCTCTGCTTTATTTCACTGGCACTTAGTACATATAAGTACATAGGCCTCTACCTGACTTTTCATCTTAGGCCACCAAAATTGCCTTCGAACGAAGTCAAGTGTTCTTTGTATACCCGGATGTCCTGCGCATGGACTATCATGACACTCATGCAAGATTTGGGCCCTTACAGTGTCATTTTCCGGTACACACACCTTTCCTTTACGAAACTGAATTATGTTTCGAAATAGAAAATCCGTTTCAGTCTTTCCCTTTGGATGGCTCGGGAACCTCATCATCACTATCTGATGAAGTATCTAAAGAGGATGCATCCACAATTCCCTTTGGAGTTTCTCTATTTTCCTCTGAGACTATAACTTTGCCATTGTTGCTATCTCCAGCTGAACTGCCATTTGTGACACCCAAAGGACTCGGATCAAGATTGACGAGGATAAAATCAAGATTGTGATTGAGTGGCCAATTCCGGAAACTGTGCACATCTTTCAAAACCATTTTGGGATGAGGCTCTCACTTGTGCCAATACTTTCCAAACAAGGATCGGACTCATATAGTCTTGAAGAGACTGAAACAACCCCAGTTCTATAACAGTAAAGCACAGCTGATTAGTAACCGATAACTGACTCAAAGAATCCGCTAGAGTATTTTGACCTCCTTTACAATAACGTATAGAAAAGTCAAAGATTTGCATCAGCTCAGCCCATCTAGCTTGCCTCCCCTTTAAATCTGTAGCATCACAGAAATATCGAAGAGTCTGATGATCCGTCAAAACTTCAAATCTGGCTCCATACAAATAATGCCATCAAATTTTCAAGGAATGAACAATTGCAAACAGTTTCTTCTCATAGGTACAATACCTAGACTGAGCAGGATTGAGTTTCTTGCTTTTATAAGCCATAGGATGTCCATCTTGCATCAAAACAACTCCAATAGCATAATCACTGGCATCGGTCATAACCACAAAAGCCTTATTAGGATCGCCAATGATTAGTATTGGTGCCGAAGTGACACTTTTCTTAAGCAACTCAAAACAATTATTCATATCCTCCGTCCACATCACTAGTGGACTCTTAGTCCTCCGGCTTAGCTTCTTATAGCCTTTCAAGGGAGGGGAAATGCCAATCGAGCAAATTGGGGAATATGCCGATGGAAAAATCCTACAAGCCCCAAGAAAGACTTGATTTTCCGAACTGTTGTGAGAATAGGCCAATCGATAACCCTTTGGATACGATCGGCCTCAATCTCCACTCCTCGATCGGAAATCTTATGCCCCAAGTAGGACAATTCCATCACAAAAGAAGTCACACATAGACTCTTTGGCAAAGAGCTTTTCCCTTCTAAGGATGTCCCAGACAATCCTGAAATGCTCTTTATGTTCCACCAAAGTTTTTCTGAACACCAAGATATCATCTAAGAATACCACTATGAATCTTTCCAAATATGGCCTGAACAAATCGTTCATCATCTATTGGAAAGTTGTCGGTGCATTGGTCAAACCAAAAGGCAATACAAAAAATTCGTAGTGACCAAAGTGAGTTCAAAACCCGGTGTTTGGTATATCTTCTGCCTTAATGCGTAACTAATGGAATCCCGACCTTAGATCTATCTTGGCAAAGTACGCAACACCACCAAGATAATCTATTAGGTCCTCCATCCACGACATTGAATATCTATTCTTAACGGTTACCTTGTTCAATTTCTTAACTTTTGATGCACTTAAGGTCATTAGGTCCAAAGACTAAAGAACTAAGAAAAAAATACATCCATCTCATTACTTCGAGATAGATTACCTGAGGTAGAAGCTGGTTATTTGACGCAATCTCGTGCAAGGTAACCCTCGCCATTGCACTTGAAGCACAGGTTCTTCTTACAAGCTTCAGCTTTATCATTGCCACCTTGATGGTTTTTAAAGTTTTTCTTGGTTTTCTTAGGATTGTCTTGGAATTGAGATGTGTTTCACTAACAGCTTCCCTATGAAAAACTTTTTCTGCTCATTAGGCTGTTGACCCCTAGGTGGCTTAGGTGTGTCATCAAAGTATTTTGCAGCCCTCATAGCATCTTCTAGGGTTTTTGGATGGTTCCTACGAACATCCACTTGATAATCTTTTGGTAAACATCTATACCTTAGGTGGAATGTCACTATAAAGTGGATTCATGTACTCATGAAAATCTTGAATAAATTGTTTCAAACCTTTATTCATTGATAAATGACTCAACTTTTGAAAGTGTTCATAATCATCTAAAAGTGGTAGGAAGTAATCCCTAAAAAGCTTGCAAAAATCATCCCATGTATAAGGTTGATTGCCCTTTGCAACTAAGTCATCCCACCAAACTAAGGCTCTTCCTTCAAGGAACATGGTGACATTGAATAACTTTTCAGATTCAAAGAATTGGTTCATGGCAAAGTATGTGTTCCAAAAATTTAGCCAAGAACTTACCACTTGTAAGTTCCTATCTTTCTTCTCCCTCTTAAACACTTTTACGGGAGGTGGAACTACATGCTTCTTCTGATTGGCTTACCTAGACTCTAAGTCTTCATTTCTTTAATTAGTTTCAAGAAGCTGCTTATTAGTGGCTTTAATTTGTTGGTATAAAAGTTCAAGAGCTTGTGCCACATTGGATGGGTTTGATAGATCAAATGTTGGGTTTTCATTGGTTTGATCCATTGGGGTTGCTTGTGTGTTTTCCTATTATGCAAATACAACAACAAGTGCTCAAATTAGAATGATAGAAATGCTTAAATTCTTACATCCAATGCAAATAAAAAGCATTTACTTCTACTCATTCAATCTTATTGTTTATAAGCTCAATCCAAGCCTACTATTTACAAGCTCAATCCAAGCTTAAGAGGAAAACAACAACAAGCTATATTTGTCTTAATCAAAAGCAAAAATGAAAACCAAATTTTTATGTAAACTTCAATTAACTAATCCAAGCTAATGTTTACATAAAGTTTCCAATCCAATTCCAATTCCATTTGTCATTTCAAAAGCAACCAAAATTTTCACATTTCTCACTATTCTAGATCTCCAAATCCATGAAACTAGTGTCTAGAAATGGAAAATTAATGAAGCTTTATGAAAGCTTCAATTTTCAAATTTGATTTTCAAAATTACAGGTCTGAAAATCAGAACTTCATAATGACAAAAAACAGAACTCCAAAACTTGTTTTATGCACAAAGTTACACTATCATTCCCTTGCTACATTGCCATCTTCATGAAACTAGGAGATAGAAAGGTGTAACTAATGAAGTTTGAATGAAAACTTCACTTTTCAGATCTGATTTTCAGATTTACAGGTTTGAAAAACAGAATTTCAAACACTTCATTTATGCCCAAAAAAAACACTAGTTTTGATCAAAACACATAGCTAGAATCAATCTTTTTGCAAAAAAAAAGTTTGTGTATGTAGAGGAAGACTTCCTCTACCCATCCCACAAAACTTTTAAAAATCCAAAGCCCACTTTAAAACTTCTCTGACATGATAAAAAATTAGCCCCTAAACAATTCTATAAGCATCACTACTCTCTTCCAAAGAGAACTAGATTCATTGGGTACTTCAACTACAAGCTTCCTACAACTAGAAAAGCCTATAATCTTCCCAAAAAAAAATTTAGTTGGTGATCTTAATAGAACTTTAAGAAGGTTAGAAAGGTTACCATCCTTTGTCTAGCTCTGATACCACTTTTACAAGTAGAGGTGAGGAAGTCCTCCAAATCCAAGGTAGAGCCTCCAAATGTCCTCCAAGCAACCTACAAGCTTCAAGATGCTCCCCAACTCCAAGCTAGGATGCCTCCACCTGCAAGTAAGGATCTGCAAGCCTCCAAGAATCTCTCCTCCACTTGTGTCCCTACTCTTTAAACACAAAGATAGATAACAAGCTAGCCTCAAGTATTCACCACCCAACCATAGCTAGATCCAAGCTCCAAGCAAGACCTATCTAGCACCCCCTTGCTAACCATAAACAAATCACAAGCATACCACAACACTCCATAGCATACTCAAGATCCAAACACTACTTATGTCCCATACCATAAGCAAGATCCAAACCTTAAGCATACTACCACAAGCGAGCACTCTACACACTAGTAGCAACACTAGAGCATAAGCAAAGCAAACACGAGAGATCTCCCCCTCCCAATGGGTACCCTACTACCCTCATATAGATGGCCCATGGACCCCTCCAATGCACTATGGAGTTCCATGCTCATCCAATGAGAGAGAGAGAAGCCTAGGGGAGTTAAAGAATCTCCAAGAGCCTGCATAGGCTTATGGAATGTCAAGAGACTCCTTCCATAACCTATGACTCTTTGAATGCCTTTTTTGTGGGAGTTGGAAACTCAATGAACACTTTAGAAGGGCGCCCTCCTACTAGGTCCCATTGCCCAAGTTATGCAAGTATACTTTGGTCCTAGACCAATAAAGTGATATGGTTCAAGGTTGAGGCCCAAGGTTTAGAAAAATAGTCATCCAATGACTTTCTAACACCTCTCTAGGTTCCATACCTCCATCCAAGGCATAGACACCTACCTGTCCTTAACCAAGGACACTAGTACCTTAGTATAAGACACCTACTCTTAATACTAAGGGTACCCCTTATCCAAGGGTCACGTGGCTCCATACCTCCGACTAAGGTATAGTCACTTGCCTGCTCTTATCCAAGGGCACATACCTTTAATCATAAGGGTACCATGCCATTTAGCCCCCAACACTAAATGGACTAATAGGGGGTCTGAAGTACTGCTAGTTACATAGGTATGTAACATTCATGATGCTTGTCAATACTGTCAATATGAGAAAAATGCCAAAGCTGCAAAATGAAGATGCAAGCCAAAAGCGAAGGAGCTGATGTCATAGAATGGAATGTGCTGATATCAAAAATCAGGGTATTGATGAAGGATATGCAAGAAATCAAATTGGAGCTACTAAAGGATAGAATGATGAGCTAAAGCACATTAATATGCATGTGAACCAAGAGTGCCATGGGACGATATCAATGGAGCCAATGGAGCCAACAAAAATAAACCCCCAGCTAGTTAGAAGACCAAGAATATTGTGCAAGTAGTAAATAACTATGCCATAACCAAGATGTTGAAGAATCCATACAACCACAAATTGTAGAGTGTACAATAGCACAAGCATCATGGACACATTGTCCTTGCATACATTCAATAGTTTGGGACTGAAATTTATTTTGGCACCATTTTATTGTCATTGGGTGTAAATGTTAAATTTGCCTTTCAATTATTCACCTTGAAAAGGCGTGCACTATTTTTTTCAATGGAACATTTGAATTTTTTGCCTCCCTAATTTTGACATAGGTCCTAGTTTTGGACTCTATAAATAGGAGTTAGAAAATTTTTATTTGATATTTCCAAATCACCTAGTTACTGGATGGAGATAAAATCTTTGAAGTCATCAAGAATGTCTTGTATGTCCAAGAATTGGAATAAATTTTTTTTGTTCTCCATTGGCCTAGTAGCTATCTATGAGAAAGAAGGTTTTTAGATTCAATGCAAGGATGGTCAAGCTATCATGATTAGATCTTTAGAGAAGATCATGATTGGACTATTGATCAGGGTAGTAAATCCCTTGATAAAAGCCAATACAACAACAAGCATCAAAAGATTGTTTTCAATGCGAGCCAATAGAATTCAATGAATATACAAGGTAATGCATGAATAGCTATGAAAATAGTAGTGACCGATGTTCAACTTTGGCATGAGAGACTCAATTATCTAAGATGCCCCAAACTCATATTGCCTAAAGCATGAATGTTGAAGAATGAGATCATTGAGGCTTCAACAACTTTTGTGAAGGGTGGTAAACAACATAAAATGTATTTCAAGCACAACAAAGGAAGGGAACGTGCAACGTTGTGAATTTTTTCACCCAATGTGTGTGGCCCATGAGTGTCAACTCCATTGGAGGATCTTGTGATTTCATCTTATTCAAAGACGATCATAGTGACTATAGGATTGAATACTTCATGAAGAATGAATTTGAAGTGTCAAGTTTTGCTTTCAAAAGCTAGAAAGGAAAGCTCTGAGTGAGATTGATATCAAGATCAAGATGCGATTTGATAGAGAACGAAAGCACATGAAATCAAAAAAATTTCCTCGAGAAAGGTATAGTCAATTGGTTGTTGATCACCATGATAGTGACATGTTTGCCAATTGATAAAAAGCACAACTTTATAAACCAATGTTCCTTGGATAATACAAGATAGATAAGGAGATCTTTGGGAAGATGAGCAGCTTTGCCTTAGAATGAAACAATAATTCAAAAGATGATGAAAAAGGATATTTTAATCTATAATGATCTAAATTAGTTTGAGCCTCAAACTCACCATGCAAGAATGCATCAGCTTATCATCCCGATTCATGTCTACTACCTATGCTTACGGCTTAGCAGAGGTTTGAAGTTCAAACGAAAATCTGAGTTCAAATTTACAAGAGAAAAAGAAGCAACTCATCCATCATCGACCACGATCGATCGTTCTGACATACATAATGAACTATATAATATAAACTTTTTAATATTATGTACATGGTTGTTTAAGGTCATCGCAGCAGACACCCAAGCCTGCTGTCGCCAGCAAGCCCAAGGGGAGAGTCTGACCAATCATCTGTATCATCTCATCTGTACATGCAATGTGATGCGTTCAGCGGTGGCAAGCAGCAGCAAGTTAGTGCATACTCGCGCATCCCCTCCTGACTGTGTAGTAGCAATATGAATCCCCTACGTCCTTTCACATGTATATCCATCATGCTCTTCTTTCTTAACATACTGTATTAATCCTGGTGCTGACCCACCTCCATTTTTGTCTTGGATTTGCAGTCTCAAAATTCAAACCTACAGATTATAGACCATTGCCTGAACAGGTGTCGCAGTTGACGTATAGTTGCACGCTAAATAGATCAAAGAGAGAAATTGTAATTTGGGACGAAGAAATTGTTCGATAAGCAGACCTGAGTCTTCAAGTGCTGCCGTATCAGATGCGGAAAAAGGCTTTAGGATTTGCCATATTTCAAAGCTACTGTCTCATCTCCCTGTCGTGATCCGCGTTTCCTGGCATAGTAAATTATAAATGCAACTACAGCAGCAAGTATGAAAGCTGCAAAACCAATGGCTCCTTGAGTCTTGTGACTGAGTCCGGCCTTGTGAGCCTCGCCTACTTGGAGATTTCCCACTACAGCACTCGAAGAAGGCACAGAGGAAGGTGGGACGATGCTGATAGGACCTGGGCCCTGCGCAGCCTTGCCATGATGATGGTGAGGATGTTTGTCAGGCGCAGGCGCGGGCGAGGGAGATGGAGATGGAGATGGTGATGGTGATGGTGATGGTGATAGAGATGGAGATGGAGATGGAACTGACGCTGGTGCTGTTGAGTGTCCTCGTCGATGTCCATGTGTAACCGCCATGGATGATGATTGGTGTTGAGTAACGAAATAAACACGCTTCGCATGATGCTCTCCATGGCGCTCCAGAAAAACAGTATGACGAGCTGATGATACTGCCATTGCCATTACTGCACACCACAAAACCCACAGCCAAAACGCTACCATCGATTTCGCTGCTGCCATCTCTCTTCTTCTGCTCACACTACTATACAATTGATTTGTCTTTCTTCTCGCACTCTTCTTCTAACTTGATAACAAAGGAGAGATCAACAACCCAGCACGTTTTCAGTAATTCATCTTTGGGTTGTCTTGTTTCTTGACTCAACTACAAGGAACCCAAAATTTTATATATAATACAGAGACCGTGATCTTCAAAATCAGGTGTGGGACCAGTTCAGAACAGCACAAAATCAGCAGCTTGTGGCTACAATAATTACCAGCCCAAAAATATCAGATATAAAGTCTAGAAAGCCAGCATCAGGGACCAGGCAACAAGTTCCAATACCAAATATCACATAGATACATAGATTGTAGATAGCTTCCTCAGATATTCTCATGGACTAGCAGCTTCTATCTAGTGGAATGGAGAGTGGACACTGAAGAGCAATCCAAGGTGGGCTATACCTCATAGAGGTCTATGGTCCTTTATCATTGGTTCCTAAAGGTCCTTTAAGTATCATCCACAATCCCATATAGAAGCAAGAGAGTTATGAAGCAAGAGAGATAACTGGTGTGTATTATTTGTGTACAGGAGTATCTAGATTGACCTCCCTTAGCAAGAAGGCATATCCACATGCTCTCCTTTAGGGTGGTTTTACATTAGTCCCTTTGACTAGTCATTTCATTCCCTCATTGGCCACCTATTTTTTGAATCTTGGCAAGTGAGTTGAGGACCACCACCACCATTGCACATTTGGTTGGTAAGTGTTATAAAAAGGGCCCAAATGTGATTGGCCCATTTGAATGATATATCATTGGTCCATTCTATTTAAGTCCTTGTGTTTTGAATTACAATTATATAGTTTCATGTTAAAAGGTTGAAGGATGCTCTAAGGTTTTTTCTTGAAGCAATCAACTTTCAACTGGAAAGGTTAGAACTTAAATGCAATTCTTTGAAGGGAATATGGGCTGTGAAGGGTTGTGAAGACTTCAAAATGCAGGCCAACATGCCAGGAGCATCTCAACAAGTCAGGGCACATTGCCTGGCTCAAAAAATGGGTTTGAGTTGCCCCTACATGGCACTGGGTCTCTGCCATGTCATCTGCCACATAATGGCAAGTGCGTGTTAATGTGGAAGTGGGGGAGTCCCATTTCTTCTCCCTAGACCAATGAGAGATCTCCATTTTGAATTTGTTCAATGGCCCTTATTAATATAGTGGACTTGCTAATGAGAGAGACTTTGGGCAACATTTTTTTACTTTTGCTAAATCATGTTGAGCTTTAAATTGATTGCAATTTTTCAGCAAAAATCATTTCAAAAATGGAATGTTGAAGGTAAAACTTTTAATTGTAGGTGAAAGTATGGCTTGATGTCTTCCAATATGGTAAGCGTATTGTTTAGCCTATCATGTAAAGTATTCGTGTTGATGTCTTCCCATATGATTAACATATTGTTTAGCCTATTATGTATAGAATATTTCCTCATTGGAAAGCATTTTGGTGCCATGTGTATAGCACTCATTAGTTGACAAACATTCTACAATTGCCACTATGTGATATTATTCGTTTATTTTTGGGAACTATGTCATTCATTTATTTTTTAGTTAGAGCTTATCTTGCGAAGCTATTTGCGGTGGACGGTTGCTCACTTCTATTTGTAACACTAGAATCTGTTCCAAAAGCCCTTAATAGCAAGTTGATTCATGGTTTGTATATTTTTAAAAGGGAATCTTCATAAAAGATGTTATTTATTGAGAATGATATTTGCAACTTTTGTGAAAAGATTCATGCACACAAAAACTCTTATGAACTACAAATTCCTTATAAGGAAATACTAAGAATTTTGAGAAACCATATATGGACTTTTAACAATATTACAACGTTAAAATAACATTCTTGCTTATGTGACTATAATATGAGACTATGATTAGTAACTTGATACAATTTTTAAATTATTTATGAGATTCTAAAATTTTCTAGTGGCAAAGGTGAGATTATGTTTCTTTCCTAGGATGGAAAGAACAGTCCTTGCTAAAATGGTGGGTGTAGGGGTAGATTTGCCACTAAAGTTAAGCAACTTTGAGAAAAATGCAATGGAACTTTGGGCACGGTGACCGCACTTTTTATTGTATTGTTACTTTTCTTAAAATAGTCAAACTACATTTTTGCATTCAAAAGTTCAAATTCACATCCATTTTACGATTTGTATACCTACCTCTATTGATATGCAATTTGAAGTCTTTAATTGTACCATGCTAGCATCCCAACATAAAATGGTGCACAATAACAAACCAACAGTTTTTTAGATTTGAATAGTCCCAAAAATTTGATAAGTGAGAATATTGAGTTGCATGTACGTATGACGCGTCAACCTAAGAAAAAAATGAAGTGCTTTGTTTTGGCACTACAGGCAATATACGATGAGGAACAGACAACGAAAATAATAAAAGACATTACCTCATATTGGCTACTACTTACCATGTTTTATAACTATGCTTGACATTTGTGGACAATGTGAATGAATTTTCTCTTCAAATTTCAACTATGTAGTTGAGTAAGTCAAATATAGTCTTTTTTTGTCAATGATAGAGATTCTTGCATTACCACTTCAAACTCAAAACTCAACTCGTTGAAATAAAACACAAAATGGTGTATGACAAGCTTGTTCATTAATTAGGCTAAACCTTTTGGAAGAATTGTGATTATACTAAATGTTTGTGAAAGTTTTTAAAGGTCTCATGTTAGGTGATGTAGTTCGTACTATAAGATCAAAATTTGAATTTCTTTTAGTTGCTATAAAGGTTAAATACTACAAGGACTTAAGAACCTCCTACAAGGATTTTTTGTTCATTATCATGAGAAGAATTTGCATCTTGATGTGATGCTTGACCAACATTTAAGGTCCAAAAATGTCAATAACTACCATAATTCATATTTCAACATTGGAGATACTAACCAAAACATGATTATGCTCATATGATTTTGAAATTCTAAACATAACATACTAGATATCTACCATACAAGGATCAAAATGCCCTCCATATGGTAAGACCAAGAAGGTTTTTTCTCATAAAATACATCACATCAAATAGTGATGAGTTCAACTTTCCAACACAACAAGAAGTAACAAAGTACATGCTTCTCACTTTTGTATTCATTTTTGTGAAGTCCAATTGTAATGCATATAGGCTTTCTACATAATTATTACTTTCCGATCAAGTAGGAGGCATTAACTCACAAGTGCTTGGTAGTTAACTAGCAAGTTTCACTACATCACACTCTAATATGTTAAGGTTGTTGGAAGAAGGAAAGAAGAGACGATAGTAATAGAGTAGAAGTCGAAAGATGAACTATCGGAGTCTACAGAACAATCCTTTTTCTAATGCATGACTACGCCTATAAAAAACGAACAAATCTATCGCAACAATCATCACATTCGTACTTTTAGTAATTAACTTTCAAATCATTAGTACTAAAGTGATTTCATAGACAAACAATTACAGATACAAAACAATAGCGGATGCAGCCGCGTACTCAAAACTGTCTCTGAGTAACTAATAACTCTATCTTATACACTTCTGCTGATAAGTAGTAAGCGCTGCTAGGCAATATTCAACATAGAAACATCACTATAAAACTCTCTCACTCTAAATGTATGAATATGAGTTTATCAGAGTGTTAGTTTATCATCTAATGATCAGCTATCTATACTAATGAGGAATGTCGTTTAGGCTTATCCAATTAGGGCAATTAATTAGGTCATAGGTCGCAATTGAGACTTAGCCACAATGTGTTGTCATTCATCTAGTTAGAACTTCCTGAAAATTTACTTGCTACCCAATTCAGGTAAGTAGTTAGCTTCATAACAAATGAAAACAAAAACTGTCAACATTCGATGCCTTTAATAGTTCGTCATTGTCGAAGCCACATGTTGATTGATTCTCTTGTATTTATACAGACTGTGTAGAAACACGAATAAAATTATAGAGCTGGATAAGCGAATGGATGTAGATTGACTATAGGATTATGGGAGAATAATCCAACACTCCCTTTTAATCTGAATCCATGAATGTCTTGATCTTCAAACTTAGTTCTACACAAAACTTCTTGTGCGCATCCAAGCTTAATGTCTTAGTAAAAATATCATTTGTCATGTCTTGTGTTTCACAGTAGTGCAAGTTTTCCTCTTTGTCGAGAACTTTGCTTTTGACATAGTAATACTTAATTTCAATGTGCTTACTTTTGGAATGAAACCCGGGATTGGCCGATAGAGTGATAGCACTTTGTTTATCACAAAATAGAATTGTCAGAGCACATTGTTTCAAACAAACATCCGAAAGTAGATTTATCAACCACACTGATTCCTTTGTAGCTTGAGAGACAGCGATATACTCTGATTCAGAGCTGTCAAAATTTGCTTGCAACTATTCTATGAAATAGGACCATTGTTAAAGAATAATATAAATGGATAAATGTATATCAAATAAGTACATGATCAAGTTCTATAGCAAGTTTGATTTTTGGCCTAACATATGATTATGTCACATCCTTGATGGATTAAACTAACCCTATTTTTTAGAGAAGATTGCATTTGACAAATGGATGACACAAGTAGGATGAGTTGATGAAGGGGTTGGATGTATAAATGTTCTTACATATGGTTATGTGGAAAAATATGGAAGCACAACTACATGTTAGATCTAGTAGATATGCATCGATGGTTGGATGAAGTGCTGTGAAATCATAATTGCTTTCTAAGCGAGCGTTAACTCTTTTAGATGTGACACGGTGAATAGGTGTAGGAATAAATGACCAAATGGACAATTGGACACACAGCTCGAGAGTTGATGGATCTAGAATTGGATGGTTGAATGAAAATATGGTATTGATGTATATGGGTGAATATCTTACACTATCTTATATACTTTATGATCTCTAATTATATTTTACTTATTAGTTGTAAGTCATCAGATAGTTTTGTCCATATCCCTTGTAAATGTGGTGATGGTTGCAAGCTATATTTACTTGATATCAAATGTAGCACCTAGATCTTTTATGATGAGGTGGATTGCTAACGACTTAACAAGTAGGGAATAATCAAGTATAACTGCCAACTAGACCAAGGAGATTTTAATAAAGATTGTCTTATATTAGTATTATATGTGTGGAAGGTCCGATGTAATTTCAAGCTCTTGAATGTAGTTCAGATCCATATAAGTTTTAAGTATTTTCAAGTTCTTTCACAATTATAGATGACAATGCTAGATGTTTCAATCCTTATCCAAGTTTTGATGGATTCAAATCTTCATGCTATAAATAGAGCATCCAATATGCATAGAAGATTGTTTAAATTTTGGCCCTGCATGAAGTAGAACATTATTTCTTGGTGCTCCACCTACTAGCTTATGTGTGTTGTTAAAGCTCAATGCACAAGGTTGTTGAGAAGCTTGAGCGCTCAAAGCATGGATTGCTTACACAACATCATCCCTCTCATATTCTAAGATACATTATATGTTTTAAAATGGACTCTCAAAATACAATACTTTGGCTTTCTTGGAACGCTTTGCATTGAATATTTGTTCCTCTCCATAAATTATAAACCAAACATTAGCTTTATTTAAAATAATTTTCTTTTGGACTTTGATATAGAAAATTGAACTTTAAGATCATCCATTTTCTTAGTGAAATATGCCATGCCTTTTTCCATTCTAAGAAAAATCTTATCAATTTAATTCATATTTCTTTATCTTGAGATTTTTTTTTTCTTTTGAATCGAGATACTTTAAATGAGTCTAAATTTGAATTTGAGTTATCACCATCAACACAATAACTTGTCTCACTGTCAAATTAACTACTCAATTTTAAGAAATGACTATCTTTTTGCTCACATTTGAATTATTTTATTGATTTTTTCATCTTGCAATTTTAGAGGTCTCACTCTATGTAATAGTAAACTCATTAGAGCTTGTCAACAACATTGGTTAACTTGAATTGGTAAGCCTCCCAAATATCATTTGATATGCATAGGAGTAAAATCATTTGACATCCAACTTGCAACTGTGCTAACAAATTTGACAACAACAACAACCACCCACGATCTCCTACAAACAACACATCAACTTTGTACTTTCTTCATCTGCACACTTGTAAAATTGTGTATATATTAAATACCACTTGCGTATTCAAAAGTGTGTGTAAAATAATAGAATCTTATTAAAGATAAACAAAGTAGATGCCTTGTGCATTGATTCTTTTGTATTGTCAATAATAGATTTATCCATTTTTACAAATTGAATTAGCTTTGTAGAGCACGCGATTTCGTCCGCTATTGTCTTGTGCTCCACAACATTATTGACATGTATATTTTGCTATACTTAATCTGATAATAGCTCTGTTGTTCTACATTCAGATTTGTATTGATATTGCTATGCTTTTCTTCATTCTGTCTGACTCATAAGATTGCACTTCTCATGAGGCAAGAAAACCCTTTGCCATTAGGTATGGAGATGAGAATATTATAAGCATTCCACAAGGCCCTTCGAAAGTAGACAAAAGAACTCCACCCATTACAAGGCCCAAGTGAATACATATATGCATTACTCCTAGCTAACCTAATTACTGTAGCAATAAAAGAACTCACCAACTTGAGACTGATATTCACAAGCCATATCACCTAAAATTACACTCAACCTAGAATAAATTGGGCATGTTTGCTGAACACGATTAAAATTAGCCCCTACCCTTTCAAGGAGGTACCGCTTTGTTCCTTAGGATCCGGTGTTCCGCTCCTTAGAAACGATTCTGATGAACGAGCTTCAAGTACATTTTGGAAACATTTTTTTGCTATTCAAAAACAAGCTTCAAGCACATTTTGGAAATAATTTTCCACTAGGAGTGCTTCGCAACTACTATTTGCAAGTGTTTGGGAGCTCTAGATTGTACGATTCGCATCAACATATGAGTTGCCTTGATCACACAAGAACATTTTTTTTAAATGTAATCAAGATTCAGGAACAATTTTTCTTATGTAATTAACCTCAACAAGACAAACCACCCCAAGGTGATAACTAGTCAGTCACCAATTACGAGCAAGTACACTTCTAAGTGAAAAGGTGGCAAGACTTCAAAGTGGCGAGAAGAGAAGATCTTAGACTTTTCTCAATTCCACTCTTCTTGTGTGGGAGCTCCAGTGAAAAGAATGAACACATTGTGAAGTGGGCATTGAATCTTAGACATAGGAATGCATAGTGCTAAACTGCTGAAACTGCTGCTTCAGTAAAAGCATTTCAGCTGCAGAAGATTGCTAAGTGACAAGTGAACCACGATTGAAGGATCTAGTTTGCATAGAGCAAGGATGACGGATGGCATTCTCCACGTATGAGTAGAAATATCTAATATGATCATAGGTTAAGGCTGAGTATCCATAAACGTGAGAAAATAATTTTTGTTAAGTGGCGATGTACTTTTTGACCAGCTGGTTACTTATAAAAGCTAGGATGAAGATTGTCTTTAGATGCTATTCTGATTGATGCTTCAATTTCCTTTACTAGAATGCGTCACTTCCACAAGGAGTATCCTTTAGCTGCATCCACAAGAACAGTTATGCCTCATGTAAATTATTTACTTGTAAGTCGCAAAAACCTCATCCTCATAGCTGTAACTTTTATAAAACACAAGCACACACAACATGAGACAAATGATACCATCGTTGTAATTTTGAGGGTGTCTGTTTTATACATTTGAATTTGACACAAATGGATAGTTATCCAGCATTAACTGCTTGAGGAACCTGCTAAATAATAATGGAACCGAAAAAAAAATTGATGCTAACATTTCACCAAATTTATTTTTCTTGTCCTATAAAACAACATTTAATTACTTTTGTTGTGCCAAGCTGGCTGACACTGCTTATTAGTTCAGCCTCTTGCTAAAACAACTAAGTTGCATTTGCTTTGCTCTCTTAACACCTGCAAGCAAATTGATAGATCTTAATCTTGAGAGCTTATCAGTTACTACACCTCAAAGTGCTGCGGGCAGGAGCAGACAAACATAACCATCACATAAAAGAGAAACTTCATCATTAATAAAACTTTGCGATAAAGAATTGCAGCCAACGAACCTGAAAGCAACATACTATTATTTGTTCTGGTAGCTACAACTTTGGACTTCCACTCTTTGTACTCTGCCTTGGCTTCAGACCTTTTGGATCTTTTGAAGCCTGGTACCTGGCAAGAAAAGTGCTGAACATTAGCAGCAAATCCCTCTGAAGGGTACCCCAAGCCAAAGTTCATCATACAGAAAAGAAGTGTCAAATTTGGTCCGGTAAACTGTAAAGCCTAACAATGTTGTCAATTTAATATTCACATAGATTAGAGCACAAGCTTGAAACAGTCTAAGATGTTTGCAAACATTTATAGTTTAAAACCCTCAAAGCTAATGAATGCATCACGGTATTTCTCTCTCTAGTATGTCCTCATCTGTGTGGCGAATTGGAGTTGACCCCCTGACCTCGAGAGGAAAGGAAGTCCAGCTCACTACTTATTGGATGACCACAGCATCTAAATTTTAAGCAGGTGACTCTTGAATATCAGCATAATCCATGCAAACACGTCCCCCAAACTTCAATAAATACAATTAGAATTACAACGTGACATCCACCAAGGGTAATGTGTAAACCATCTCACAAAATTATTTAAAAATCAGCTCTGCACTGAAGCCCTACAATGAACAAAATGATTAGTCATTATGCACAGGTGGGTAAGGTTTTTATATGAATAGCTGTTTAAGTCTAGGGCAGCAAATCTAACAAAGCAGATATTCAAGCTTTACTTTATAGCATCCACCCACAAAGTCTTACAACTCATGCATTATACAAATGAACTGTTTCATCTCTACTAGGGTCATCTACGGCCAAATTTATGTTGCCATTAGTTTTCACTGAATCGATCAATTATTAAGTTTCTAATAATCCTCCAAAGATACGGGGCAGTCATAACCATGATGAAGACTAGCACTGGAGCCAAGCCAAGTCAATGAAGTCCCTACTTCCGCTTAAACGACTGAGGAAAATCTACATGTCACTACTTCAGCTTGTTCAAAACCCAAATATGAAGCTTAACTAACCGGCAAACAGCATCATTATACACAAAGAATGAACACAAACCATCCCGCCGCAACTTGGACAAGATGTCAAACAAGAAATGCATGTCCAGATAATGTCATATATAACAAAGGAAACCTCTAACCTTCAACTTTATGAAATCAAAGTCTTAGACCAACTCCATATTGGAAAGTCATCCCTGGTGCTACGACATCACTGATCACTTCATCTAATGCCCAAAGAGGTTTATACTGACATATTTTGATGAAAACATAAAACTGAGGCTGAATAATCAATTTCTTGACATGTTAAAAAGCATCAACGTATGCAAAGCAAATTTAGACTTTCACCTCGTAATGACTAATTTACCTCAACATGATCATCCTCATCAATGGATTCACAGTCGCTCGCAGATTCATCTGCCTCCTCTATCCTCCTTTTTCCAGGAAGAGAATCCAACAACTCTGCAATAAAGGGACGATATCAGAAGATGTGTGATAGTTTTGGAACAAGCACACCATGTACTCCACTTAAAATCTAATGCACTGTACCTCTGTTGAATTTGATCAATGTTGGATCCTTTTTTTCTTTTTGCACTCCCAGTATATCAAAACATAGGTCCATCATTGAGGTTGAGACCTGAACCAGAAAGAATTATTTTACCTTGCTTCATTATAAGTGTAAAAGTAAGTAGACTCCCAAAGTCTCAACTCAATGCAAAATATAACTCATCCCTAAATAAATTTTTTGACATCGTCGTCACTTAAGCCCAGAACCTTATTCAGAGGGTTAATCAACACCTCCGAGCAACCCTTCATCTTTATGAAGGGTATCCCTTACCTGGAGGCTGTAAATCAGTTCAAACTGGCGCCAGTGGCCCACAGTCTCAACTGTGTGAAAGTAGCCAAAAAACTTCATTTTCAATAGAGGAGAAAGTGGAGCTATTAAATTACTTTGTAATTGGAAAACAAGAACCATGCACCAGCCAATTGTTGATATAGTCTTGTTTTCTTGTAAGGGCGATGGATTGAGGTCTTCAAAGTTTGAGTTTAGGAACTGGACTTGAAGCTTATGATATGTTAGTGCATCCAAGAGAAGATGTATAAGTGCTTATGTGCAGAGTTGCTCACTGTGTTCTCACTCATTACATATTGCTAGGTGAGTGTGAGGTAAGAATCTCTTTGCTGCCCTACTGCTCTAATTCATCTTCAGACACCATTTTAGTTTGTGCTGCAACATAAAATAGATGTTAATGAGCAAATAATGAACTTTTGGTAGCAGTCTATTTACTTCAGGTTTACTTATTAACATAGCATTTCAAGCAGATGGAACTTCACTTCTGACTTCCAACTTAAGCAACAATAAGTCTAGCTGAGATTATTAAAGTATCAACACTCTTATCATTCTATAAAGAAAAGGGGTAAAACTTAAGTGTCACAATAGACTGACATAACAGGTTACCCTACAAAGCTATAATGCCTACAAACAGAGAGCAACATACGTCCTGTCAATGAGGGTCTAGATACTTTACTTGTCTGAAGACAAGACTAGCATTGAATTCAAAATCAGGTCGCACAAGGCTTGTGGAAGACCAAAGGATCTTCAGTATGCCCTTGTTTCTTTAAAAGAGAACATGAGTAAGAAATGCAGCAAATGGGAGGATGGGACAGGTACTGATGCAGAGGATTCATGCTGCTAGCAGAAAGGTAAGTAAAGACGGAACGAGGGCCTGTTCCTGAATAGGGAGCATAGTCACAGTCATATTGTGCTTCACACCTCAACACCAACAAGTATAGACTACAATTAGCTGATACCTATTAAGGAGCATGAGTTCTGCTACATTTTCAGAGGTGAAGAGCAGACTTAGCCGTTTGGGCCAGCTGTAAAGAGCAAACTGAAAAAACTGAAGCCCCGAATTCCTTGTCAAAATGTAAAGAATACAACCCATCACAACTTGAGCTTGCTCGAAAGAATACTAATTATAGGGAAGCTGGCTGATAGGTGCAATGCCATGCACCTTCAAAGACAAGAGAAACAAACTGAAAAATGTAGGTTTGCAGGAACTTGTGTAGGTGGAGTGCTAGAGTCTCAAAGTCGCTAATTTAATCTGGAGATCAGGGGGGTGGTTTTACTTGGAATCGGAAAACGTTTTTCACTTGTGGTAGATGAGAAAGTGATACAGCCTGAACTCTGCTTTCCGGAACTTAAGATGTGCAAACGGTCACGGTCTGTCAGACAACCTGGCTTTGTGATATGTCCTTAGAAAATGGCAGTCAAAACAAGAGCATGCATAACAAGATAATAAGATGGCCTGTAAAAGTTATAAACGAGACTGAACGAGAAGCAAGGAGAGGCTTCGTGTACCCCTTTTGCCTACTAGATTTTCTTCTTTGAATCATTACGTTGAAGCTTATCATTGTCTGATCTGCTAATTAAACAATTAATGCTGTTATAGTCAAGCAAAGATTCAAGACACAAGGCTTCTAAATTTGTTCAGTGGGTGTGCTAAATGATTGACAGAGGTTGCCATTATTAACAACTGGTTAGTGCTAACTAGCAACTAAGAGAAGTGATATCCCTTATTTAAATGGCTTCAGTTTGCACTTTCATTCAGTACTAACTGAAAAGTGTACTTTTTGGTGCTCAATAACCAAGCCAAAACAGCATGGTCAAATAACAAAGCCTTCAATGCTTGTCAGGCTCCTTCGTGTGAGCCTGTTCTTGCTTCTTTGTGGCCATCCAAGTGCCACCGCCCACATACGAGGTTACATTCACGACACATTTGCTGCTCACTTTAAAACAAATGTTTGGATGCATGGAAGTACAAGCATCCGGTGAATAGCAACAATGCTCACCATTGACATGAATGGAAGTACAAGCATCAGGTGAAAAGCAACAAAACTAAATGTGAGGAAGATAACTTGACCAGGCTAATGGGGCAGTGACTCCTTAATGTTAGTCTTACTGAAACGTTGACGTCAAGTGGGTGCCATTAACTTTTACCAAGTTCAGATATATTGTTGCTAGCATGACAGCCTAAAAGACAGGTGGGATCTCCTTAAATCTCACACACATATATAATACCTGAGTGAACTCAGACTCAGATACTCCACAGATTTCCATGAGCCTTGCCTTGTCGACTTTTAACTGCATCATGAATGAATTTGACAGACAAGTGAAAAATGAGGTGCATTTTCTGGAGGTTTGATGATGTTTACACTAGGAGAAATAAGAATATACCATTTGCAAAGAAGGTAGCATGTCATACCTGGTGCTTCTTTGCACATAGATAAAAGGCGACAGCAACAAAAACTGGACGACCGAAATCTGCACTACTCCGCCGAGCTTCTGGCAAGGCCATGATAAATCTTTGCTTGTACCTGTACACAAAGTATACAACTTTTTATGCATACGTGGGCAAAGTAGATCTTAAGGATTTTGATCATTCAGAATGTTTGTGATAAGCAGCAGTGCTGATTTGGTGAAGTAATGCTACAAGAAGTTTTAAAGCGGAATTCCAGGTTGATGCTTCGTAAATAGGTTGTTAAGCATACATTGTCAAAGCTTTGCGAACAGTTTCGATCAGCCTCACGCACCCAAACTGTACAGCCAACTGCCTCACATCAACCTCTTTTCTGCAACAATGAAACTTTTAGTAAAACTGTGATAGAAGTTTCTAAAATGAGTGCATGATGTGAAATCTCCAGCAGCTTTACTATGGTTCCTGTCAAGATGTACTACCACAGAGCTGGAAAAGGAGAAGCGCACCTTAGTCCAAGGGCATTTTGTAGTGCATTGAATGATTTGAGATATGCTTTTTCACTCAATCCACTGAGTCGGATGCCTTTATATCGATCAAATGTTATATCCAACCTGAAAAGAGTTAGTTGCAAGGTCAGTGACAAGCAACTTCCCAGCAAGCTAAACCAGCCCAATACTGCACGGGGTTCACATGAATCATAAACTGCAGGATTGTTTCTAGTGTCAAAACATTAAGATTGTTATGGTGATAAATGGACAAATCCAACATGAAAATAAAAAAGTAGGGTTTGTACAGGACGACATGAATTGAGTCGTGATGGGCATCAAGACTTACGCTGTACAGGCAAGTTCAAAGCACAAAATAGATTTACATACATCCCCCTGCAAAAAGGAGAATTTCAAAGTTAGAAAGAGATCATACTAAGGATATGCAGAGATTTATGCTAACATCATTAAACTGATGTGAAAGTTCTACCATTTAGAAGGTTTTGAGTATAAAATTCTCTTCACAATGGGTTTGTTGAAGGATCAACTGTCATGTGACACATAGTCGATTAACAGTTAATAACAGCTATATTTAGGGTGGTTATATGGGGGGATGCCCAGGACGCAATCTTGATAATCTTGGCAGTCGTGTTATATTGGTCGTTTCATTCTCACATGAGATCGAATATTTTGCCTCTTGATCTCTAATTTACCCATGAAGTATCGTGTTGGCATTTTAGTCGTGTAGTGAACTTCATTCCTCCAAAAAGTATGGTTCAGCGATGGCACTGCCATTTTTAGGCATTGTGTATGGGCTGTTTTATGGCAAAGAACCGTAAAATAAAATGTCGAGTAGATTATCTTTTGTGAAAGTGGCAAGTTACAGATTATGAAATCTTGAAGTCCATAAAACTTTTCAAAGGCAATTTACAACTAATGAAGTGTCCATAAAGAATTTGAGGGTGCGCATCACACCTCGGAAAAAGTCAAACCTATGGGCCATAACAATATTTTCAGCCGTAATGTGAAATGCAAAAAAATATTTTATGCTTGGGAAATGTCTTTTTGTGACCTTTACACCTGGTTCAACGGCCATCCAATTATGGCTCAACCTAACAACCTCGCCATAAATGTATGGCTGTTTTAACAAGTGCAAAGGTCATTAAAAGGACCATTCCCAATACATGAAAGGTTATAAACCTACTCATTAACTGACACTAACACTGATCCATTAGCACAGTAGGGCTGAATTGTTTTCACAAGAAAGGCAAACTATCACATACAGATCTTTGAGATCCCCTTGCATTCGAGATAGCTTATGGAAATCCTACAAAAGTGGGGGATACAAGGGTTGCAGGCCATTTCATGAACTACTCAGAGTTATACAAAAGAGTTGGAGTATG